>OX465579.1:170284407-170674407 GCA_950022655.1 Alentia gelatinosa
GGAAGACACAAAATGGCCACTGTTCTATAGACACGATCGTAGTGCGCCACTCACGATCGCCGCGAAAAATGTCAGCCGCTACGACAAGTATAGAACTGTCTAAGGTTCTATAACACATCACTGTGCGTATATAGAGGATTTTTCCACTTCCTGATGGAATTAAGCAATGAAATTTTAACACGAGTAAGGGGTACATATAACCTATAATCGTACCAAATATGAAGAAGAACAGCCCTACGGTTATGAAGATACAGGCGTTTGAATTTGAAACATTGGGCTATCGATCGGATATCGTACAAGCACTCTCCTAACAGATCTTTCGCGGTATAGCGCGCGGAATCTCTGCTGGGAGAGTGAAGTAAGCGCAGTCGATGTCAAGGTCGTCGCATAAATTAGATCACGTGATGGTAGGGGTACACTGGCCACCAGAGCAGTATTTGTTATGACAGAATTCAAATGCCCATATAGGCTTGATAAATACGTTACTCATGTTAAAATTTCATCACTTAATTCCCACGGGAAGTGAAGTTGTGAATTCTGTACGACATGTCCATAGGTGTCATGAACAGACGACACTTTGGGCGATATTTTCAATCACGTGACCCCACGATTGTCGTGACTGAAAAACACTTCTGGACGCCCTACGCCTCTTAGACTCACGACATATCGCCTGTTCACTATAGTGTCGTGTCTATCGAACACTGACGGCAAAAACACGTCGCCCATAACGATTGTCGTGACTGAAAAACAGGGCCCAGGTTAAGGGGTAGAAATATGTCCCTAAAGGAGTTCTTAAAAATGGAGCTGTAACGAGAAAAGTCCCCCCCCCAACTGAATTCACTATTTGTTTTTAATCCATGCCAAAATACTAAAACTGGAAGGCATTGTACCACCATACAGTTTCAGTTTATTTCTTATATTATATAAATCAAGCAAATGGAAATGGGCTTATTTTACCTATTGGGCTAGATAACACTTGGCAAAATGTTATATTTTGCTCATTTGACATTAGAATGAATTAAAATGACAGAATCTGGACTGAAAGTTATCAATGTATACATACAGCAATGATCAATATCTTCACCCTCTTGGTGACCTTGCCTCCTCTGATGCAGGCTGGATATGCTTCCCAGCAAGCATAACTAAAGTGACTGGGGTGGGTGAACTCAGTGGTAAAGAGCACTGGACCCTAAGCAGTGGTAGATTTACTGCTATATCAAAGGTCAATCTTTCTCATACCATGTCTATATGGTGTGCAAAGTAAAAGAACTCTCACCTTGGTAAATCTAAGAGTGAGATTTCTACCTAAATTCATCACATAGATTTGATCACCACCCTTGTGGTGTAAACGAACCTTGAGAAAGTCTGGTGAGAACCTGCAATGGTTAACTGGATGTTAAATCAAACCAACAAACAAAACACTTTTCTGCTGTCCCAACTGACATACCTTAGTATCGATGAATGCTCTCTTGAAGGTGCAAGGCAGTGGACTCATAAGTGGGAGCAGAACAACTGGAAACTTTCAACAGGCGGTGATGTGAAGAACAGGGCAGAAACTATAATGGTTAACTGAATGTTAAATCAAATGAACCAACCTACCATAAAACCCTCTGTCCAAAACAGAAATCATATTCCTATCTGTACCTAGTTAGCTATAAAAGGCAAAAATGTGGTCAGGTCACCTAGGGACTCTAGAAACAGGTGTACAGTAGAACCCCGCCTAACGGACACCCCGCGTAAGCGGACACCCCGCGTAAGCGGACACTTTTGCTCGGAACGAAAATTTTCCCTTCTATTAGATGTTTAATTTAACCCCGTGTAAGCGGACACCTCGCGTAAGCGAACAGTTATTTCGGTAGAAAAAGCCCTAAAAACCCCGTGTAAGCGGACACTTCAGACGGACACCCTACCAAAAGTGGATTAATCTGTGGTTTTTTTTGGTGAGTCAGAGTATATTCATAGAAAATACATTTGTAATTCAAAGTTTAATAACTTCAGATCCAATTAAGATATTGGAAAATCGATTTCAGATTTACTATAACCTCTGTAGCGCCTACATATCGGTATATAACACTTCAATATTGGCCCGGAGGACACTTGAAAACCCCGCGTAAGCGGACACCCCGCGTAAGCGGACACTTTGTCCCGGAACGGAGGGTCACCGCTTACGTGGGGTTTTACTGTACTACAGTAAGCTATAGCCATAACCTAAAGATCAACTGTCCACCTTCTAACAAGACATTGATGTGTCATTAATATATATGTTTATCAGTGGGGGAGGGGGGTGGTTGATTGCCTTGAGGCAGTATGTCAGTAGGGGGTGAAAATACCTAGAGTGCTTTTTGGCCAATTTGATGGACTCAAAAATAGATCCTGTGATTGAAGAGTTGAACACAAGACAAACCACTAGTCCTCCAGATGGTACTTTTGAGGCTTTATTTGGTCGTTAATGTACAGTATTGTTGTAACTGTCAGACTTCAGGACTATTTTAATAAACAGAGCAGGTATATCAGTTAGGGTCAAGAGAAAAAAAAACATAGAAATATTTTTATGTGGACATTGCTGCCACAGAAAGTACAGTGTTAGCAACTTGGACCGAGATCCTGGGGAGGTTCAAATCACTGTCTTTTTTTTCTGTGAAAGAGGCTCAATTATTATCATCTTCATCTTACACAACAACAAAGGATGTTATATACTGAAAGCGTAACCAAGGAATTCAATATAAAACTGCCATCTCTGATGGAGGAATATGAACATTATTTGGTTTAAACGTAAAAAGACATTTCTACAAGTAAATATATCATTTCATAGAAAGTCATAACCTTTAGGTCCTGTGACCTTCTGGTGACTACTGCAGAATAATCCATCAGGAAAGGGTGTAACAAGACAGACATGCATGGATGATCACAGTCGGAGCTACCATTACACGTTGCGCCAACTCAGTCCAAAGACCTTCTGCTGACTACTGCAGAATAACCCACTCGCCAGGAGAGGGTGTAAGAGGACAGACATGCATGGACAATCACAGTCAGAGCTGCCATTACTATTACCCCCAACTTATTTGAGAGACCTCTTGCCAACTACCACAGAATAACCCACTCACCAGGAGAGGGGGTAGCAAGACAGGGCCCTGTTTTTTAGTCACGACATTCGTAAGTTCTGACATGTTTAAGCTGTCAGTGTCCTATAGAGCTACGATCGTAGAGGGGCTACTCGACTTTCATGGAATATGACACGTAGGGAGGTTTAAGGTGCGCTATAGTCATGACAATCGGTGGCCAATGGAGCAGAAATTGTCGTTTGAATATCGGCGTTTGAATTTCGTCATAACAATCGTCTGCTCTGGTACAGTTACGGCCATTGCACCCTCCCACCACCCGGTGGTAGTGAATGTCGAGGTCACTGAATAAATTAGGGTCATGTGAGGGAAGGACTACACTGGCCACCAGAGCATACAATTGCTATGACGAAATTCAAACGCCGATATCTTCGGAACGGTGCTACCGATTTTCTTCATATTTGGTACTATTATAGGTTCTATGTTTTTCTTACTCGTGTTAAAATTTCATTGCTTAATTCGTATGGGATTCGTATGCGAAGCACAGGAAATCCACAGTGATGTTTATAGAACCTATGACAGTTCTATACTTGTCTTCACTCTGCTAAGATCGTTTGATTCAACCTACAACAGGGTCTATAGCACACCCGCCATCTTGTGTCGTCGAAAATGCCGTAGAATCTTGATCCGATCTTAGGCGATTGTAGACTTGCGATATCGTGACTAAAAAACAGGGCCCTGGAGAGGGGGTAGCAAGACAGTTGTCAGGGTGATCACAGTGAGAGAAGCCATTACTATTACTGCCAACTTATTTGAGAGACCTTCTGCTGACTACCACAGAATAACCCACTCACCAGGAGAGGGGGTAGCAAGACAGACATGCATGGGTGATCACAGTCAGAGCTGCCATTACAATTACTGCCAACTGAGTTCACAGAAGCATTCTCAGAGAATAGACACTTGTGGGAAATAAATAAAATAAATAAAAAGCCTCATCATCCTATCATGTAGGAAAGGTACACTCTTTCTTCAATTCTAAAAGTTGAAAGAAGAGATCTGTGATATTGAATCCCTCTGAAGAATAAATTCCAATTTCTCCATACAACTTATTTTGTTTTTGAACATTTTTACATAGTATATACAAAATTATACCCTACAAAACTATTATTTTGCTAAAAAATGATCATATGAGATACTGTAATTCAGATTATTACAAATAAATGGTCACTAACTCTCTGAACAGTGAGATATGTGTGCAGACAACCCCCTAATTATTGTCATCGCTATTTCCAGGCATACATTATCTAAATCATTACTAATAAACGCCCAGAAAAAGCTTCTGGACATTGAGGTACATGTGTTGATAATGCTTTAACTACAATCATTGCTTTTTCCAGGCATACATTATATAATTAATTACTAATAAACGGTCAGAAAAAAACTTTTGTGGACAATACTCTAATTACTATCATCGCAGTTTCCAGGCATAGATTATTGAAATCATTACTAATCAACAGGCACTCACTCTCTGGACAATGAGGTATGTTAGCGGATAATGCCCTAATTTACAGATGGATAAAAAAAGGGGCTCGGGGGATCCCCAGGTTGGAGTTGTGTCAAAGGTTTTGCTGCAAAACAGCTCATGAGGCATCATTAGAGGGGGGGGGGGAATTTGTACTAGTGGTCCTGAAAGAAGTCCATCAGATGTGTTTTATTGCATACCTGTTTTTAGTTGTTCGGGAGACGATCTCTCCCTTGGTGTTTAACCTCATCCAATAATGGCACTTGACTTTTTCATAAAAAAAATAAAATAAAAAGAATATAATGATACCAAGATTGATACAGCTGAGTATCATGCGTGCCATGTACTTTATATATGACTGGGTTTTACTTATGATCCAATAGTCTGACAGAGGTTCTATCAACATAGATAGATACATATACACAGCTTAGTATCACACATGCCATGTACTTTATATATGACCTGGGAGCTGTTTCACTAGAAGCTGCAAGTGTCGCTCTGTGTAATAGTGGCACCACAGCGACAGTGTGCGTTTCATCAGGAGGTGCACTCAAGCGTGAACGGCACTCGGGAAAGGAGCGACACCAACAGTGGCAGTGACCATTTCATCAGGAGAATTGGTGTTGCTGTTAGTGTCACTGTGGAGCCTCTGTAAGCGACAGGGTCTACCCTGTCGTTTGTTACGTGCAAAGAATACTCTCACCCACTTCCCGTGAGAATTAAGCAATGAAATTTATACACGAGTAAGGTATACATATATCCTATAATCGTACCAAATATGAAGAAAATCCGCCAAGCAGTTCCGAAGTTATCGGTCTTTGAATTTCGTCATAGCAATCGTCTGCTCTGGTGGTCAGTGTATTTTTCGCTAATTTATGCAGCGACCTTGACATTGACTGCGCATCGGGAGGTGGGAGGGTGACTGACCACCAGAGCAGATGATTGCTATGATGAAATTGAAACGCCGATAACTTCGGAACGCTTCCACCGATTTTCTTCATATTTGGTACGATTATAGGTTATATATATGCCTTACTCGTGTAAAAATTTCATTGCTTAGTTCATACGGGAAGGGGTGAAATTCCACGTCATCGCGGCCCGTTGACGAATAGATTCGAACGTCAAACGCGTGTGCATAGCGACAGCTGTGCCAACAGTGACAGTTGGTCTCACCTCAACAGCGACACCACTGATGAAACGCGAATTTGGGGTTGACACTGTTGGTGCCACTGTTGGGGCCACTGTTGCAGTCCTACCTCTCGCTTTGACCCCCCTACTAGTGAAACAGCTCCCAGGTTTTATGCACAGTCCAATAGTCTGACATAAGTTCTATTACTGTAAATAGATACATACACACAGGTAAGCATCATTCTTTATGTATGGCTGGGTTTCCACAAACCAACAGTCTAACAGAAGTTCTATCACCATGAATAGATACTTTATTTACAAAGCTGAATGTGGTGTTGTCCCGCCATTTGGGCGGGATGCCTCACTGCTGACGTCTGGTGGATAATTTACTCACCACATACTCCAACCCACCGCGCACTCTTAACCCCTGCGCTACCTCCCATTCCATCGCTTCCCTTCAACCCCTACACACGTATTCATTTCACCACACTTTTTTGGCACCTCATACTACGCACTTACACGCGTGAAATGGCCGAATTTCTACAAGTGAAGAAATACGGCAGGAGCAAAGCATGGCTCCGAAGACGAGAGGGAGTACGAGGAAGGAGAGAGATACGAGAAATGAGCGAAACGAGGAAGAAGAAACGGCCACTGACGAGCAGGCCGAGTCCGGTAGTGAGTCCGAGCGCAAAGTGTACATTCGCCAGCCCTACGCCCGGTCAGGCTACGAGACGATTGATGAAGCGAGCCCGAGCGAATGCGAGGAACCTGCAGGTAGAGTCGACCATTTGGAGGCCGAAGTCAGGGGACTCGATCGAAAAATGGAGCTGTTGCTCAAAGCTACACTGGACCGGCGGGATCCCCCGACACCCAGGCGCCGACGCCATGACACCCGCTCGGAGAGGCAGTGTGTAGCGCGGGAAATCGACAGCCGCCATTAAGATACAGATTGGGACGAGCCCACCACGAGGACCCATCACAGACAGCCCAGGATGCCCCCACCTCGTGAACTTTGGACCCAACAAGGATAAGATAATTATTTGGAGGAGGAATACTCGAGGGAGTTCATGCGCCCCTTGAGAAACGAAGGTAAAGTTGCCCTCTCGTCCGATATTTTTATCGATAAGTACATCGCTAAACCATTCATGTACCTGGACCGGGAGGGAACAGATAGTCTAAAGAAAAAACTCGAGGTCAGGAAGGAGATCGAGTACATTAGGGCTCTGGTATGCCTGATCAGAGATGGCCGACGCAGCAACCAGGAAAACAATCCCCATTTAATGGACCACCTACAGGCCGTAGTGGACGACGCTATGGTCCGACCTTGGTCCTCTGTACGCAGGTTTTCCCAACACATCTTCGACGAGGTGGAGAAAGGAAAAATCAGCTGGACGGATTGGCACATGATACAACACGAGTGCGTGAGGCTGTGCCTAATGGACAGGACCCCGGTGACCGACCAAGCATGCTCTCAAGGACCCTCAGTGCTGAGGAGTGCGAACAACAACAAGCCCTCGAGGACCGGGGGTCGCGGTCGTGAAGTCGCGTGTAGAGACTATAAATCGACCAGGGGCTGTGGACAGCATGGGGACCATGAAGAAGGTGGAGTCGTGTACTTTCACGGCTGCTCATACTGTTTCGGACGCACAGGAAACATCTTCAACGGCCACAACATGACCGTCTGTGACTGTCTAGATCGCGACCGGAGGCACGGAGACTCATACGGCCGCACGGCTTCAAAAAACGGCCAGTAGGCGCCTCTCGCAGTGTGTTGCGAGGGACGCCGATAGGAACCAACGCGGAGCGGCAAAGCGAGGAAAACTCCGCTGGGAGAGCACCATTGAGACGGTTATGTACGGAACGCACAGGGACAAGCTGAAGAGCAATGCGAAGCCTCCGCTGGGAGACAACACACAAGATGGCGGCCCCCACTGCGCTGGTAACCAGAGGGGAGAAGACACGCAGTCTGCAGGGTGGCCCGGCGACAAGCTACAGCAGATCCAAGATGGCGGCACTTCCGGTTGGGGCAGAGAACTCGGTGCGAGTGCCACATTTTCCTGTCCCGACAAGTATGTGGTGCCTGCACGTCGTTCAAACTTCGCAAGCTACAAGAAAATGGACTCATATACATCGGAAAATACATCGGGCCACCTCAAATGGCGTGAGACGGCCACGGAGAGCCCAAACATGACGGCCCCCGGGGCCCCCGGGGAACCGCCGGGAGGCGTGGCCCCACCAGCCGGCCGGAGTGCTACAGGTAACGTCCCTGACTTTGACACGATTCGTTATATATGTGAAAATGACATTGTCCATCACGAAGTCGACACGAGGCCCGAGGCCTTCTCGAGACACAGATCTGAGAACTGGCCTGAGATGTCGGACCGGTGTACCTCCCCCGACTCTACTCGTCTGGCGGAGATATACGAGCAGGTCCGGCTGTCAGGCCTCCCTAATAGCGTGGGGTGTAAAGTGCCACTACCTACCAACCTCAATCTTGAGGCCTGGTCCAGATATCTACGGGATGAGAATATTGACAGTGATCTCTACGATCTGGTGGCCTACGGTTTCCCCCTTGGCTATCTGGGCCCGGTCAGTGACAGTAACGGGGGGAGTAATCACCCCAGTGCTACAAATTTTCCCGAGGCCATCGAGGAATTTATCAAGAAGGAACTCGACCTGGGAGGTCTCGTGGGACCGTACGACCATGCCCCCTTCGAACCTGGTGCCACGTAGCTCCGCTAATGTCTAGGCCTAAGGGTGACTCCAAGGAGAGGCGGGTGATATCGGACCTTACCTTCCCCTACGACAGGTCCGTTAACTCCTTTGTGGTAAAAAACTCGCTGTTTGGCTCGGTCCGGGAACATGTTTTGCCCTCGATTGATTGTATAGTTGACGACTTGATGGAAATGGGCCCAGATGCGTACTTATTCAGTACAGACGTCAGCCGTGCTTATAAAAACTTTAACTCCGATCCCCTCGACTGGCCCCTACAGTGCCTCGAGTGGGATGGGAAATATTATCTCGAGGCTAGCATGGTCTTTGGAGCCAGGTGCTCCAGTTGCCATATGCAACGAGTGGCTAACGCCATCGTCAGCATCCTACGACGGAGTGGTATGAAGGCATGGATGTATCTTGATGACATTGTTATCTTGTCTCGCTCCAGGGCACAGGCTACCGAGGACGCGGGCATCGTGACCGACCATCTGGCCGAGCTCGGCCTCCCTGAGGCCACCAAGAAACGACAGGGTCCAGCGCGCAGAGTGAAATGGCTGGGGATAATCATTGACGCCGAGAACAAGACACTCTCGGTCCCAAAGGAAAAACTGGAGGACATATGCTCCACGGTGAGTGCCAGGAGTAAGAAACGCTCCGTCACAAGGAAACAGATGGAGTCCCTGGTGGGGCGCCTCATGCATATTTCAAAATGTATCCGACCAGCTCGCCTCTTTGTGTCTAGGCTACTCGAGACCCTCCGGGGCAATAAGAAAAGGTATATTAACATTACAGCCGAGGTCCGAGCCGACCTCCGCTGGTTTGAGGAGTTCGCGAAAGATTGGAACGGAGTAGCGCTAATTCCTGCAAAAACCCCCACTCACGTGATAGGGGTCGATGCCTGCCTCTCGGGCATCGGAGGAAATGATGAACGATGGGCATATGCCGGCCAGGTGACTCCAGTCAGCGATGGCTCGGCCAATATTACAGAACTCGAGGCCCTGAACGTGGTCGTGGCACTCCACCGAGGGCGACCGGGGTGGCCACGTTCTGGTATATTGTGATAACATGCCCGCGGTAAATGTATTCCAGACGGGCCGAGGCCACAACAGAGTCCTCCTGGACTGTGCCAGGGCTGCCTGGATGGTACAGGCACTCTAATAATGTGAACTATCATTTAGGCATATCGCGGGGGAGGACAATGTTGTGCCCGATAATCTCAGTCGCGCACACCTTAGCCCTAAGTATTTCAACCAGGCATGTGACGACGTATGTAGTAATAACCTGACTCTGATCAACCCATGTCTCTACTTCTTGAACAATGTACGACCTTTTCTCCTATCCAGATCCGGCGTTCCGCTGTCTGCAATGGAGGGCGGTGGCCCTGCAAGTGGCCTCCCGTGCCCCTGGGACGACGAAGGCGCACCGATCCTCGGTGCTCACGTACATCGCGTTTTGCTGGCGGGTGGGAGAGGACCACCTCCGACCGAGGGCACAGACGATATCCACTTACGCGGAGTACCTGGCCCAGGATGAGGGTTCACCAGCGACAATAAAGAACCACGTCTCCAGGGTGCGGCAATACTTGAAGAGATCCGGATACCCCCTCGCGGCGGCAGCCTCGGAGAGGCACACCATGACCCTGGAGGGCATAGAACGCACAACGAGGTACGTCCCCCGAGAACGCCCCCCCATCACCATGAAGCTGCTGCGGAAAACGGTGAGGGCGCTTCCAGACGACCACGACGGCCACACCATCGCGGCAGCTATCCTCGTCATCTTCCACGGGGCCCTACGACGGTCGGAGGTGGCTCCGCCTACGGTCCGAGGCTTCGACGCACGTCGACACCTTACGAGGGAGGACGTCGTACCGGGGGCTTCAGGATACGAATAAAACACGCAAAAAACGCTCAATGCTACAACCAGTCACAAGAACGGATCATACTACCAGCGACCGAGGCCATGCTCTGCCCGTGTACGGCCCTCGCTACAACTATGACTCGAAACCCGCAGTGCAACGGGATGGACCCAGTGTTTGTGTTCCATGGGACCCAGCGGCCCATGCCGGCTTCGTACCTGGCACGTCAGTGGTCCCAGGCGGTGCGTACGGCTGGAGCTGACCCAAGAACATTCAAAGCGGGCCACTCGGAACTCGAGATCCAGAGGCTCGGCCAATGGTCTTCGGACGCGTACAAAGGATATATCCGGACCAACACGGCAAAGAAAATTGCCTCGACACTCACGAGGGCAATCATTAAATAGGCCCCAACGAACTCTAAACTCTCAAAACACTTAAAACAATTCTCAAACACTCATTTATTTCATAAACCCCACTATCCTCCCCACCCCCACACCCACACCCAACTCTCATTACATTATTGGCAGTCTTGGCATATTATCTTATAAATAATTATCATACACATATTTATATTTATCTTACCAACAATGTATTAACATACCATGTATTATTTTATACTCTATTTAACATACCACAATGTATTATCCTCAAATACTTTATGTATTTCATTTTACAATACCATTATCTTAACTTATTTACTCTTTATTTATTATTATCATTTTATATTATCATTTTATTGTTATCTTATCATCTAATAATAATAATAAATATTATTTCTCCAAACTGCCTCACCTCATATTTTATCCCTAGCTCAGCAGTGACGCATAAATACATTCCTTCCAAATAACTTCTCAATATCACAACTAAATCTCTAATTTTACTTTACACTGAACTTCTAATTTTATCACAGTTGTTTTACTACATGTCATGGCATATCAGACCTTTTTTTAAAAATTAAATCTAACATCTGTATTTTTCCCATTTTTACATAATCAACTATTTACAAAGAAGAATCTCCTTAATCTTCTTCTTCAGAGTCTTTTATTCCCGCGGCTAGTTCTGGCACCTCAATGCCCTTGAGCCGACAGTATCGTGCGTACAAGGGTTCGCGCAGGGTTTCAATTGCCCTCACAGAACGACCGTGCTCCTTGCCGTAGAGCTCTACGATCAGCAGGTAAGACTTGTAGAAGTACTCGAAGGCCTGCTTGTAGTTGCGCAAGTCCTCATAGTAGACTCCGATGTTGAGGTAGACGCGGGTCATAGAGTGGTGGATCTCACCAACAGTTCGCAGCAGCATCTCCTCAGCTTCCTTGTAGCACTAGAAATGAGGGAAAAGAGCATCACATTAATTCACTTTATTATCCACTTATAGGCCAGAAAGGCAATATACATGTGAGACATGCTTTTGTTTTCGGATGGGTCTCAGACCAACAGTGATCAGAACAGCTCAACAGTAATTGGGTCTGTGGAATGCTTTGCTGTCATGATAACAATTATCAAGACTATAGAACACCTCCCTGGTGACTGAGTGATACATGCAGAGTTCATCTCTCACCTTGAGCTGCTCGGGCTGGCCACGGTCATAGGAGATACCTTTAGTAATGAGGCAGTCTGCAATGCATGCCTCATCCTGAATCTGTAATATTAAGTACCAGCAGAAACTGAGAAAAACATGGGAAACATATCAGTGTTGGCTATGGTATGAGGTTGAGAGTCTAAGGAATGTGCTTTGTTGTGGGTGTCCTGCTTGTAATGAATAGGAAAATAAGTCTGCCATAGCATGGTATGCCTCATAGCACTGTTCTTCTGAATGCTGCCACCTTACAATATCTCTACCAAGAATTGAGTGTGTGCTATCCCTTAGCCTAACTGATTAGCTTGCTCTGTGCTAATACCTCACCCCTGGTATTTGTTGTCCCATTGTAGCACCTCGATGTAACATCAGCTTGAAAACTTGGACTTTCTACGAGGATGTCTGAGGCAAAATATTTCGCGTACGCGTTCGCAGCCCTGGTCCCGGGTGTGGGTGTGGGGCGTCTAGCGTTAACAAAATTTTTTTTTTTTCTACGAGGATGTTGTAGATGTCCCTACAAAAACAGCAGCACCCACAATGTTTTCTCTTCATTTGGTTTACTCTTAAAATATCCAATAATATTAGATAGTAACACTGGTGGAGTGACACTGAGTTTCTACACTCATAATAGAATTGAAGTATCAGAGTTTACACAATGATTAACAATAGGAGTTTTTACTCTCATACTCTAGGTAGAGGACCAGATATGGTGCCACCCATAAAGTATGGAGGGTGGGGATAGTCAAAAACATTTGAAAATTTTGTGTATGTTCCTTTGTTCTATTGTGTACAAGATTGGTAGGGTGTGGGACCAAAATTTCAGAAATTCTGTGTACATACTTTATGGATGGCCCCTATACATGCTGAATGTTGTGTTGCATAAGTGCATGGCTAGTTCCACAGAGCTTTAATCTAGGACACTTACCTCCTTAAAGACTTGGATGGCATCTTCAATGTTGGCGCGGGCTTGCTTGCATGCATCAGCTGGACTGAGCGTATCAGCAAGCTGCTCGCCGAGAGTCGCATCACACAATGCAGAGTAGTAGAAGGACAGTCTGTTGAGAATGTTCCCCTGTTCGCGCTGAAGTCACAGAGAGTACAGCAGAGATATTATCATAAAACTCGTGAATGTCTATGTGACATCATATTGACAAGATCCTAGTGCAATATATTACAGGTTTTGATTATTTTCTATGATTAAGAGAATAAGGGTAAAAGTGGAAGATATAATTGTATATGAGCAGTTTTCGTGTCACATTATACAAGATGTTATACAAGAAGGGATGTACAAAGCTGATATAAAAATATTGGTCCGCTCTGACCAAGTTTCATCTTATTATAACAAATTTACATTCAATACTTCCTTCAATTAAAAGATGTAACAAAGATAATTCCCGGCCCCTGTTCCTCACTTCAGTTAAAAGATATGATAAAAATAATTCCTGACTCCTTTCTATAGTTCGATACTTACTAGTTAAAAGATACCCCTGGGCCCAGTTTTTTTAGATGCGATGATCATTAATTATCATCGTATTTATCTTGAAAACTCAAGATATCTTTGATAATTGCTATCAACAATTATTCCTTCTAAAACATGATACCTGGTTCTGTTTGATACATACTTTATTTCTCTTTGCCTATGGGATGTAATAAAGACGATACCTGGTTCTGTTTGATACTTTATCTCTCTATGCCTATCAAATGTAATAAAGATAATACCTGCATCTGTTTGATACTTACTTTATTTCGTTCACCAGACATGTTTTTCCTTATGTCTAATGCTTTCTCATATGATCCAATGACGCTCTTGATTTTCGGGATCTGGGTCTGGTCTGAGTAGGCCTCCATTTTCTGAATCTGGAAACAGCAAGAAAGGAAACTACGATGAATTGTGTGTCAAGCAAAATAGGAAACACAATGATTTTTGGATCGTATATGAACTATTGTATATGATACTATATAGAACTAGGGGATGAACTTTTGTATCAATATAGGATATCACATATCTGACAAATTACTACCATTAAATAATTCATATTGTATATCTGTTTTTCAGTACTTATAATTATAATTATAAGTTACAATTATAATTTTTCAAAAATCTGATTTGGCAAAAATTATGAGCCGATTTTTCTAAAGATCCCTAAAAAAATTGGCTTAAAAGCTGGGTATTTCAATAACATTATTTTGGTGCTCCATTCACTATGGTGCCAAAACAGGTCCCTGGAGAGTAAGAGGCATATGTCATGACTGCATGTTTAAGGTATGTAAGTTGGGAACAGGAAAAAAACCTCAGCGAGCCCAAGAAAACATGGCAATATTTTTCATGTGGAATTTTCTTCCTCAGAGAGACTAAGAAAATTGGAAAATACATCTGTGTACTAAGGGTCTGTATGGAGGTTCATACCACTGCTTTATTGGTGTGAATGATGTTCAATTAATGCTACCTTTGTTGTGCACAAGAAGAGTTAATTATTGTTACTATTGTGGTTTTGGATAGTAATCTAAATGAGGGGCCCCAAGATTTTGTCACATTACAAGTTTCATTGCTGGTGTTACTGCAATGACCACCAGCTGTGGACTGACTCATGATACTTCAAGATCAAGGTTATATCCTGTCTCTGTGTTTGCTGTGTTGGGGCGATTGTGCTGATTGTAACCAAAGGTCACCTCCAGTGGCTTGTTTCATGGAGCCAGCATGATTAGTAAGGCCAAGGAAAAGTGTGTATATACTGGAAAATTGGAACCTAACATTATATACTGGAGATGGAAATGAGGATTGAGAAGTGGCTGTGTTTGATATTCACCTCATCTGCATTCTTGGCTATGGACTGATGAAGCTCGACCAGTTTCTCAGGGCGCCCTCCCAGCTCTGTCTCCTCGATTCTCAGAGACTTCTTCAGCAAACCATCGGCAGCCTTCAGGCGAACAGCCTGGATCCTGTTTCATAAAAGATGGCTAGCGTTACATGCTGCGCGCACAAAACATACACAGACCACATAATTCAAGTTTGGATAATGCGATTCAAATAATAATTTTTCTTTACATTTACAAAGAAAGTATACTGTTGATAATGAAATCCAAAGATCTTCTTTAAATGCTGCTATATTTTGTACAGGTGATAGGGCTGCTGTGTAGCCTTTGTAACTATGATCTAAATGAAGAATCCCATTAAGCAGAGTTGAATGATAAAGTATGTTCGAGTTTAAAATGTCCTTATGCAGTTATGTCTTAGAGAAAAAGGCCCTTATTTATATCCAGGAGAATAATGCTCTTATGTCTAAGAGAAAAGGGTCCTTTTATCTAAGAGTGAAATGTCCAACATGATTCTGGGACAATAATGAACCTTTGATGTAATTTTAGTTTTGGAAGCAATGGCTTCTGACCATGACAAATGCCCTTCTAGAAAATGGAGGGTTATGTATAATACTCTTAACTGTGATAAGAGGTCAGTAAACGGGTTGTAGTTTGCTAAACCTTCTGTCTGAGACCTGACAGATATTGTCTCAGTGTACATTCATACTGACTGCATGATCCATCAAGTTAAATGCTGAAGGCCCAGCCAGCCAAATATGTGTGAGGTAATATCTATATATAGTTATAGTTAAGCCCCAGCCAGCCCAATATGTGTGATGTAATGTCTATATGCAGTTAAAGGATGTGTTAGTATTGTACATACCCTATGAAGCCCGATCACACTGTCCGATGCGACTGCTAAAGAATCCCACGATCTGCGACTGCTACATTATACATGCGACTACGACTGACTCAGACTTCACTGTTGCTTTGCCATCTATTGCTCTTCATGATTACACAAGATGTGCTTCTTTATGATGGAATTTCAATGGATTGGGTAAATTTTGTAGTTGTTCTTCTTGTTTTTGCCTCTAGCACTCCTCATTATTACATAAGATGTGAATATCTTAGATAGAATGTCAGTGGATTTGTAGAATATCAACACATTTAGGATCTTCCATAGAGACGCATGTGTTCGGAAAAAAACATTTAATTGTTTTTCTCGTTTCAAGCATTAACTCCTGTTGTGTTCTGCCAATTTGTATAAATTGGAAATAACATTAACCGACTGATTTTAGTCAATTCCTTTCAATGTTGTCTCTTTCAAAAAGCTGATTACATCTTTCTTTAAAATGGTCTAAAACAATGGTCATATTGTTACTGCCTTCAAGTATTTCCTTCTACATATTGCTTGTGCCTTTTGGTAGTTAAACAAGATAAGCTGTACATTCTAAGGCACATTGCAAGTTTCATCAGGATATGCCATACATACATAGGCTCATTGTAATATTAGTAGTAATCTGTGAGATCATATCAAATGTCAAATATCAGTCAAAAGCTAAATTAAAATGTCAAATATTGGTCAAGAGCCACGCATTTCCCTAATAATATCAATATGTACATGTTCAATATTTATATAGAACGACCTGACCATGCTTTACATGCTACAAAACGAGGTGGGAATTGTTGTTATTTATAGAATGAGGCCCAAGGCCAAGCTCCATAAATAACATCAAACCCATCGAGTTATACTGCATGGGTATACAATAAATAGAAGAAATCAATGAAAGTGGTTAAGGAAGGTCAATACACCACAAGTTCGATGGCATAGTGGCTTCACTAGGAGATAGCCAAGTGCAATTGTGAAGCTATCATGCCGGTGGCATGAGGGCCCATATTGGTTTCAGATTTCCTCGAACCCCTGAATTTGAATAAAGGATGTCGCTATGATATAAAACAAGAGCTAAGAGTGCAACTTAAAATAGAAAAATTGGCCTTTAAAGGAGTTTTGTACATATCTTAAAAGTCTTACATTACTGGGCCTATCAGGTGTTTGGGGAAGCTCATAAAATTGCTTAAGCTCCATAATCAATGACATAAGCATGACCCTGCCAAGGAGTTCTTAAAAATGGACCTGTGACTGAAGGAGTCCCACCCTAAATTAAATGACTTTAAATGATTTAAATGTCAAAATACTAAATACAGGGTTCGCACATAGACAGCCAAATAAAATTCCAGGCTTTTTCCAGGCTTTTCCAGGCTCTAATATTTCTTTTCCAGGCACATACAAATGTGAATCAATACCATTTTTCTAGTGAAACAAATATGAAGATAAATAATCAAAACAGCTATATCATTAGATAAAACTGAATTGGCTTATGAGGCCCCATCAATAGGGACGAAACGTTGCAAAGAATCACAAGAAATTTTCCTCCCCATCTGGATGTCCAACGAATCCCATAAAAAAGATATATTACCCAAATCAGCTTATCTGTTTTTTTGTAGATTAAAAAACTTAATTTCATTAGATAAAAGGATTTTTGGAAGTATCTAATCCAAGTCACTGAAATTTCATAGGCAGTCAGGTACCGTAGTTAAAGAAAGCTAATAATGTCCAGAATTTCATAGACTAAACAAAAATGTTTTTATGCAAAACTAAATTTTCCAGGCTCTTCCAGGTTTTTCCAGGCTCTCTGTGAGAATTCCAGGCTTTTCCAGGCCTGGAAAACCCAAAAGCATAATTCCAGGCTTTTCCAGGTTTCCAGGCTCTGTACTAACCGTGTAAATAATAATACTATAGGCTAATGCATT
Source organism: Alentia gelatinosa (assembly GCA_950022655.1). NCBI lineage: Eukaryota > Metazoa > Annelida > Polychaeta > Phyllodocida > Polynoidae > Alentia > Alentia gelatinosa. Next base: position 170,301,867 of record OX465579.1, read on the forward strand.
GCCATAAAACCTGTCAAAAAAACCATATACCTCCATACTGGCCATACTACAAGATTGATATTCAAAGTGAGGCTGAGCTTCAACCAGACATTTAGTTTTCTAATAAGGATATAGGTATAAGGCATGTGCCAATATGCTTGGAGAGTGATAGGAGCCACAGAGTCCTCTGGTGGAACATGGCTGCATCTCAAATAAAAGATGCCTGTTCCCTCCATGCTATGAAATTAGTCAAAAATATATGAATCAGGGATGCCAGTGGGGGCCAGGAAAAATTCCTACATGGGGACTGAGGCCAGTCTATGTATCACCTAAAACGCACATGGTGTGTGGGAAAATCCCCATCACTCTCCTAGCAGATCCTTGGGCATCGACTGGCAGTATAGGATATCTAGGTGCCTGCTATAAGAGTGGGTATTTGTTTTAAGCCAATCAGATGTCAGTATACAAGTTTGCCCTTATCCGTAGGAGCATTTCCCACAAGAATCCGACCATCCTACAGCTGTAGGTTGGAGCACTGGGCCCTGTTTTTTAGTCACGACATTCGTAACTTACGACACGTATCTGCCGTCAGTGTGCTAGAGAGCTACGATCATAGAGTGGGTACGACACTTAGTGAAGATACGACACTTAGGGACCTAAAAGGTGTGCTAGAGTCACGACACTCGGTGGCCAATGGAGCGGAAATAGTGGCCAAAAGTGTCGTATCTCTAAGACCACTCTGGACATGTCGTACCAAACGTGGAACTTCACTTCCCGTCGGAATTAAGTGATAAAATTTGAACATGAGTAAGGTATACATATAACCTATAATCGTACCAAATATGAAGAAAATCGGCCGCACCGTTATGAAGATTTCGGCGTTTCAATTTCATCATAGCAAATGCTGCTCTGGTGGCCAGTGTAGCTCTACCCTCACTCTGTGCTTACTTCAATCCCCCAGCAGAGATTCCGCGCGCTTTACCACGAAAGATCTGCTAGGAGAGTGCTTGTAAGATATCCGATCGATAGCCCGATGTTTCAAATTTAAACACCGATATCTTCATAACGGTGAGTCCAATTTTCTTGATATTTTGTACGATTATAGGATATATGTATACCTTACTCGTGTCAAAATTTTATTGCTTAATTCCTATGGAAAGCACAGGAAACCAACAGTGACGTTTTATAGAACCTAAGACAGTTCTATACTTGTCTTAACTCTGCTAAGATCGTTTGATTCAACTTACGACACCGTCTATAGCACACCCGCCATCTTGTGTCGTAGGAAATGCCGTAGAATCTTGATCCGATCTTAGGTGATCGCAGACTTGCGATATCGTGACTAAAAAACAGGGCCCTGGGATCCATAAGCCCTGTAACTGAGTGTGCAGGGGGTAGCTGAATTCAGAATTTTGAAAGATTAAAGAACAGGTTTATCTAAGATTTAGATTTTAGGGAACCTGGAGTGAAATTTTCATCTCTTTGAGACTAAAATGAAAATCCTACATGTAGGCAAAATCCTACAGACTGGCATCCCTGATGAATATCATGCCAAATATAAATTTAACCTAGATAATGATACTTTCTAGGATGTAAGTAACTGTCCGTGCCACTTATGGAGATGGTAAATGTTACATGAATGCTCCCTGTTAATCAATATTGAGTAAACCTCTGTTTAAATATGCCCATTTCACCCCAAATCCCTCCCACTTTTCACAAATACTTGAATATCTCTGTAAATATAGAATCTACCTAGAAAATTCCATGACTAGCACCTACTGCTTTTTATTCTCTTTCGAATGAGGCATATTATATGATTCAACCAGGTTAAGGGGTAGAAATATGTCCCTAAAGGAGTTCTTAAAAATGGACCTGTGACTACAAAAGTCCCCCCCCCCTCCCAACTGAATTCAATATATTTTAAAAATCCATGCCAATATACTAAAACTGTAAGGCATTGTACCACCATACATTTTCAGTACATTTTCTTATATTATATAAATCAAGCAAATGAAAATGGGCCTATTTTACTTATTTGGCTGGATAACAATTGACAAAATGTTATATTTTGTACATTTGACATTAGAATGAATTAAAATGACAGAATCTAGACTGAAAGTTATAATGTATACAGCAATGATCAATCTGTTCACCCTCTTGGTCACCTTTCCTCCTCATGGTGCAGGCCAGATATGCTTCCCGGCAAGCATAACTAAAGCAACTGGGGTGGGTGAACTCAGTGGTAAAGAGCACTGGACTTGTTATTCCAAGGTTGTCGGACTTTGTTGATGTGAGTCCCACTGTAGCCACTTTTCTCCATCACCCCAAGCAGTGGTAGATTTACTGCTATATCAAAGGCCAATCCTTCTCATACCATGTCTATATGGTGTGCAAAGTAAAAGAACTCTCACCTTGGTAAATGTAGGGGTGAGATTTCTACCTAAATTCATCACATAGATTTGATCACCACCCTTGTGGTGTAAACGAACCTTGAGAAAGTCTGGTGAGAACCTGCAATGGTTAACTGGACGCTAAATCAAACCAACCAACCCAACATAAAACCTTCTGTCCAAAACAGAAATCATATTCCTATCTGTACCTAGTTAGCCATAAAAGGCAAAAATGTGGTCAGGTTGCCTAGGGACTCTAGAAACAGGTGTACTACAGTAGGATATAGCCATAACCTAAATATCAACTGTCAACCTACTAACAAGACATTGATGTGTCATTAATATACATGTATATCAGTGGGGTAGGGGGGTGGTTGATTGCCTGGAAGCAGTATGTCAGTAGGGGGTGAAAATACCTAGAGTGCTTTTTGGCCAAATTGATGGACTCAAAAATAGATCCTGTGATTGACGAGTTGAACACAAAACAAACCACTAGTCCTCCAGATGGTACTTTTGAGGCTTTATTTGGTCGTTAATGTACAGTATTGTTGAAACTGTCAGCCTTCAGGACTATTTTAATAAACAGAGCAGGTATATCAGTTAGGGTCAAGAGAAAAAATACATAGAAATATTTTCTACGTTGCGCCAACTCAGTCCCAAGACCTTCTGCTGACTACTGCAGAATAACCCACTCACCAGGAGAGGGTGTAAGAGGACAGACATGCATGGACAATCACAGTCAGAGCTGCCATTACTAAGGGGTTGGTTCCATCAAACTTGGTACTAACAGTCTCCTATCAGCCTTCATCTAGTCATCTGGTGCATCATCGTTCCATGTTGGAGACTGGCCACTACATCCAATAGAGTGGTGCTCCACCTAATTCTGCTGGCTGGCCGACCTCCCAACGAGGTCGGGGAGTCACCCGATTCTCAGAATATAGCTGATCCATCAACAAGTTATCGGCCCCCTGATTCCCCCCCCCCCATTCACTACCACATTCCACAAGTAGACAGCGGCCAGCCGTCTGGTTGCGGGATTTTATTACTCGGTGGAACCCGACCTTAATACCGCCAACTTATTTGAAAGACCTCCTGCCAACTACCACAGAAGAACCCCCTCACCAGGAGAGGGGGTAGCAAGACAGACATGCATGGGTGAACACAGTCAGAGCTGCCATTACAAGTACTGCCACCTGAGTTCACAGAAGCATTCTCAGAGAATAGACACTTGTGGGAAATATATAAAATAAATAAAAAGCCTCATCATCCCTATCATGTAGGAGAGGTACACTCTTTCTTCAATTAAAAAAATTGAAAGAAGAGATCTGTGATATTGAATCCCTCTGCAGAATAAATTCCAATTTCTCCATACTACTTATTTTGTTTTTGAACATTTTTACATAGTATATACCAAATTATACCCTACAAAACTAGTATTTTGCTAAAAAATGATCATATGAGATAATGTGATTCAGATCATGACAAATAAACGGTCACTAACTCTCTGAACAGTGAGATATGTGTGCAGACAATCCCCTAATTATTGTCATCGCTATTTCCAGGTATACATTATATAAATCATTTCTAATAAACGACCAGAAAAAACTTCTGGACATTGAGGTACATGTGTTGACAATGCTTTAATTACAATCATTGCTATTTCCAGGCATACATTATATAATTAATTACTAATAAACGGTCAGAAAAAAACTTCTGTGGACAATGCTTTAATTACTATCATTGCAGTTTCCAGGCATAGATTATTGAAATCACTACTAATCAACAGGCACTTGCTCTCTGGACGATGAGGTATGTTAGCGGATAATGCCATAATTTACAGATGGATCAAAAAAGGGGCTGGGGGGATCCCCAGGTTGGGGTTGTGTCAAAGGTTTCGCTGCAAAACAGCTCATGAGGCATCGTTAGAGGGGTAAGAAGTCCATCAGATGGCGTTAAATCTGGCCCCCATACTCTAACAACAGATGTGTTTTATTGCATACCTGTGTTTAGTTGTGTGGGAGACAATCTCTTCCTTGGTGTTTAACCTCATAATGGGAGTTGGCTTTTTCAACAAAAAAAAAGAATATAATGGAGGTCGGTGGGTGGCACCATCTATTACACACAAACCAACAGTCTAATAGACATTCTATCACTATAAATAGATACAGCTGAGTATCATGCATGCCATGTACTATATGACTGGGTTTTACTTATGAACCAATAGTCTGACAAGTTCTATCAACATAGATAGATACATATACACAGCTTAGTATCACACATGCCATGTACTTTATATATGACCTGGTTTTATGCTCAGACCAATAGTCTGACATAATTTCTATTACTGTAAATAGATACATACACACAGCTAAGCTTCATTCTTTATGTATGACTGGGTTTACACAAACCAACAGTCTAACAGAAGTTCTATCACTATGAATAGATACTTTATTTACAAAGCTGAATGTGACGCATAAATACATTCCTTCCATATAATTTCTCAATATCACCACTAACTACATCTCCAATTTCACTTTACACTGAACTTCTAATTTTATCACAGTTGTTTTACTACATATCATGCCATATCAGACTTTTTTTTTATATTAAATCTAACATCTGTATTTTTCCCATTTTTACATAATCAACTATTTACAAAGAAGATTCTCCTTAATCTTCTTCTTCAGAGTCTTTTATTCCCGCAGCTAGTTCCGGCACCTCAATGCCCTTGAGCCGGCAGTATCGTGCATAGATGGGTTCGCGCAGGGTTTCAATTGCCCGCATGGACCGGCTGTGTTCCTTGCCGTAGAGCTCTACGATCAGCAGGTACCACTTATGAAAGTACTCAAAGGCCTGCTTGTAGTTGCGCAAGTCCTCGTAGTAGACTCCGATGTTGAGGTAGACTCGGGTCATAGAGCGGTGGATCTCACCTACAGTTCGCAGCAGCATCTCCTCAGCTTCCTTGTAGCACTAGAAAGGAGGAAAAAGAGCATCAAATTAATTCACTTTATTATCCACTTATAGGCCAGGAAGACATGTGAGGGACTATGGTGGGGCTTGTTTCAAATATCTCAAATATCCCTAAAATATCTCATAGATTGACTTGTGCTGCATATCTAATTAGTTTAAGTAGAATTAAATCCCACAGGTATAGGTAATGCATGCTCGGTGCTGGATAAGCTGAGGGGAAGTGAGGCCCAACAAAAGTTGAGGAGATCGGGATTTAGATTTTGCTTCCACTTGTAATTCTATAGAATCTTCACTCATATTTTAGAAGTCAAATGGTCAGTCTTTTTCAATCACAACTAACAAAGATGTTGCTGTCTGAAAAACACCTCCCTTGGTCACTCTAAACAATCGTCACAACTCTGAAACACCTCCCTCATGATTGAATGAAACACACAGAGTTCATCTCTCACCTTGAGCTGCTCTGGCTGGCCGCGGTCATAGGAAACACCTTTAGTGATGAGGCAGTCCGCAATGCATGCCTCGTCCTGAATCTGTAATATAGAGTACCAGTAGAAACTGAGAAAAACATGAGAAACACATCAGTGTCAGCCAGGGTATGTGGCTGAGGGTATATGGAATGTGGTTTATTGTGGGTGTCCTTTTTTTTCCTTTTTTTTTTTTTAGCAATTTTTAAGGGGATATTGTGTTACAACACAATCACCGAATTCGGCTATGTAGCCATTCTTCCACTCGGGCCCTAGACCCCACTCCTCATTCTAATGGCGGGTGTTAGCCGAATGGGCAGTGGGTACCATTTTTGTGTAAGTCTTTGGTATGACCCGACCGGGGTTTGAACCAACGACCTCCCATGCTCGAGGCGAACACCTCTACCACTTGGCCACCGAGGTTGGTCCTGCTTAGAACAATGACCATGAAAATATGTTGTTTATCTTGGCGTGGTATGCCTCACAGCAGTGTTCTACTGAATGCTGCCACCCTCCAATTTCTCTATCAAACAAAGGGGGTGCACCTTGCCTTGGCCAAACCAATTAGCTCGCTCTGCACTACTGGTCCAGTTGGAGCAGGACCCTTACAACACATTAATGGGACCGCCCTCACTCGCAACAGAGATGTACATACAGTGTGGCACCTCGATGAAATAACAGTCTGCATTGCTAGACCATCAGCATTAAAACTTGTAACAGGAACTTGGAATCTCCCCAGGGATGTTGTATCTGTCCCTACAAAAACAGCAGCACCCACAATGTTCTCTCCATTTAGTTCACTGTCAAGATACCCAACATTAGATAGTATCACTGGTGGAGAAACGCTGAGTTTCTACACTCATATTGGAAGTGAAGAACCTGAGTTTATCTCACTCCTGGTACAAGTTTAGCCATAGGAATAGAATTAAGAAAACTCAACAATCACCAACGTAAAGAGACATTACTATGCCATGATCATGGCGGAGCGAATACGAGATGATGTATTAGGTGATTGATCAATCAGCCAGGTGATTGATCAATCAGCCAGAATTTCAGAGAGAAGACATGACATTAACATGGAAATTTAAAAACCCCTAACTGGATTTCTAAAGTAATTTAAATTACTCTGATACTGCAATGCTCTTCTATTGTCAGTGAAAGGGGTGAGATAAACTAAGAACTGCACTCGATCGTAAAACAGGGTTTGAACATAGACAACCCAATAAAATTCCAGGCTTTTTCCAGGCTTTTCCAGGCTCTAATATTTTTTTTCAGTCACATAACAATGTGAATCAATACCATCTTGCTCATGAACAAAAACAGGCAATGTGTAATTTCAGTGGTTTGGGGATGGCTATCTTAAAAATTCCTTTTTTTGCCACTTTTAAATATGAAAACAATCAAAACCATGCTATATCATTAGCAATGTGCTAGACATGGTCAAATAAAGGATTGTTGGAACTATTTAATCCAAGTCACTGAAATTCCATAGGCAGTCAGGTAACATAGTTAAGGAAAGCAAATTTTCACAGACTAAAAAATTTCTTTTTATGCATAACTACATTTTTCAGGATCTTCCAGGCTCTCTGTGAGAATAACAGGCTTTTCCAGGCCTGGAAAACCCAAAAGCATAATTCCAGGTTTTTCCAGGTTTTCCAGGCTCTGTATGAACGCTGGTAAAATAAACAATACTCTACCCGTTTGGATGCACAATAATCATCACTCGGCTTTGCCTTGATGACGATTACGGAGCATCCAAACTTGTGGAGTATTAGGTATTTATACGATTTTTGACACAATTCGATATGATTACACAGTGAATGGTGGAGGACCTGATATACATGCTACATGATGTACAAGTGTATGGCCAGTTCCACAGAGTTCTAGGATCGTTACCTCCTTAAAGACTTGGATGGCGTCTTCAATGTTGGCGCGGGCGTGCTTGCGTGCATCAGCTGGACTGAGCGTATCCGCGAGCTGCTCACCAAGAGTCGCATCACACAACTCAGAGTAGTAGAAGGACAGTCTGTTGAGAATGTTCCCCTGTTCGCGCTGAAGTCACAGAGAGTACAGCAGAGATATTATCATAAAACTCATGTCTATGTGACATCAAATCAACAAGATCCTAGTATGATATGTTACAGGTTTTGATTATTTTCTATGATTAGGAGAATAAGGGTAAAAGTGGAAGATATGATTGTATATGAGCAGTTTTCATGTCCCGATGCCATACAAGAAGGGATGTACAAAGCTGATATAAAAAATTGGTCCGCTCTAACCTGGTTTCATCTTATTATACTAAATTTACATTCAATACTTCCTTCAATTAAAAGATGTAACAAAGATAAGACCCCTGTTTCTCACTTCAGTTAAAAGATATGATAAAAATAATTCCTGACTCCTTTCTATAGTTCAATATTTACTAGAGTTAAAAGATGTAATAATGATAATTCCCGACCCCTGGGCCCCGTTTATTAGATGCAATGTTCATTAATAATCATTGCACTTATCTTGAAAACTCAAGATATCTTTGATAATTGCTATCAACAATTATTCCTTCTAAAGCATGATACCTGGTTCTATTTGATACATACTGTATTTCTCTTTGCCTATGGGATGCAATAAAGACAATACCTGGTTTTGTTTGATACTTTATTTCTGTGTGCCTATGGAATGTAATAAAGATGATATATGCATCTGTTTGATACGTACTTTATTTCGTTCACCAGACATGTTTTTCCTTATGTCTAATGTTTTCTCAAAGTATCCGATGATGCTCTTGATCTTTGGGATCTGGGTCTGGTCTGAGTAAGCCTCCATTTTCTGAATCTGGAAACAGAAAGAAAGGAAACTAGGATGAATTGTGTGTCAGGCAAAATAGGAAACACATTGATTCATTAGACATTCCATTTGATTTGTTGGAATAGCAAATGGAAGGAGGTGTCCAACAGCAATGAAGATATTGAAACAAGACATAAAAATGTCTGCTGTCTTTTTGTTGTTACTACTGTAAAACTCTGGTTATAAGCCGACCCTGGTTATAAGACAACCCCCCACTTCAGCAGAATGCTATAAGCCGATTCTGGGGGCATTTAAATTTTAGGAAAACCCCACTTAAATATGCTGACCCCCACATGGACTATTGTATATGATAAGGTATAGAATATGAGCGTTTCAATGAACTTTTGTACCAATATAGGATATCACATTTTATCTGACAAATTACTACCATTAAATAATTCACATTTAAATATATCTGTTTTTTGGTACTTTATTATAAATCTGTGCTGATCTAGGGGTTTTCAAAAATCGATTTTTGAAAAGAAAGAACCCGCTCATAAGCTTACCCCTGAAATTGGCAAAAATGTATGAACCAATTTTTTCAAAAATCCCTAAAAAAATTCAGTTTATAAGCTGGACTTTATGGTAACATTGTTTTGGTGCTCCATTCGCTATGATACTAAAACTAGTGAAACGGGTCCCTGGTGAGTGAGAGGCATATGTCATGTCATTAGGTATGTAAGTTGGGATTAGGAAAAAAGACGAAAATATCTATTATGTATTTTCCGCCTCAGAGAGCCCAAGAAAACATGGCAATACTTTTCATGTGGAATTTTCTGCCTCAGAGAAACTAAGAAAAATGGAAAATACATTTGTGTACTAAGGGTCTATATGGAGGTTAATGCCACTGCTATATTGGTGTGAATGAGGTTCAATTAATGCTACCTTTGTAGTGCACAAGAAGAGTTAATTATTGTTACTATCATGGCTGTGGATAGCCATGATAGCTGTGGCTGTGGATCTAAAAGAGAGGCCCCAAGACTGTGTCATGTTACACAGCTTAATTGCTGGTGTTACTGCAATGACTGCTAGCTGCGGACTGACTGGTGATCAAGGTTATGTCGCTTTTTGTTTACCGTGTAGGGGCGATTGTGTTGATTGTAACCAAGGGTCACCTCCTGTGGCATGTTTCATGGAGCCAGCATGATTAGTTTTTTTTGGAGAGGATTGAGAAGTGGCTGTGTTTGATATTCACCTCATCCTCGTTCTTGGCTATGGACTGATAAAGCTCAACCAGTTTCTCAGGGCGCCCTCCCAGCTCCGTCTCCTCGATTCTTAGAGACTTCTTCAGCAAACCGTCGGCAGCCTTCAGACGACCTGCCTGGATCCTGTTTCATAAACAACGGTTAGCATTAAGTGCTGTGTCCTCACAACACACCCAGAAAACACAACTTAAGTTCCGGTAATACGATTCAAATAAGAATTAAGTTTATGAAATACATGTATCCACACAACACAGAATTAAAAAGTTGCGATAATACAATTCAAATGAGAATTAAATATGTAAAATACATTTTTCTTGTCAGTTTAAAAGAAAGTATCCTGCTGATATTGAAATTCAAAGCTCTTCTTTAAATGCTGCTATATTTTGTTCTGGTGATAGGGCTGTTCTGTGGTTTTTATAATTATGATCAACATGAAGAATCCCAGTAACCAGAGTTAAACAATAAAGTTAGTTAATAAATAAGATCTGTTTGAGTCTAAAATGTCTTTAAGTCTAGTAGAAAAGTGTCCTTCAGTCTAAAAGAGAAATGTCCTTATGCCTAAGAGAATAATAGCCTTATGTCTAAAAGCAAAGTGTCCTTATGTCTAACATAATTCAGGGAAAATAATGAATCTTTCATGTTATTTTTGTTTTGGAAGCAATGGCTTCTGACCATGACAAAGGGACAACTAGAAAATAGAGTAGTTTGTATAATAGAACCTTAACTGGGATAAGAGGTATGAAAATACAGTAAATAATCAAATACTTTTTGTAGTTAATTTTCCATATCCTTCTGTCTGAGACCTGACAAATATTGTCTCTGTGTACTTTCCTACTAATTGTTTGATCCACCAAGTTAACTGTTAAGGCCCAGCCACCCAGGTATGTGTGAGGTTATGTCTATATGCAGTTCAAGGTAGTGTTAGTATTGTACGTACCCTATGAAGCCCGATCCCACTGTCCGATGCGACTGGCAAAGAATCCCATGATCTGTGACTGCCACATTATACACGTGACTACGACTGATTGAGACGTCACTGTTGCTTTGTTAAACTTTGTAGTTGTTGTCTTTGCATCTATCACTCTTCATGATTACATAAGGTCTGTTTATCTCAGATATGCTGTACATACATATAGGCTCATTGCATATTTTATCTGGATATGCCATACATACATAGGCTCACTGCAAGTTTTAGGAGGATATGCCATACATACATAGGCTCATTATAAGTTTCAGCAAGATATCCTATACATACGTAGGCTCATTGCATTTTTTAGCAGGATATGCCATAAATATGTAGGCTCCTTGCATATTTTAGCAAGATATGCCATACATACAAAGCCTCATTGCAAGATTCAGCAGGATATGCTGTACACACATAGGCTCATTGCGAGTTTCAGAAGTATATCTGGCTTTATATGAGGAAGTGAGGTGTTAGGATTTGTGCAAGGGTCAAGAATATTATTATATTACAAGTAAGTGTAAATACACACTGCTGCTAGGGGTATAGTTATCGTACACAGATTGCACTGTACACAGTGAATCATTGTACTGGTTACTTTGGATACCGACAGATTGCACGTTTTGAGTGACAAAATGCACGCTTTGAACCTTACCTGCACGCTTTGAGCTACAGATTGCACGCTTTGAAGAAATAACACATTTTGATTGGATGAGAGTCCGACAACAGAATTCTAGGTGCAAGATTAAAAAATGGCGGATCCCTTCACTTCGCGAGTTCTGTGGCGTAGTACAGTATCCACGGAACGAGTTAGTGTGTACATTTATCAAACATCGAGGTGGAATACAAGTGCGAATCACGTGAAACATGTTATATAGCTTAGATATGCGAGATCAATAGATTTCGATACGTTCACAAACCGAGCGGGTGACTGGTAGATATCAACAAATAGTGGAGACACTGCACCGCTCGAGTATAGCTGTCCGACGGGACGATCGAGTGTGGCAGGGTGACCCTGCGTTAATTTATGCGGCGGTATAATGTATTCGCGCCTGCGCGGTGATCACTTCCAGTTATCAACATCCGGCATGTCTGCTAGTGTACACATCGTGTTTGAGAGTTGTGCCAAGTCACTTCGACGTCAAATTATGGTCAGTTTTAGCGAATTAAGACCGAATTAAGGTATATTATAATATGAAACCATAGTGATGGTGCCAATACGGGGTAAATTTACTCGTTGTTTCGGAGAAATTCATTCTGAACTTGCCGTGCCTGCTCGTTCAGAATGAATTTCTCCGAAACAACCCATAAATCTAGCCCGTATTGGCACCATAACTATGGTTTCACATAATACATCAATATAAGTAATAATTTGTAAGATCAAATTAAATGTCAAATATCAGTCAGAAGCTAAATCAAAATGCCAAATGTTGGTCAGAAGCCATGCCTTTCCCAGAGATAGACATCAATATGTACATGTTCAGTATCAACAAGTATATAGAAGAAATTAATGAGAGTGGTTAAGGGTGGCCAATACACCACAAGTTTGATGGCGTAGTGGTTTCAAGTGGAGATAGCCAAGTGCAATTATCACACCAGTGGCATGTTGGGCCCAAATTGGTTTAAGATTTTCTCTCACCCCTGAGTTTGAGGAAAGGATGTCATTGATATATATAACAAGACAACCTTCCCACATAAAATACCCGGTAAACTGTTGAAGTGTCCTTAATATATATATATATATATATATATATATATATATATATATATATATATATATATATATATATATATATATATATATATATATATGTAAAGAGAACCTCCCCACATAAAAAATCCAGTAAACCGTCAAAGTGTCCTTAATATATATAATGAGAATCTTTCCATGTAGAAAACCCAGTAAACCGTCAAAGTGTCATTAATATATATAATGAGAATCTTTCCACATAGAAAACCCAGTAAACTGTCACAGTGTCATTAATATATATAGCGAGAATCTTTCCACATAGAAAACCCAGTAAACTGTCAAAGTGTCCTTAATAGATATAACGAGAATCTTTCCACATAGAAAACCCAGTAAACAGTCGAAGTATCATTAATATATAGAACAAGAATCTCCACACATAGAAAACCCAGTAAACATGTCAAAGTGTCATCAATATATATAACCAGAATCTCCCCACATAGAGAACCCCGTTAACCTTTTTTTCAATTTTGTTAAAATAAAACAGTTGAAAAGAAAAGGTATTTTGGCAAATCCTGGCTGCTGATTGGCTAATGTTCGTAACCCCATCATACCAAACATTTATTGGGTATATATCACGCAAAACAGAGCTGGGTATGTATTTCCTATGTTAAGTCTCTGGGGAAAACCAGGGAGGTGTTTTATAATACTGACAATCGTTATCAGTGACTGTTTCCGTTGCATAGTCAAATCATCATACCTGCGCATGTATGGCACAGCTATATCCAAATAGGTCTTAGACCATCAGTGATTGTTTTAGCTTATGAAACGATCGATGCAACACCTTGTCTTTGAAACACCTCCCTGGGGTAAAATGATGACCTAGAATATCACTACATTAAAATTAAACATGTTTCTTTAGGACGTGGCTAAGATGTCACTTGTTCGAGCTACCGCATCAAACTGACGGAGCAGTCGTCTGCTCGCGTTATTTATAGTCAGACCACTCGCTACCATGGCGACGTTGACAACCGAACACGGCGTGACGTGACGCCTGTTGTTGACTGAATGACATCAGGGTTTTGAGGGGGGTTTTCCCGGATTTGTGTGATGTGTAGGGGGGGGGGGGATCCGAAGGTTTAGGATTCCCAAAGCGGTTTCACTAGGTGCTCTTCAGGCTCGACAATATGACAAGCAGGTCTGGCAAGTTGCTCAGAGTCTGTCAATGTCACAAGGCGGTACTGTCTCTTGTTGGGACAGAAAGAATAAAGATGGGAGAGGGTTTTTAGGTGTAAACAGGTGTCCCAAACTTTATTAATTATGGACAAATGGATATGATTTGTCCTGAACAAAAAAAAAAAAAAAAAAAAAAAATTAAAATTAAAATTAAACATGTTAGTGATGGTATTAGTCACAACAGGAGAAAGAGAGTCAGGTTACAGAGAACTAGTAAGGGATCTTACAAGAACTTGGCCATGATGACGGTTCGGTTGTTCACCTCGTCCTTGGTGTTTTTCCCTGAGTTTGTGAAGTTCTTCAGTTCAGCCATGTAGCAATCCTCCATGCGATCAAACCCAACACTCTGCAAACAGTGCACGACAAGAACCAATTTACGATCTAGTCAATTCACATAGACTATAAACGATGGCTTTGTGGACCGGCTGCCATAAACCACAAGTGGTTGATGCGTAGTAATATACAAGCGCTAACTACATTTATTAAACATTCTTTTAATATGCTTGCATGCAAGCATAATGGTAGTGACCGGGGTGGGGAGTTCTTCCTTCCCATACCAGGTCTATGTGGTGTGGGAAGTAAAAGAACTCTCACCTCGGTAAATGTGTAGGGGTGAGGTTTCTACCTGATTTCATCACATAGATTCGATCGCCACCCTAGTGGTGTAAAAGAACCTTGACAAAGTCTGGTAAGGACCTTTAACGGTAGACTGGACGTTAAATCAAACCAAACTAACATTCTTTTGAATAGATTAACCCCAGTGCCATATTACAGGGTATATTAATAGGGACCATTTCTTTACTTTATAGCAACAAAGGGACTATTTTCCCATATACCATGGCTTTGAGGCCATATACCACAGATTTGAAACTGTGTACCACAGTTATGTGGTACAGGTTTTATATAATGGGTCGTGGATTTTCAAAGGGGTCTTTGTATAAGGATAGGCTGATTGGTTGTAAAGTTGTCGTAACAGCTTTCTAGAGAAAGATAACACATAGGAACTCCACCATTTTGTTCATGGGAAAGCATAAAGGACATATCCCACAGGGCTTACTGTACGGTGTTGCACTGGCGCCATGTTAGCAACTGTCAGGCGGATATATAGGATTGGTGCGGTGGAGCAGGCCACGTGGTGACGGGCGGCGGTTGTACGGCCACAGTACAGACGCTGCTGTGGAATAGGCCTCATTATAAGCTGAGTTATAATATGATCATTTTATCACTGCAGAAATTGTCCTGATGAGAACCTAGCACAAGGCTGATGTAGATGTTGAAACTCACCAGTCTCCAGAGGTTGACGAGTCGCGAGCTGTACTCCTCATCGAACAAGGCGTCGAAGACGGACCACTGTGTGAGGAACTTCTCCAGCCTTTGGTGGTCCTTCAGGGCCATCAGATGTACCGGGTACTCCTACGGGCAGAATATCAATCTCGATTAACACACATTCCCAAAAAGCCACTCTCCTGACTCCTCCAAGGTCAATCGGGATTAACACACATTCCCAAAAAGCCACTCTCCTGACTCCTCCAAGGTCAATCGGGATTAACACACATTCCCAAAAAGCGGCCATCCTGACTCCTCCAAGGTCAGTCCTGATTAACAAACATTCCCCAAAAAGCCGCTTCCCTGACTCCTCAAAGGTCAATCCCGATTAACACACATTCCTAAAAAGCCACTCTCCTGACTCCTCAAAGGTCAGTCCCGATTAACACATTCCCAAGAAACGTCCATCCTGACTCCTCCAAGGTCAATCCCGATTAACACACATTCCCAAAAAGTTACTATCCTGAATCCTACAAGGTCAGTCCAGATTAACACACATTCCCAAAAAGTTACTATCCTGACTCCTCCAAGGTCAATCCCGATTAACACACATTCCTAAAAAGCCACTCTCCTGACTCCTCCAAGGTCAATCGGGATTAACGCACATTCCCAAAAAGCGGCCATCCTGACTCCTCCAAGGTCAGTCCTGATTAACAAACATTCCCCAAAGAGCCGCTACCCTGACTCCTCAAAGGTCAATCCCGATTAACACACATTCCTAAAAAGCTGCTATCCTGACTCCTCAAAGGTCAGTCCCGATTAACACATTCCCAAGAAACGTCCATCCTGACTCCTCCAAGGTCAATCCCGATTAACACACATTCCCAAAAAGTTACTATCCTGACTCCTCCAAGGTCAATGCCGATTAACACACATTCCCAAAAAGCCACTCTCCTGACTTCTCCAAGGTCAATGCCGATTAACACACATTCCCAAAAAGCCACTATCCTTACTCCTTCAAGGTCAATCCCGATAAACAAACCTTCCCAAAAAATTACAATCCTGACTCCTACAGTCAAACTGTCAATCCCGCTTAAAGCACATTTTCAAAAAGCCGCTATCCCGACTCCTACAGTCAGATAATCAATCTCAATTAACACACATTCCCAAAAAATTACTATCCTGAATCCTATAGTCAAACTGTCAATCCCGCTTAAAGCACATTCCCAAAAAGCTGCTATCCTGACTCTTATGCAGATCATCAATCCCAATTAACAGACATTCCTGACACCATACATGAACATTTATCTGAATATTTGTGGGCTAAGAAAGTGAATCCACACATAAACTTGGTCCGAGCTGCATATCAATGTTTGTAAAAATCCCCAAGGAGTAGTTATCCTGATTAGATGTGACATATGAATATCAACTGAACCTTTGTGGTCTATAAGACAGTGAATCCGTGGTCTCCCAACGAGATATTTGATGGTGACAAAATAATGTCCATTAAATTTTTATTAATTTGGCTTATATACTGATGAGATTTTCTGCGAGAGCCGAAGCGTGCATATTTATGGGAATCAATCAGCATGATTCGTACACAAAACCTGGGAGCTGTTTCAAAAGTCGAGTGAGGTCTCGCCAGCGGCACGTCACATTTTGAAAGCGGGAGGCCGCAACAGCGAGCGGCACTTTGAATCAAAGCAGCAGCAAAGCTGGTACCAATACCCAATAGTGAGCGGCACCTCCACCTCAACAGCGACGCCTCGAAGTGCCATTGTTAGCTCTCGTTTTGGCGATGAGTACTCTCGTTTAGCACCCTCCCGACTTTTGAAATAGACTCTAGTACAGCCCGTTGTCGCCAGGGCCAGGGCGCACAGGCTCTCATACTGGGACTGTTTTGCGCTGCCATTTTAAGGTGGAAATTCCTACCTCCGCTGGTACGAAGCTGCCCTGATTGATTTGCCAGTAACCAGTATGCTACTCTTCAAGCAGAGGTCCTAGAGTAGCTTTTACTGGGCATGTACCAAATAAATCAGCTTGGAGAGTCATAATGATTCCCAGAATAGTGCCAGAATCGTGGTATTCTTAGGCTTGGGTTTGCACTAAAATTAGAACAGCCAACCAAGAAATCCTTTTCTCCAATCAGTGCCTAAGGAACTGGCAAATCAGAGCTGTGCTCTGTTAGACCCTTACAGACTTTAAGCAGACTAAGCGCCTGTCGGCATTCCCCCTTGTCAAGCTGATGCTTTAAATAGAACAGCCAACCCCGATATTCCTCTCACTGAAGGTGGCAGGCCAGTCAGAGCCATACTCTGTTAGACCTTCACGTACCGTAACCCAAAGGTGGCACGGTGCGTGAACGAACTACTTTTGAAACAGCTCCCAGAACCGTGGGGACCAATCAGCATGATTCTTACACAAAAACCGGAAGTACACTGAGTGACCTTCATTCACTTCCACTTTTATCGTGTACAACTAGCGACTTCGTCGAGTCCGAGTGAAGGGGAAAATATTGAAAAATGAAACCATGGGCTGCCGATAGCTGGGTTCGAACTCCCAACACTCGCATTCCCAGGTGAACACCCTACCAAATACTCCACAAAGTCAATTGTTCTATGAGGGTCAAATACTTAAGCTGTTGGTGGCTGGGTGGAATCAGCGGAGTTTTGAAAGTGGGGCTACCAGCGAAAGTTGAGATCTCATTGGTTTCTCACGAGAAAAGTAGATAAGAAAGCTACACTACTAAACATCGATTTCGGCATGGCTCGAAATAAATCATAAGAGAAAAGATATTTCTGCCAATAGATCTACAAAAAAGAAGAACAAATTTTAATATTTTCCTCCACGGGATTCTCACTCTCGTGGCCCCTCACTCTCCAAGCCTAAGTCTGGTTCACTCTGTCCTTATGTGCAGGCAGAAGTCCAAGCAGATACTACCAGAATCGTAGTTTTTTAGATATAGTAGGTAACCATAAGGACAGTGTCTCGTGAATACCCAGGTTTTTGTGGTACTACGTACCTCGACCTGACGACTGAAGTCTCGTGAATTCTCGAAGAAGGTGGCGAGTTTGCCATGCCACCACTCGTAGACATTTCGCTGATAGCCCTCCTCGCCCGAAAAGTACCTGACAACAAAAATTGGAGGATCAAGACAGGTACGCAATTTTGGTGTGCCACCATGTGTAAACCTCCTCTTTTGAATTTCTTCCTTATATTTTTTTGGTAGTAAGCATTTATTTTAGTTTCCATCATACATTTCGGATTTTACACCAAATACACCAAATCACCAATGAAAGCATTGCATTGTCTTGTGGTCTGTGTCTTTGCTCCCATGATTTTTTTTTAATGTTTTAGCTATTACTCAAAGTTCTTTATCATTCTCCCTGACTATTTAATATTTACTTGCCAACTCTTCTTTTTTATCAAAGTTTAATTTTTCATTTAATATTCTTGGATTCAGTCCTCTCTATCAAATATATTGATAATATTAATGACTGTATTACAGACTGGTTCACCACAGATGCTATCACTCCAATTTTCTTGAGTTTCCAATTATAACAGCCTGTCCAACTTGTATTAGAGTATAACAGCCTGTACAACCTTCTTTTCACATTGATGTATGCCCCGAAGAAAGACAGCATATGCCCAAAATGTTGTCAAGAATACATATGAAGTAAATCACCTGCAGAACTCAAATAACTTTCACAACTCTCATATACTTATACAAATAATAAAAAATTACAAAAAATACAGTTTGGTTTATCTACCATTCACTTATATATTTTTTTTATTATTAGCACATAAATTCATCACATGGATGGTTTTCCATTTATGGCACCCGATGAAGCTTAATATTTTCTACCCCGAAGAAATAAGATATTTTCTTGAGCAATTCTGTGAAACACCGTGCCTATATCAGGGGGTCTGTAGAATCGTAATAGTTATAAATACAACGTACTTTCTTCGCACTGCTTTGCTGAGAGAGCGATGGTAGAAGTCGAGTCTGCCTTCACCACTCTCCCCGAACGGTCTGAGGAACGGCTTCAGGTTGCGGTAGACTTCGGCCCACTTCTGAGCGGGGAGCAGTCCAACGTCGTCAAAGGAGCTCGCCTTCTCAGTGTCTGCAAGGTCAAGCAAGGTCATTTAAAGGCACACCCTACAATTCACAGTGGCGCCACCTGGTGAATTTTTAATACTAACAATTATCGATTGAAACTTTTTATTTTACTTATTCTAATCCCAAATGCCAAATTTTTAGTATTTGCATCTTTGTTGGTTTTGGGTACGGTTAGGTGATAGATTTTAGTGACTCACTTTTTTAGTATCTGCATCTTTGTTGGTTTCGGGCACGGTAAATGTTAAGTTCAATGGCTCACCTTTTTTGGTGTCTGCGTCTTTGAATGTTTCGGGCATGGTGAGATCCCTCAATCCATTACAGATTCTAGTGACTCACCCTTTTTGGCAGGGATGTCACTTGGGGTCAGGGAAAAAAGTGGAAATATATTTCATGTGGATTTTTCTGCCTCAGAGAGACCGGGAAAACTTAGATAATGTCTTTGTCGGCCATGGCATGAGACTGAGGGTCTGTGGGTAGATTAAAACCATTGTTTTATTGGCGTAAATGAGGCCAAATCATTATCATTTTTGTCTGACATAAGGAAAAGTAATCACATCTACTGGATATGAAAAAGTGGATTTCCAAGGAAAAATGGAAAACTGACATCTCTGTTTTGGTCTCTGCATCTTTGTTGGTTTCGGCATGGTGAGGTGTTAGATTCTAGTGACTCATCCCTTTCGGTGTTTGCGTCTTTCTTGCTTCCGGGTACGGTGAGGCGTTAGATTTTGGTGACTCACCTTTTTTTATATCTGCATCTTTGTTGGTTTCGGCATGGTGAGGTGTTAGATTCTAGTGACTCATCCCTTTCGAGGTTGGCGTCTTTCTTGATTTCGGGTATGGTGAGGCGTTAGATTTTGGTGACTCACCTTTTTTGATATCTGCATCTTTGTTGGTTTCGGCATGGTGAGGTGTTAGATTTTAGTGACTCATCCCTTTCGAGGTTGGCGTCTTTCTTGATTTCGGGTATGGTGAGGCGTTAGATTTTGGTGACTCACCTTTTTTGATATCTGCATCTTTGTTGGTTTCGGCATGGTGAGGTGTTAGATTCTAGTGACTCATCCCTTTCGAGGTTGGCGTCTTTCTTGATTTCGGGTATGGTGAGGCGTTAGATTTTGGTGACTCACCTTCATTAGTATCTGCATCTTTGTTGATCTCGAGCATGGTGAGGTGTTAGATTTTAGTTACTCATCTTCTTCAGTGTCTGCATCTTTGTCAGTTTCAGGCATGGTAAATGTTAAATTCAGTAACTCACCCTTTTCAGTGTCTGCGTCTTTGTCTGTTTCGGGCATGATGAGGTGCTTCTCGTCCGCCAGCAGAGCGAGCAGCTCGGTCTCCAGCAGCCCGTGAGCGGAGACCTCCATGAGACACAGCGTAGCGATCAGCAGGTCCTGCCCCGACTCCTGCTCGAACCGCTCAATAATCTGCATCTCCAGTCTGTCAGCAAAAACAAGCCTCACTATGAATGTGTGAGTTTCCACTTAGCCAATGTACTACTTCTGGAAAGTGATGTCAATGGCCATGAAAACGTGGCCAATGTTGTGCACAGTATATACAGGGTTTGTACATAGATGGCCCAATAAAATTCCAGGCCTTTTCCAGGCTTTTCCAGGCTCTGTTATTCTTTTTCCCAGGCACACCTGGTCACTGGTGTTTAAGCCATGTCTGATTCATCACCAAATTTAATTAAAATTTATCTTCCTTACTACCTGTGGAATTTCATTATTTTGGGATAGATATCTTCAAAATTTTACTTTTTTACCACTTTTGAATAGAAGGACAAATAATCAAATCCATGCTATGTTATTAGCGATTTGTTATACATACATTCTGGAACTATCTTATCGAAGTCACTGAAATTTCATAGGCAGTCAGGTACCATAGTTAAGGAAAGCTAATATTGACCAGAATTTCATGGACTAAACAATTGTTTTTATGCAAAACTAATTTTTCCAGGCTCTTCCAGGTTTTTCCAGGCTCTCTGTGAGAATTCCAGGCTTTTCCAGGCCTGGAAAACCAAGAAGCGTAATTCAAGGCTTTTCAAGGTTTTCCAGGCTCTGTACGAACCCTGTATATAACACTAGATATGTGAAAAGTGCTACAAATAATGATTAAACATTCGCAACACATCATGTCTCCAAGGGACTGTGGCACAATTCTTTTATGAACATCACTTAACAGTTAAAATAGCATAAAAATGAGCCATTAATCCAATTAAATCCCATGAAACATGGTAAAAGAGTTAAATATGTATATAAGAAAAGTAAGAACTCACTCGAGAAGCCCATCAGCGAGACTGTTAATCTTGTCAGGGATCTTGCGAAACTGGCCGAAAACCCTGAGCTCTTCGACAGCGATGGAGAGCCAGAGAGGGTTGGAGGAGCTGCTCTTACCGAGAAGAGCCTCCATCTGCTCTGCGTCTAACTTCTTGTTGTACCGCCCCAGTGTCTCCGAGACGATGATCTGTCACAAAAGAATTTTATTTGTTATCAAGGGGTGTAGCCAGGGGTGATTTTACAGCATACAACAAAACGATGAGCCAACTTTCTGCTCGGATCTCCAGAATGACCGAGAGATGTGGAGAGGGTTTGTTTGTTTGTATGTTTTGGTAGTTTAACGTCCAATGTGTTCAATTAGACTTACTTTGGGTGTGATTGAATCTATGAGATGAATTGAGGTAGAAATCTCACCCCTACACATTTACCGAGGCGAGAGTTTTTTTACTTCCCACACCACATAGACATGGTATGAGAAGGATTGGCCTTTGATAAAGGAGTGAATCTACCACTGCTGTGGGTGAAGGAGAAAAGTGGCTGCACATACCTCTTTGGTCTTGTGGTCGAGTGGCGTCACTTCGAGGATCTTGGGCATGGGTTCGCGCTTCAGGAAGGCTGTGTGGTGAGGTGTGTCGGGAATCATGGAGAAGATACAGCGCACCTGAGGCGCCAGTTTCCGCGGCACCCAGTTCACCACTTCCGCCATGTTGTCAGCATCGAACTGTACATAGAAAGGTCAAGAGGTCAGTCAGATCGCACACACATAGGTCAAAAGGTCGGGTTACCTCAGACACAGAGGTCAAGAGGTCAACCCATCTTACAAATGGAGGTCAAAGTCAGCGCACCTCACACATAGAGGTCAAGAGGTCAGCTCACCGCACACAGAGGTCAAGAGGTCAGCTCACCTCCCACATGGAGGTCAGGAGGTCAGCTCACCTCCCTCATGGAGGTCAGGTCAGCTCACCTCCCACATGGAGGTCAAGAGGTCAGCTCACCTCCCTCATGGAGGTCAGGTCAGCTCACCTCCCACATAGAGGTCAAGAGGTCAGGTCACCTCACACAGAGGTCAAGAGGTCAGCTCACCTCCCACATAGAGGTCAAGAGGTCAGGTCACCCAACACATGGAGCCCATTTTACAAATGGAGGTCAAGAAGTCAGCGCACCTCCCACATAGAGGTCAAGAGGTCAGCTCACCTCACACAGAGGTCAAGAGGTCAGCTCACCTCCCACATGGAGGTCAGGAGGTCAGCTCACCTCCCACATGGAGGTCAAGAGATCAGCTCACCTCCCACATGGAGGTCAAGAGGTCAGCTCACCTCACACAGACATAGTTATATTGATACTGAGTTGGGGGGGGGGGGGGGGCTGGGTAATAATCATACAGTCCCCTATTGACACTGACACTGAGAAACAATCATGCAGTTGACTATATGTCGTCAGGGGTTACTCACCTGGTTCAAGGCGTCGATGAAGACGATGGCAGGCCTCGTGTTGGGGTTGTTCAGAGCGCCACACGTCATGTGCGCCGTGTTCTCTAAGTCCTTCGGCATCTTGGACTCCTGCAAAATACATGAAGTATGATGTACACAACTCCAAGCAAAATTAATTTCAATGTGTTTTAGCATATGAATAAATGAGTTACAACCACCCATTATACCTATACCTTTGAGCGACAATTTCACCTACGATAGCCTACAATCATCACTACTATAACACACCTTAATCCGCCGTATGTGTCGCAGCTAATGATCTTTGACCGATCCTCTACGATCGTAGGCCTATAGGACACTGACGCCTTGAAACGGTCACCATCAACAATTTTCGTGACCGACAAACATCCCCCAGGTTGGGGCCTGGGAGCGCTTTTTTAGATGCGATAAATGTTAATAGTGATTATTAAAAATATTTGTTTCCAATTTTTCTGGGGCAGAGATCGCCGTGTTTTGTGTGTTTGCTCTGTCCTAAAAAAAAAAGAAAATTATTAAAGATACCTTGAGGTTTCAAGATATATACAACGACCATTGACCGCAATGGTTGGATAATAATCGCCAAATGTATGATAATTACAAAACAGTCGCTATTAACGATTATCCCGTCAGAAAATACGGGTCCCTGTTTTTTAAGACAGGATAATCGTTAATAGTGATTACCAAAGGTTAAAGAAGTTTTCAAGACAAATATAAATAACATTGGCCCTAATGGTTCAATAATTATCGCCAAATGTATGATACTTACAAAACGGTCGCTATTAACGATTATCGATTGTCTCTGGTATTAACTTACATTACAGACTTTCATCTCGAGAAGCAGTCTCTTCAAAGCCTTCTCCAGGTCTGGTGAGCCGGGCACCGCACCGACGAAGTGGTAGAAGACTGTCCACTCCTTACCGCCCGCCCTGAAAAACGTCAACAAAGTGGTATCATTTGCTGTCTTAGAGAGCCCGCGAAACAGTCCTATGGAAAACTGGTCTAGAAATTTATGGTTTCATCCTCCAAGGTTTCTCCGAATGTACACTAAAGTCCTGTAAAAAATGGCACTTCGAGGATATGTATCTACAGGGACCGGTTTTTAGACGCGATAATTGTTAATAGCGATTAGTTAAAGTTTTTTTTGGTTTTCAAGATAAATACAACGACCATTGGCCCCAAAGGTTCGATATTTATCGCCAAATGTATGATAATTACAAAACGGTCGCTATTAACGATTATCGTGTCTAAAAAACCAGTCCCGGTTGCACAATGAATACATATATAAAAGAGAAACATGTATAAAAATGCAAGACGTAAAGCATACTCTCACAGAATAAAGGATGAATTTGAAGAAAAATCTAAAATATGTAGCTGTAAACCATTACAAGAATTTTAGCAAAAATTAAAGGATATCACAAATACTCTATAAAATGTCTTATATATGTCACATCGACGAGACAAAATGCCATGAACTGTACCGGTATACTCTTATGTAGAAAAATGTCATTAATTTGACAGCAAAACCAATCGTAAGGAAAAATTCTTGACTAAAAGGTAACATTATTTTAGTCAAATAAAAACCTTAAATCCTTGAATCCATTGAAACCCCATAATGTTCAGCTACAGTGTAGGGCTAAGGGTCTGTGGGCAGGTTCAAACAACTGCCATATTGGTTGTAATAAGGTTCAATTGATATCATCTTTGCTGTACACAAGGGGAAAAGAATCTTATATACTGGAAATGAAAAGGTGGATTTCTATGGGAAAATGGAGAGCTATACTGTGACGGAGAGAGTGAGGTAAGATGGTGAGAGATGGTAACGGATAAATACAAATCTCATTTTCCAATTGATGAATGGTAAAAGATGATTCACAAATTTCACTCACCCCGGTATTTGGCGGTTTGCGGCTTTCAGCGCTGTCTCCTCGGCGGCCCGTGCCATGATGGAGGACTTGCCGGACCCAGCTCCCCCGACCAGCAGGTATGGGACGTCCGCACCAGGCGAACCGATGTAATCCTCAATCTGCAACCAGTAACTTTACACATCAAAGATCAGGCAAGGGACATCTATGTTAATACTTACCCCAATGCTGTCAGGCAGGAGGGGCATATTTACAAATCCAGGAGTTTTCATTTTTACTATACACATTCAATTGTTTTGAACTAAAAGGATATTTCCTGTAATCACCAAAAGAGTGATCATGACCACAAAGTGTTCCTCAGACCCGGTCACTGTTGGGCCGTTAAGATCACTGTTGGCCCAAGACCCATTCAAAAACAAAAACATGTCTCACATGTATATTGCTCAACAGAAAATTATGAAATTTGTGAATTAGATATATCAGACATGGATAATCTATCGCAGTAAACATTATTTCATTTGTAACAGTGAAAGTGTATAAAATGAAATATGCCAATCAAGAGTAGGAGACTATCACACCAACTTAGGGTCAAGTACTGCAGTAGGGTTGAAACAAAGCAGTCAAGCAAAGCAGTGTCAGCAGTTGTCACTGGCTTTGGTGAAACAATTCGTATGAATAAAAAAAAATTATTGGAAAATAATATAATTTTGGTTAAAGTATGACATCCATATAGAATCCTCCACTGCAAATATCTTTTCATTTTGATAAGTTTCAGTATGAATATTATACATGTATGACATGTTTGACCCTGTCACTCTTTTGGAGACCCTTCGGACCAAATGGTCACCAAATAGTCACAACTCAGGTACAAAACAGTGACCATGACCTTTTACCTCTCAAAATGGTCGCTATTATCATGACCATTTGTCCCTGGAACTGAATGCTCTCAAAACGGTCACTAACTGGTCACTATCACATATGGTCACGACTGAAAAACAGGCCCCTGGTTCGTATAACAGCGTACCACCCAGTAGGCCGTACATGATTTTTTACAATATAGGGAGCAGAGGTCATTATGTATAGGAGCAATGTACCACGTGTAATAAATTACTCTACTGTATAGGTTCTGCGCATCTCTTATGACATACCTGCCTAATGATGGCATCTCGTCCGAAGACGCACTCGGCTTTGTTCTTCATAAATGACTCGTGCTGCTCTCGCGTATGCTCATATATGTTATTCTTGGCAAACTCGTTCAGTGGGTACTGGGCTTTAATCCGCTCCTTAAAGAAGTCGAAAACCTGTCAAACAACAAAGTTTAGACACAGTATGAGAATACCTGTCAACCAACAAATGTTAAATACAGTGTGAAAATACCTGTCAACTAATAAATGTAGTTCCTGTTAGTAGCCATCAGGGACCGATATTTTAGACGCGATAATCGTTAATAGCGACCATTTTGTAATTACCATACATTTGGCGATAATTATTGGGGCCAATGCTCACTTATTTATCTTGAAAACTCAAGATATCTTTAATAATCGATTATGACGTCCGAAAACCGGTCCCTGGGAGTCGTTTTTTAGACGCAATAATCGTTAATAGCGATTATCAAAGATATCTTGAGTTTTCAAGATAAATACAACGACCATTGGCCCCAATGGTTCGATAATTATCGCTAAATGTATGACAATTAAAAACGGTCGCTATTGACGATTATCACATCTAAAAGAAATGTTTGCATGATACTGATCCATAATTTTAACAAAATTATACTGGTTTATCTTTTTATCTTAAACAAATCAAAACTTACTATTTTTGCAAAGTTCTCCAATCCTCCGAATTCTACCAGATTTGTGTCAGGGTTGATGCCTTGGAATTCTACACTGTACTCGTGAATGCGTTTGACCTGAAAAGAGAAAAGATAAATAGCATAAAATTAAAAGTAAAACATTGTTGTTGCATCTTGTTTCTATGTTAGGCCACTAAAAAAAAAAAAGTTGTTTCTCATCACCAAGCCATGAAAAATATGACGAGGGCGCTTTTTTTTTTTTTTTTTTTTTTTTTTGGCTATATCAAACATGGCAGACATACAGTAAAACCCCGCATAAGCGGACACCCTCTGATCCGGGCCAAAGTGGCTGCTTACGTGGGGTGTCTGCTTACTCGGGGTTTTCAGATTTTTACTGGCTTTACATTTAATGCATCCCTGACATCAGGAGCTTTAATTTGATACTAAATACACATACCTTTCATAATTTCTATCAAGGTTCATCTATTTAAAATAAAAAATCTTCTAAAATCGTTTTTTCTGATGCGCGCGGTGATGAGAAACAAGTTGTTTTTTTTGAGTGGCCTTAGAGGAGCTCTACTTGTCTTACGCGTTTTCTCACCCCTGGGGCCTGTTTTTCAGACAGCGACGTCTTTATTTGTAGTGTTCACAAAAGAGTGACCAGTTGGGCGACCAAACCAGTGATCATGAGAAAAAAGTCTTCCTCAGACCCGGTCACTATTCAGCTGTTATGATCACTGTTGGTCCAAGGCCCATTCAAAAACAAAAGCATGTCTCACATGTATATTACTCAACAGAAAATTGTGAAATTTGGGAATTAGATAAAACAGATATAGATAATTCATCGCAGTAAATATTGTTTCATTTGATACAGTGAAAGTGTATAAAATGAAATATGCCACAATTTGGGTTAAATGGTCACCAACTGGTCACAACTCTGGAACCCAAAACAGTGACCACGACAGTTTACCCCTCTAAATGGTCGCACATGTTATGATGACTTTCTCTGGAACCCAAAGGTCTCCAAACGGTCACTAACTGGTCACTATTGAAATGGTCACGACTAAAAAACAGGCCCCTGGTATTTTTTCTTCATAGACTTGAAATTGGAAACTCGTATCCAACGCCCATTGAGTGTTCATAAAAAGAATATCCAATGAGGGATTATGTCACAAAGGTTAGCTCATTAGTCAATGTGAAGGGTGAGATAAATTCAGAAACCTATTCAAGTTTAGGGTCAGAGCTCGATCCCTTCTCGTTTGAATTGATAGGTAATTCAGGCAGCTTCGCCTTGTGAATTACTAACTTGATTCACACTGGATGGGATAAAGTTCTGACATTACTAAACTTTCATAGGTTTCCTCTATATATTATCTCACGCTGAAAAGTGCCATTCACCATGTATACAAATCCAGTTGCCATTTGATATTTGGGGACTGTGAAAAGGTTAAGGACAATTACCTGGGGCCCATTGAATAATCTAGGGTCATGAAGACCCTTTTCTGTACCTCTTACAAGGGTTATCGTTTGATAATATTTCAGTTCTTGTTGGTTTATTTCTACTTGAAAAAATTCTATTCTTATTATTTGATGGCAAATTAAATGATCTAAATAAATGTTCAATCTACACTGGGACTCTATATCTCTTTTATAGTGCCGCCTCCATCAGTAAACTAACATTGGTTTTGTTTGTTTGTTTTGTTTGTTTGGGTAGTTTAACGTCCAATATGTTCTATTAGACTTACTTTGGGTTTGATTGAATCTATGAGATGAATGTAGGTAGAAATCTCACCCCTACACATTTACCGAGGTGAGAGCTCTTTTACTTCCCACATCACGTCGACATGGCATGTGACAATGGGCATCATCATTGAAGGTTCACACAACTGGGTGGCTAAAGGTTGGGTTCCAACAGGTAATAAAATCCCGCAACCAGACGGCTGGCCGCTGTCTACTTGTGGAATGTGGTAGTGAGTCATGGGGGGGACTCAGGGGGCCGATAACTTGTTGATGGATCAGCTATTTTCTGAGAATCGGGTGACTCCCCAACCTCGCTGCGAGGACGGCCAGCCAGCAGAAATGGGTGGAGCGCCACTCTAGTGGATGTAGTGGCCAGTCTCCAACATGGAACGATGTCGCACCAGATGACTAGATGAAGGCTGATAGGAGACTGTTAGTACCAAGTTTGGTGGAACCAACCCCTTACCGGGAAGCGTTCTCGGATCATCTTTCTCAGCATCTCCAACTTCATGAGAAGGACTGGGTCGGTCTCCGTGAACCTCTCCTTGTACTCCTCCGGTATCAAGGTCAGGAAGTCTGGGTCACGCAGCATGAACAGGGCTGCAAGGTAACATCAAGGTCATTCCAAGGTCATATCAAGGTCACATCAAGGAAAGTGAGATGTCACATCAAATATATAGAAACTGACTAAACTGACCACCGGAGATGGTGTTTTGTAAACGGATATCTGTGGTTTCAGCGGTTGACTTTGGCTCCCTATAAATGTACCGTTGGGGATGCAATACACAGAGTGTAGAATTTTTTTTTTTTTTTTTTTTATTCAGAAAAGGGAGAATAGCACAATCATCCAAATAAAGGACGCTCTTCCTTGCACACTCACTGAAATGTACCATTGGGATTATGATAGGCGATATGAGAGTAGAAACGTACCATTGGGGCTACAATATACAGAGAGTAGCAGAATGTAGAAATGTACCATGGGGGTTACAATACATGGGAAGTGGAAACGTACTGTTGCTGTTACAATATAGGGATCGTAGAAACGTACCATTGGGGTTACAATACACTGAATATAGAAATGTACCGTCGAGGTTACAATACACTGAGTGTAGAAATGTACCATTAGGGTTACAATACACGGAGAGTAGAAACGTACCATTGGGGTTACAATACATGGAGAGTGGAAAGGTACTGTTGCTGTTACAATATAGGGATCGTAGAAACGTACAGTTGGGGTTACAATACACTGAGTATAGAAATGTACCGTCGGGGTTACAATACACTGAGTATAGAAACGTACCATTGGGGTTGTCTATCCGGTAGGCGGCGTGCATGATCTCCATCTCGGTGACAGACAGTCCGTCCACCCACTTGTACTCCTCACTCACCCCGTCCGGCACCTGGTCCGTCTTCGGCACCCACCCCGCCCGCTCACTGCAATAAGGTCACAATCTGAGATCAGCTTCCACAGGAGATTTTTTTTTTTTTTTTTTTAAATTTAGTAACATAGACAGACATGGTTAGTGTGGCCGAATGGAATCTGTTCAGAGATATTTTGGTCAGAAATACTCACCGAAGTCATAGACTGAGGTGAGTATTTCTGACCAAAATATCGAGGAACAGATGGAATTCGGCCACAATCACTATGTCTTTTTATTACTATATACCAATATTCGATTTAAATGCCATTTTGGTACTCACATTATCAACGTATTTCGACCTCCGAAATAAGATCACGTGGTACGGTGTGGCGTAAAAATATTTTACGCCATGGTGCGGCCGAACAGAATCTTTTCTCTTATCGCGTAAAAGTGAGACATTCGTGCACCGGTAAATAGTAATAGACATAAGCAGTTCTTTCATATGAAAGATCTTCCACTGCTAGTGCAGTAACACATCGGTAAGCATACATCTAGGTATATTGTAACATACATAAAGTACGTGATAAGTATTAAGATAAGAATACAGGGCCCTGTTTTTTAGTCACGATATCGTGGATCCACGATGGCCTAAGATCGTAGCTTGAGGCCAAGACACTTATTGGTGATACAAAATGGCCGCCGTGCTATAGACGGTGTCGTAGCCTGCTGCCTATGATCGGAGCTCAAAGTGTCGGCCGTCACGACAAGTATAGAACTGTCTTAAGTTCTATAACACATCACTGTGTGTATATAGATGATTTATCCACTTCCCGACGGAATTAAGCGACGAAATTTTAACACGAGTAAGGAATGCATATAACCTATAATCGTCCCAAATATGAAGAAGAACGGCCGTATCGTTCTGAATATATCGGGGTTTGAATATGAAACATTGAGCTATCGATCAGATATCGTACACGCACTCTCCTAACAGATCTTTCGCTGTATAGCGCGCCGAATCTCTGCTGGGAAAGTGAAGTAAGCGCAGTCAATGTCAAGGTCGCCGCATAAATTAGAACACGTGATGGTAGGGGTAAACTGGCCACCAGAGCAGCATTTGGTATGACGAAATGCAAACGCCGATAACTTCATAACGGTGTGGTCGATTTTCTTCATATTTGGTACGATTATAGGTTATATGTATACCTTACTCGTGTTCAAATATCATCGCTAAATTCAAACGAGAAGTATAGTTGCGCATTCGCTACGACATGTTCAGAATGGTCTTAGATATCCGACACTATGACCCCTGTTTCCGCTCCATTGGCCACAGACTGTCGTGACTATAGCACACCTTTTAGCTCTCTAGATGTCGTGGACACCACATATTTGTCGTAGGGTCTAAGATCGTGGCTCTATAGCACACTGACGCCTAGAAGATGTCGCCAATAACGATTGTCGTGACTAAAAAACAAGGCCCAGTGTTATCATCAGGTTACATAAAGGTGTTCATACAATGGAAAGGGGAGAGATGATATTAATGAGTGATTGATGTTAAGCCAGTAATTGTAATAATCCATATTATTCATGTACAAAATAGATCTGGAAGAGATGGAAGATTCTTAGGCCTAATTACAACTAGCTGATGTATTCTTTTGTGCATTCTTATTTTTACTTCAGTGATGACAATCAAAGGGATATCCTACAATTCACAGTGGCGCCACCTGGTGATTTTTAGATAATGTCAATTATTAGTCAAACTGGTTTCTTGGGATTCATTCTAGTTCTACATGAGTAGATTGAACATTTTGTCACGTTTATCTGATTTTAGAAGGTAAAATAGGCCAATTCACATTTGTTTGATTTACAAAGGAAATGTAATAAGGTTTTCTTCAATTCCTTCCAAAACAAGTACGGTGACATGTGGTTTTCAAAACCTAAATGAAAAGTACTATATATCTAGTATATTCTGTGAAAGTTTGAGGAAAATGACATGGGCTTTACTATGTGAAAAAATACTTTTTTATAATTTCCATATATTCTAATATAAAATTATCATAATATTGATCTATAAATCAAAAACTAGCATAGTAACCCCCGATTTTTTAAGTTAGATATATGTTCCACAACACTTAGAGATCATCATATCTTTAATTTTGAAGCCAAAGTGTCTGCTATGCCTTTAACCCATTCATGGTGGGTGATGCCATATGGCATCAACAGTGCTGGGGCAGGTGATGCCAAAAGGCATCATCTTCTTGAATTTGATTTAATCATGAAATTTTCACAGAATATAGATACAACACCCAGGTAAGGTTTTTAGGTCAAATATATAAGATTAATCATTGCATATTCCACCACATCCTGAAGTTATAGAAGCCTGAGACTTCCCGCCCCCTGGTGGTGTAAATCAGCACTAGTACCTCCCACAACCACATACTATTGCCATAGGTCCCCGCCCTTAAAGGCATATCCTATAATTTGCAGTGACGCCACCTGGTGATTTTTAATTTATATTGTCAATTATTAGTCAAAATTGGTTTCTTGGAATTCATTTTAACTCTCCATGAGTAGATTTAACATTTTGTCCAGTTTATCCAATGTAAATAGGTAAAACAGGCCAATTTACATTTGCTTGATTTATATAGGAAATGCACTGAAAAATAAAGTATTCCTCAATTCATTCAAAATCAAGGACGGTGACCTATGGTTTTTAAAACCTTAATAAGTAGTACTATATATGTACTATATTCTGTGAAAGTTTGAGGAAAATGACATGGGTTTTAATATGTGAAAAAATATTGTTTAGAAATTCTATATATTCTAATATAAAATTATCATAATATTGATCTATAAATCAAAAACTAGCACGGTGACCCCTGATTTCTAAGTTATATGTGTTCCATAACACTTGGAGATCACCATATTAAATTTTCAGGAAATTGATACGGGTTTTAATTTTCAATCCAAATTGTCTGATATGCCTTTAAGTCGCGTAGATTCAGTGACAGAACAAGAACCCAGAAATAGAGAGGATGGGGGCAGGGAGAGGGAGACAAAGACAGATAGAAAGACAGAGAAATACAGAGAGAGAAAGAGAGAGAGCCAGAAAGTGAGAGAATGAACAGGGATGTCTGAAAATTAATGGAAATACTTTTCATGTGGAATTTGCTGCCTCAGTGATAACAAAGAACATGGGCCACAGCATGCAGCTGAGAGATTGTGGGGACATTCAGTCACTGTTCTATTGGTGTGAATGAGGCTCAGTTAAAAATCTTTTTTTTTTTTATTATTTAGCAAAAAGTAACTCTCAGCAAGCTAAGTTTTTTAGGTACTTGTCAACAGCATCAGGAAACACTTTTTCGGTGACCTATGTTACATCGAGATCAAAAATAGTTTTACCTTGCCTTATATGGCACAAGAAATAATTCTGTGGATGAGGTAATGATGGGGTTGTGAAGCAATACATTCAATAGCGGTCAGATAATGTCTAGCAAAGCAGTTTTAAAGTGTTTAACATCGTTTAGCAACTGGATTGAGCCAGGCAAAGAGTTCCATTCTTTCACACCCCGGTAGTATGGTGAGTTTAGGACAGTACTTGTTCGAGTGTTATCCAATTTAAAGTTGATTTTGTCCATAGAACGAGTGCGACGTTCAGTGTGGTCAAATTATCTTTGTTATATACAAAGAAAAACAAATTTAATTACCGAAAATATAAAGGTAGATGTCCATGGAAAGAAAATGGAAAGTTGCCATGTCTATATAAAAGAAGGAAAGCTAAAAGGCCCCTATTCCTGGTTACCTGGTCATGTTGATGAAGAAAGGCATAATGTTGTCATGGTAACAGCGGTCAATCTCCCCCAGGCATGCGCGTAGCGTGCCCTCCGTGTTCACATCTTTGGGAACGCCCTGAAAATAAACATTGGCGTTATTAATCATCAGAGTAAGGAAGGAAGGCTGAATTGTAGGTTAATTAAAAATTGACGATAATTTTGAAACCGCGGCTGCCTCAGATAACACACAACCACGTCACGATCACGTGATCTTCTTTTAAAACCTCAGTCTGCGAACTGATCTATTAGCCCTCGGATGCTCAGACTTTTCGTTACCCACCCACCCACACCTAATATGAGGTAGAGATAATGGGCTAATTATGACTCTTAAAACCATCATCATTCTTGATCTCACATTTTATGATCTCTGTAATGATACATGTCACAATATTATACGTCAACAATTGTGTCTTACCTACTTCTTAAATATCAATTGGGTCGTGTTGACTCCATTTTACTCTTATCATAAATTAGTTAAGGTTATTTATTATCTTGTCACATTTTACACTCAAATGATGTCATTTATGGTAATAAATAAAATATTTAAGTGGCAGCGCGGTCTTTGTTCAAAATTATGATGTTGTCAGGTTTATATTGAACGATGGAATTATTTAGTATCAGATTAAAGGACTATGATGATGTCGGGTCCAGTTTTTTAGACGCGATTATCTTGAAGCTGGAGACACACCATGTGCTTGTGAGTCAAGTTGGCGATCTCTAAAATAGCCAAAACAAAACAGCATCAGATATCATTTCATAGTAACATCTCCCACCGATAATTTAGCGTCTTTGAAACAAAAATCAGGCGAGATATAAAACAATAGCCTTCATACTCCTCATTTTGTGTTGGCGATTCCAGAAATCGCTATACACCTGTACGCCCTCCAGAGGTTACTGAACTCGCCATTATCGCCCAGGGTAAATACAAGTTCCGCTCGCGACTGACTGGGCACACCACAACTGCATGAACCACAGTTTCCTTATTTATGATTGGAGAAACTACATATAATTTCGGATTTATAGGTAGAAATAGCTGAAATGTCCATATCTGGCATCAGAATTTCATTTTGAAGATTTCTGAAAACGGATAAACTGGATAATTGTGGGTTACGGTTCAAGGGTCTATCACCATGCAATGTCGGCAACCAGCGAACACCGGAACTTGTAAACAGACTGAATTCTGGGATACCTCAATAGGGTCTATATGACACAGACTCAATGTTAGTTATTTGATAAGCTGCCCCTGTCGGTCATGCGTGCTAGTGAGGGTGTTCGGTTAGAAACACTGGTAAACTGAAGGTATCTGGTTCAAACCCTGGAAAAGCTCAATCTCGTGATCTCTATTCTAGCATTCAATGGAGACTAGGTACATATCATTTGCATGATTTTATTGTTAGAAACTCTGACATATATCATTCAAAGGTGTTCATAGATCTTAAAGGGGTCAATCAGGCTTTCAGTGGTTACACGCACCCTGTGGATCTCACACTCAATGAGCTGTTACACTCGCCCAGCAGAGGTCACACTCTCCCAGCAGTTACACTCACCCAGCAGAGGTCACACTCAATAAGCTGTTACACTCAGCCAGCAGGTCACACTCGATGAGCCGTTACACTCACCCAGCAGGTCACACTCGATGAGCCGCTACACTCGCCCAGCAGAGGTCACACTCTCTCAGCAGTTACACTCACCCAGCAGAGGTCACACTCGATGAGCCGTTACACTCACCCAGCAGGTCACTCTCGATGAGCCGT
Organism: Alentia gelatinosa; assembly: GCA_950022655.1. Taxonomy (NCBI): domain Eukaryota; kingdom Metazoa; phylum Annelida; class Polychaeta; order Phyllodocida; family Polynoidae; genus Alentia; species Alentia gelatinosa. Next base: position 170,337,070 of record OX465579.1, read on the forward strand.
TACACTCACCCAGCAGAGGTCACACTCAATAAGCTGTTACACCCACCCAGCAGGCATCACTCTCAATGAGCCATTACACTCACCCAGCAGAGGTCACACTCTCTCAGCAGTTACACTCACCCAGCAGAGGTCACACTCAATGAGCCGGTACACTCACCCAGCAGGTCACAATCCATGAGCCATTACACTCACCCAGCAGAGGTCACACTCGATGAGCCGTTACACTCGTCCAGCAGAGGTCACACTCAATGAGCCGTTACACTCGCCCAGCAGAGGTCACACTCAATGAGCCGTTACACTCACCCAGCAGAGGTCACACTCAATGAGCCGTTGCACTCACCCAGCAGAGGTCACACTCGATGAGCCGTTGCACTCACCCAGCAGGTCACACTCGATGAGCCATTACACTCGTCCACCAGAGGTCACACTTTCTCGTCACACTCACCAAGCGGAGGTTACACTCACCCAGTGGAGATCACACTTGATGAGCTGGTACACTCACCCAGCAGAGGTGGTACACTCGCCCCGCAGAGGTCACACTTTCTCAGCAGTTACACTCACCAAGCAGAAGTTACACTCACCCAGCGGAGATCACACTCGATGAGCCGCAGCCTGTGAGCTTCACACCATAGCCGTAAATCGGGGAACACCTGTAACCAAAACAAAAAAAAATACACCATCAATGTTTAACAGCTGTATTGATTACCAGCAATGCCACACGGCCCGAGTGGTAGACCGGCAGCATAACAAACCCGGAGGTTGTATAATTATGATCCCTAATAAACAGGTTAAAAGCATATCGGACAATGTCGTATTCCTGAAAAAATTGAAAATGATGATCTCACAGTGTTGTCGAATAAATATCTAAATTAAAGATCGGGGGTGACCGTGCTAGATTTTGATTTAGAGATTGATTTCATGATAATATTATAATAGAATATATAGAAATTCTAAAAATATTGCTTTTCACGCATTAAACTCATGTCACTTTCTTTAAACTTTAGGAGAATATAGAGGTATAGCATTCCAGATTACAGTTTTAAAAACAATAGGTCACCGTCCTTGTTTTTGAGAGAATTGATGAAAACCACATTTGTCAGTACAAATGTAAATTGGCCCATTTTACCTATTAGAATTGGATCAACTGGTCACAACATTAGAATTACTCATTTAGAAGTAGAATGAATCCTGAGAAACCAGTTTTGACTATTCATTGACATTATTTTAAAAACACCCAGTGGCGCCACTGTGAACTGTCTATGCCTTTAAAGGCATATCCTACAATTCACAGTGCCGCTATCTGGTGTTTTTAAAATAATGTCAATGATTAGTCAAAACTGGTTTCTCAGGATTCATTCTAATTCTACATTTAACATTTTCTCCAGTTTATCCAATCTTGATCGGTAAAGTAGGCCAATTTACATTTGCTTGATTTACATAGGAAATGTACCGGAAAATAAGGTATTCCTCAATTCTTAAACTCTTTCAAAAATAAGGACGGTGACCTACGATTTTTAAAACCTAAGTAAGTAGTATCATATGCATTATATTCTGTGAAAGTTTGAGGAAAATGACATGGGTTTTATTATGTGAAAAAATAATTTTTAGAATTTCTGTATATTTCTAATATAAAATCATCATAATATTTATCTATAAATCAAAAATTAGCATGGTGACCCCGAAATTGACCTCAATAACAGGTCAAGTTTTGCAGTTATGTTCAGTATATAGTAAACATTCATATTTCACAGTGGTTAGAAAATATACCATATTCTGTGAAATTTAAGGAAAAAGACATGGGTTTTCCATTTAACTTTTTAGAATCTCCATATATATACCTATCTAAAAAAAACATATCTAAAAAACTATAATTCTGGTCAGATCCGCTTGGAGAGTCTCCCACACATAGTGACAGAATGAACCAGACTTAGGCTTGGAGACTGAAGGCCACGAGAGTGAGAATCTCGTGCAGTAATAAACTCAAACCACCTATTCTTTTTCGTATCTCTCTACTCAAATGTACTTCTATCCTTAATATTTGTTTCTTACCATACTGAAAACATAATATATAACTGTAGTTCTCTGATCTCATTTGCTTGAGAGAAAGAGATGAGATCACACCCTTTCGCTGGTGTCAATGCATACAGCTCTGATCACAGATGATCAGCTCAAGCACCTGTGTCATACAAAATAATTATCACAAGTTGATGATGATTTCCCGTGCACCCGTTCGGGGGCTCGACGGCAGTTAGGAATCGTTAGACTGAAGTCAACGAAGTCGCTAGTCTAATATAAAATTATCGTAATATTGATCTCCAACTCAAAATCTAGCACGGTGACCTCCAACTTTTAAGTCAAATATGTACTCTACAACACATGGAGATCATTGTAGTCGATTTTCAGAAAAATGACATGGGTTTTAATTTTGTACACCAAATTGTCCAATATGCCTTTAATTTCTTTTTAGCATCGGTTGGGATTAGAAGTGTATATCACCTCGCATTTTAAATCTTAACTGGGAAGGATTTTCTAAAAAAAATAAACTGACCGACCTTTTTGATGAGCACTTCGCGCTCCTGGTGGAAGTCCTTGAAGGTGGAGGACACGAAGATGCGGATGGTCTTCCAGCCCGACCTCTTGACGACCAGGTTCTTCATCTTGATCTTGGTTCCTTTTTTCACGCCTGTCGTCTGCCACGCTCTGTCCCACGCTGACGTCACTTCCACGTAACCAGGCTGACTCATGTTGCTGAGAACCGGCGGGCCATTGGACGCGCCGCACCCCATCCTGGTACAAGCAGACGAAACTGAATAAACCCCTGAACTGTGACGTCATGATAAGTACAAGCAGACGACAACTAGATAAATTATGATGTCATGAAAGTACATGCAGGTTACAACTGAATAAATCCCGGAACTGTGACGTCATGATAAGTACATGCAGACAACAACTAGATAAACTCCCGAATTATGATGTCATGATATAAGTACACGCAGATGACAACAGAATAAACCCCCGAAATGTGACGTCATGGCAAGTACATGCAGACAATAATTGAATAAACCCCCGAACTGTGACGTCATGATAAGTACAAGCAGACGACCACTGGATAAACCCCCAAATTATGACGTCATGAAAGTACATGCAGGTTACAACTGAATAAATCCCCGAATTATTATGTCATGAAAGTACATGCAGGTTACAACTGAATAAAACCCCGAACTGTAAGGTCATGCCAAGTACACCCAGATGACAATTGAATAAACCCCCGAACTGTGACGTCATGATAAGTACAAGCAGACGACAACTAGATAAACTCCCTAATTATGATGTCATGATAAGTACAAGCAGAGGACAACAGAATAAACCCCCTAACTGTGACGTCATGATAAGTACAAGCAGACGACCACTGGATAAACCCCCGAATTATGAAGTCATGAAAGTATATGCAGGTTACAACTGAATAAATCCCCGAACTTTAACGTCATGCCAAGTACACACAGATGACAATTGAATAAACCCCCGAACTGTGACGTCATGACAAGTACAAGCAGACGACAATTGAATAAACCCCCGAACTGTGACATCATGATAAGTACAAGGAGACGACCACTGGATAAACCCCCGAATTATGACGTCATGAAAAGTACATGCAGGTTACAACTGAATAAATCCCTGAATTGTGACATCATGACAAGTACAAGCAGACGACAATTGAATAAACCCCCGAACTGTGACATCATGATAAGTACAAGCAGACGACCACTGGATAAACCCCCGAATTATGACGTCATAAAAAGTACATGCAGGTTACAACTGAATAAATCCCTGAATTGTGACATCATGACAAGTACATGCAGGTTACAACTGACTAAACCATTGAACTGTGATGCCATGACCTGTGCCAGCAGATTACAACTGAATAATTATATAGAACTGCACCGAGAATCATATATATATAGACAATACTCCACGAGTTTGGATGGGCTGCAATCGTCAACGAGATGAAGCCAAATGACGATTGTGGGCCGTCCAAACGAGTGGAGAATTGTTCATTTTACGATTCGAGTGTGGTTCTGGATTCATCTCACTCCTTTCACTGTTAGGGACGTTTAAATCTCGTCTTGTCTTTTCTTCTCTCTGAAATCCTGCATGTGGATTGGTCAATTGCCTATGACGTTATCTCATATTCACTGCTCCACGACCATGGCGTAGTATTGTCACTTTACTGGGGTGATTGTTGACTTTTTTCTAATGTTATTCCTATTGCTAAACTTGTACCAGGGGTGAGATAAACCCTTTAACTGTGATGTCATGGCAAGTATGAGCAGACGACAACTGGATAAACCCCCCAACTGTGACATCATGACCTCACCCCTAATAAAAACGCTATAAGCTTTACTTTGGCTGACTGTATTTGGGCAAGCGTGCAATAAAGTGTTATTTGTTGCAGGAGGGTAACAAATGAATCATTGGAGATGGAGTAGGATAAATACTAAACTGAACTCAGGTCAGCTCACTTTCTCACTATGCTCAGCTAATGCCTTGCGCAGTAATACGCAACCTGCCCATCGTGCGATAAACACAAACAATACTAACTCTGTTCAGTGTCTACTACCACGGATCTGTATTACATGGATTGGCAACCGGCCGCCTGTGGCCCGTAGGTGTTGGACTCGGCATTGTCTTCAGGGTTCTCTCTGTCGCCAGAAGGCGGCGATACAGTCGCCGACGTGTTGCCGTTTTTTCACACCATGCGGCGCCACGTTCGCGCGCGCGGAAATAGATTGCAATGCTTAGTAATTCCAGGGGCGTCAGAACGTTTTGAAAGTGGGGGGGCGAACTGAAAAATTGCAGACTTTTTTCTTATTATGAAGTCAGCCTTCGACATTCGCCTGTTCCTCTGGATTTACCGTGAATCTGCGAAAAGTCAGACGTTGACACGGTGAAAAGTCAGGGGTTAGTTAAAAAGTCAAACTTTGACACTTTTCCATGGTGAAAAGTCAGGGCTTAGCCATCATTGCACGCTAAAATGTCAGACTGACACTTTTCCATCATGAAAAGTCAGGGCTTAGCCATCATTGCATGCTAAAAAGTCAGACTTTTACACTTTACCACGGTGAAAAGTCAGGGTTTAGCCATCATTGCATGCTAAAAAGTCAGACTTTGACACATTTCCACAGTGAAAAGTCAGGGCTTAGCCATCATTGCACGCTAAAAAGTCAGACTTTTACACTTTTCCACTGTGAAAAGTCAGGGTTTAGCCATCATTGCATGCTAATAAGTCAGACTTTTACACTTTTCCACTGTGAAAAGTCAGGGTTTAGCCATCATTGCATGCTAATAAGTCAGACTTTGACACATTTCCACAGTGAAAAGTCAGGGCTTAGTCATCATTGCACGCTAAAAAGTCAGACTTTGACACATTTCCACAGTGAAAAGTCAGGGCTTAGCCATCATTGCACACTAAAAAGTCAGACTTTTCCACTTTTCCACTGTGAAAAGACAGGGTTTAGCCATCATTGCATGCTAATAAGTCAGACTTTGACACATTTCCACAGTGAAAAGTCAGGGCTTAGTCATCATTGCACGCTAAAAAGTCAGACTTTAGCCATCATTGAATGCTAAAAAGTCGGACTATGACACTTTTCCACAGTGAAAAGTCAGGGTTAAGCCATCATTGCAAGCTAAAAAGTCAGGCTTTGACAATTTTCCACGGTGAAAAGTCAAGGCTTAGCCACTGTTGCATGCTAAAATGTTAGACAGGTCAAGACAGGTTTTACACACGTTTGAGTAAAATTTGAAGCTGCTGACTTTTTTGGGCTGGCCAAAAAGTGGGGGGGGGGGGGCAGTCGCCCCCCCCTGCCCCCCCTATTCTGGCGCCACTGAATTCAGTTGTTAGAGTGCGTATACCAGGAATAATTAACATAATGGGGAAAAAATTTATCTTCTAGCTAGGGAGTTTTTGAAACTTTGACTTTTCACCGGTTAACCCCTCAAAATAAGTCATTTCTCGGTGGCACCGTCATCTAAAGTCACCCAAACTCTGCCACTAGTTTGGAAAAACCCAGAAGGGCTAGGAATATAATTCTTACTGTTCTAAGTAGGTTTAATATTAGGGAAGACAGCTAAATACTTTAGAAAGGCCTGATTAAGTAGGAACATTTTTGAATCTTTGACTTTTCACCGGTGAATCCCTCAAAATCAGTCATTTCTCGGTGGCGCGTTGTCTAAAGTCACCCAAACTCTGCCACTAGTTTGGAAACACCTAGAAGGGCTAGGAATGTAATTTCAACTGTTCTGAGTAGGTATTATATTGGGGAAAACAGCTAAATACTTTAGAAAGGCCTGATTGAGTGGGAACATTTGTGAAACTGAGACTTTTCACCGGGGAACCCCTCAAAATCAGTCATTTCTCGGTTGCGCCGTCGTCTAAAGTCACCCAAACTCTGCCGCTAGTTTGGAAAAACCCAGAAGGGCTAGGAATATAATTCTTACTGTTCTGAGTAGGTTCTATATTAGAGAAGACAGCTAAATACTTTAGAAAGGCCTGATTGAGTGGGAACATTTTTGAATCTTTGACTTTTCACCGGTGAATCCCTCAAAATCAGTCATTTCTCAGTGGCGCCGTCATCTAAAGTGACCCAAACTCTGCCACTAGTTTGGAAAAACCCAGAAGGGCTAGGAATATAACTTTAACTGTTCTGAATAGGTATTATATTAGGGAAGACAGCTAAATACTTTAGAAAGGCCTGATTGAGTTGGAACATTTTTGAAACTTTGACTTTTCACCTGAAAACCCGTCAAAATAAGTCATTTCTCGGTAGCACCGTCGTCTAAAGTCACCCAAACTCTGCCACTAGTTTGGAAAAACCCAGAAGGGCTAGGAATATAATTTCAACTGTTCTAAGTAGGTTTAATATTAGGGAAGACAGCTAAATACTTTAGAAAGGCCTGATTGAGTGGGAATATTTTTGAAACTTTGACTTTTCACTTGAAAACCTGTCAAAATCAGTCATTTCTCGGTGGCGCCGTCATCTAAAGTGACCAAAACTCTGCCGCTAGTTTGGAAAAACCCAGAAGGGCTAGGAATACAACTTTAACTGTTCTGAATAGGTATTATATTGGGGAAGACAGCTAAATACTTTAGAAAGGCCTCATTGAGTGGAAACATTTTTGAAACTTTGACTTTTCACTTGAAAACCTGTCAAAATCAGTCATTTCTCGGTGATGCCGTCATCTGAAGTCACCCAAACTCTGCCGCTAGTTTGGAAAAACCCAGAAGGGCTAGGAATACAACTTTAACTGTTCTGAATAGGTATTATATTGGGGAAGACAGCTAAATACTTTAGAAAGGCCTCATTGAGTGGGAACATTTTTGAAACTTTGACTTTTCACTTGAAAACCTGTCAAAATCAGTCATTTCTCGGTGACGCCGTCATCTAAAGTGACCAAAACTCTGCCGCTAGTTTGGAAAAACCTAGAAGGGCTAGGAATACAACTTTAACTGTTCTGAATAGGTATTATATTGGGGAAGACAGCTAAATACTTTAGAAAGGCCTCATTGAGTGGGAACATTTTTGAAACTTTGACTTTTCACTTGAAAACCTGTCAAAATCAGTCATTTCTCGGTGACGCCGTCATCTAAAGTGACCAAAACTCTGCCGCTAGTTTGGAAAAACCTAGAAGGGCTAGGAATACAACTTTAACTGTTCTGAATAGGTATTATATTGGGGAAGACAGCTAAATACTTTAGAAAGGCCTCATTGAGTGGGAACATTTTTGAAACATTGACTTTTCACTTGAAAACCTGTCAAAATCAGTCATTTCTCGGTGATGCCGTCATCTAAAGTCACCCAAACTCTGCCGCTAGTTTGGAAAAACCCAGAAGGGCTAGGAATACAACTTTAACTGTTCTGAATAGGTATTATATTGGGGAAGACAGCTAAATACTTTAGAAAGGCCTCATTGAGTGGAAACATTTTTGAAACTTTGACTTTTCACTTGAAAACCTGTCAAAATCAGTCATTTCTCGGTGGCGCCGTCATCTAAAGTCACCCAAACTCTGCCGCTAGTTTGGAAAAACCCAGAAGGGCTAGGAATACAACTTTAACTGTTCTGAATAGGTATTATATTCGGGAAGACAGCTAAATACTTTAGAAAGGCCTCATTGAGTGGAAACATTTTTGAAACTTTGACTTTTCACTTGAAAACCTGTCAAAATCAGTCATTTCTCGGTGATGCCGTCATCTGAAGTCACCCAAACTCTGCCGCTAGTTTGGAAAAACCCAGAAGGGCTAGGAATACAACTTTAACTGTTCTGAATAGGTATTATATTCGGGAAGACAGCTAAATACTTTAGAAAGGCCTCATTGAGTGGGAACATTTTTGAAACTTTGACTTTTCACTTGAAAACCTGTCAAAATCAGTCATTTCTCGGTGGCGCCGTCATCTAAAGTCACCCAAACTCTGCCGCTAGTTTGGAAAAACCCAGAAGGGCTAGGAATATAATTCTTACTGTTCTGAGTAGGTTCTATATTAGAGAAGACAGCTAAATACTTTAGAAAGGCCTGATTGAGTGGGAACATTTTTGAATCTTTGACTTTTCACCGGTGAATCCCTCAAAATCAGTCATTTCTCAGTGGCGCCGTCATCTAAAGTGACCCAAACTCTGCCACTAGTTTGGAAAAACCCAGAAGGGCTAGGAATATAACTTTAACTGTTCTGAATAGGTATTATATTAGGGAAGACAGCTAAATACTTTAGAAAGGCCTGATTGAGTTGGAACATTTTTGAAACTTTGACTTTTCACCTGAAAACCCGTCAAAATAAGTCATTTCTCGGTAGCACCGTCGTCTAAAGTCACCCAAACTCTGCCACTAGTTTGGAAAAACCCAGAAGGGCTAGGAATATAATTTCAACTGTTCTAAGTAGGTTTAATATTAGGGAAGACAGCTAAATACTTTAGAAAGGCCTGATTGAGTGGGAATATTTTTGAAACTTTGACTTTTCACTTGAAAACCTGTCAAAATCAGTCATTTCTCGGTGGCGCCGTCATCTAAAGTGACCAAAACTCTGCCGCTAGTTTGGAAAAACCCAGAAGGGCTAGGAATACAACTTTAACTGTTCTGAATAGGTATTATATTGGGGAAGACAGCTAAATACTTTAGAAAGGCCTCATTGAGTGGAAACATTTTTGAAACTTTGACTTTTCACTTGAAAACCTGTCAAAATCAGTCATTTCTCGGTGATGCCGTCATCTGAAGTCACCCAAACTCTGCCGCTAGTTTGGAAAAACCCAGAAGGGCTAGGAATACAACTTTAACTGTTCTGAATAGGTATTATATTGGGGAAGACAGCTAAATACTTTAGAAAGGCCTCATTGAGTGGGAACATTTTTGAAACTTTGACTTTTCACTTGAAAACCTGTCAAAATCAGTCATTTCTCGGTGACGCCGTCATCTAAAGTGACCAAAACTCTGCCGCTAGTTTGGAAAAACCTAGAAGGGCTAGGAATACAACTTTAACTGTTCTGAATAGGTATTATATTGGGGAAGACAGCTAAATACTTTAGAAAGGCCTCATTGAGTGGGAACATTTTTGAAACTTTGACTTTTCACTTGAAAACCTGTCAAAATCAGTCATTTCTCGGTGACGCCGTCATCTAAAGTGACCCAAACTCTGCCGCTAGTTTGGAAAAACCTAGAAGGGCTAGGAATACAACTTTAACTGTTCTGAATAGGTATTATATTGGGGAAGACAGCTAAATACTTTAGAAAGGCCTCATTGAGTGGAAACATTTTTGAAACTTTGACTTTTCACTTGAAAACCTGTCAAAATCAGTCATTTCTCGGTGGCGCCGTCATCTAAAGTCACCCAAACTCTGCCGCTAGTTTGGAAAAACCCAGAAGGGCTAGGAATACAACTTTAACTGTTCTGAATAGGTATTATATTCGGGAAGACAGCTAAATACTTTAGAAAGGCCTCATTGAGTGGAAACATTTTTGAAACTTTGACTTTTCACTTGAAAACCTGTCAAAATCAGTCATTTCTCGGTGATGCCGTCATCTGAAGTCACCCAAACTCTGCCGCTAGTTTGGAAAAACCCAGAAGGGCTAGGAATACAACTTTAACTGTTCTGAATAGGTATTATATTCGGGAAGACAGCTAAATACTTTAGAAAGGCCTCATTGAGTGGAAACATTTTTGAAACTTTGACTTTTCACTTGAAAACCTGTCAAAATCAGTCATTTCTCGGTGGCGCCGTCATCTAAAGTCACCCAAACTCTGCCGCTAGTTTGGAAAAACCCAGAAGGGCTAGGAATACAACTTTAACTGTTCTGAATAGGTATTATATTGGGGAAGACAGCTAAATACTTTAGAAAGGCCTCATTGAGTGGAAACATTTTTGAAACTTTGACTTTTCACTTGAAAACCTGTCAAAATCAGTCATTTCTCGGTGACGCCGTCATCTAAAGTCACCCAAAGTGGGGATGTATGGATGTAGGGATGTGGGGATGTAGGAATGTGGGAAAGTAGGATGTAGGGATGTAGGATAAATCGATGTGGAGATGTGGGGATGTGGGATGTCGGGATGTGGGGATGTAGGCTGTAGGGATGTATGGATTTGGGGATGTAGGATGTAGGGATGTAGGATGTAGGGTAGTATAGTGGAGGGACAGTATGGTAGAGGGGCAGTATGGCGAAGGGGCAGTATGGTGGAGGGGCAGTATAATGGAGGGGCAGTGTAGTAGAGGGGCAGTATGGTGGAGGGGCAGTATGGTGGAGGGGCAGCATGGTGGAAGGGCATCATGGTAGAGGGGCAGTATGGTGGAGAGGTAGCATGGTGGAGGGGCAGTATGGTGGAGGGGCAGTGTAGTAGAGGGGCAGTATAGTAGAGGGGACAGTATGGTGGAGGGGCAGTATGGTTGAGGGGCAGTATGGTGGAGGGGCAGTATGGTGGAGGGGTTGTATGGTAGAGGGTTAGTATGGTGGAGAGACAGTATGGTGGAGGGACAGTATGGTGGAGGGTAATTATAGTGGAGGGGCAGTATGGTTGAGGGACAGTATGGTGGAGGGGCAGTATGGTTGAGCATGGACATACACTGTCCATGGGTTGAGGGACAGTATTGTTGAGCGACAGTATGTGTCAAGAATGCTAGTTCATAAATTTACCACTAGGGAACCAAAAGTTGTGCTTCATTGACACTAGGGGCGCCACTAGAAGTCTGGTAGTTCCAACAAATGCCACTACGAGGTGTTGAATGCAGCCGAGGCGAACACATTGCAGAACAAACACAGAGATAAGCCAGGTTTCCTATCCATAGAGTATAGGTCCGTGCTACTACTTACCAGCAGATGACAACTGAATAAACCCCTCGGCCCTGTTTTTTAGTCACGACAATCGTTATTGGCGACATCGGCCAGGCAGCAGTGTCCTATAGAGCCACGATTGTAGAACCTACGACAAATATGTTGTATCAACGACATCTAGAGAGCTCAAATGTGTTTTTTTAGTCACGACACTCAGTGCCTAGCCGAGCGGAAAGTGTCGCCAACTATGTCGTAGGTCTAAGACAAATTTGGACATGTCGTAGCGAACGTGGAACTTCACTTCCCGTAGGAACTAAGCAATGAAACTTTTACACGAGTAAGGTATACATATAACCTATAATCATACCAAATATGAAGAATATTGACTGATCCAATCCACCGATATCAACGTTTGAATTTTGTTATAGGAAACGGCTGCTCTGGTGGCCAGTGTACCGGAGTTCCAGTGTCAACAGCGGCGATACACTGCGCCACTCGGCAAAAGTTTCCCATAGTAGATCTAGCGTTGCAGTGTGAAGACAATTCTATACTTGTCGTTAGCGCTGACACTTTGAGCTCCGATCTTAGGCCGCAGGCTACGACACTGTCAATAGGACAGCGGCCATTTTGTATCACCAAAAAGTGTCTTGGTCTCAAGGGACGATCTTAGGCCATCGTGGATCTACGATATCGGGACTAAAAAACAGGGCCCAGAATTATGACATTATGATAAGTACATGGTGATTACAACTGGATAACCCCTTGACCTGTGACGTCATGACCTTTATCCTACCCCTAATAAAAAACGCTATAGGCTTAACATTGGCTGACTGTATTCGGGTGAGCATGCAGTAAAGTGTTATGTATTGCACATGGGTAACAAATGAATTATTGGAGACTGGGTAGGATAAATACTAAACTGAACTCTGGTCAGGTCACCTTCTCACTACACTTGGCTAACGCCTAGCGCAGTAATACGCGTCCTGCCCGTTGTGCAATAAACAGGAACACTACTAATTCTCGTTCAGTGTCAGCATGCCAGCAGACAACTGGATAAACCCCCAACTGTGACTGCCATGACTGCCAGTTCATGATCCTCACTATATATAGAGGCAGCTAAAGTGAGCCAACTGAAACGGCAGATATTTTGGTGTAGGTTGGTATATGGGTTTTGGTTGGGAGGTAAAGTTTCAGTGTATGTGGGTGGGTTTTTGTTAGGAGGTTAATTTTTGTTGTGGACGGGTGGGTTTTTGTTCAGAGACTAATTCTCCCTGTTGGCGGGTGGGTTTATATTAGGAGGTTGATATTTCCTGTGGGTGTATTTTTTGTTGGGAGGTTTACTTTTGGTGTGGGTCGTTGGGTTTGTATTAATAGGTTGATATTTGGTGTGAATGGGTGGGTTTTTGTTCAGAGACTAATTCTTCCTGTTGGCAGGTGGGTTTATATTAGGAGGTTGATATTTTCTGTGGGTGTATTTTTTGTTGGGAGGTTTACTTTTGGTGTGGATGGGTGGGTTTGTATTAGGAGGTTGATCTTAGGTGTGGCGGCTCATATTGTGATCTCTATCTGGGTGTATGTGTCTGGGAGATTACAGACATTGAATGATGATGGGGGTGAGGGAGTATGCCGGCTCATATGGCGATTACTATTGGGGTGTATATATCTAAAATGGGAGATTACACAAGGGGTAGGGTATGTAGACGTTAAGGCCCACCACCCAAAAGTCGGGACGTTAGGGCCCACTCATCGGGACCTTAGGACCCACCTATCATAACATCGGCATATATTTTTGAAATATGCATACATGTCAAATCATTACTTAGATTTCATGAAATTTGCAAAAACTGTCATTTTCGCGCCATTGGTGCTGTTTTTAGTACAACAAGCTAACCAACACTAACCAATTCTGCAAAATTAGTTGGACCCTCACGTCCATTTATGCCATTTCTTCCTCCCGGCGCCACAGGTACGAATGCGGCATTGCGGTGCGGCCGGGGCTGGAATGTGGCTTTCTCATCCCCGGTCTCAGCTGGGCCCTAACGTCCCGACTTACGGGTGGTGGGCCCTAACGTCCTGCAATCCGGGGGAATATAGCGGCTCATATTGTGATCACTATCTGGGTGTATGCGTCTGGGAGATTACACACAGTGAATGATTATGGGGCGGGGGGAGGGGGGGGGGGGGGCGGAGGGAGTATGGTGGCTCATATTGTGGTCAATATCGGGATATATATATATATATATATATATATATATATATATATATATATATATATATATATATATATATATATATATATATATATAATGGGAGATTGCAAACATTGCATGATGACAGGAGTGGGGGACTATTGCAGCACGTATTGCGACCACTATCTGGGTGTATACATGTATCTGGGAGATTATAGACATTGAATAAATGACCACCCCGGGGGAGGGGTCACGGCTCATAGGGACCGTCCATAAAGTATGTGAGCAGAATTTCCTTCTTTTTTTTTACGCCAACCCCACTCCCTCCTGATTTTGTATGCAATAGAACACAGAAGGGGCATATGTAAAATTTCCAAAACTTTTGACCCCACCGCCACCCCTCAGTGCTTGGGTACGTTATGGATGGCCCCATACTGATCTCTGTTCACTCATGCAGAAGGCTCCACACCCACCATTGGCTCCTCTCTCACCGGGAGTCTCACAAATAAAATATTAATTGTGTTTAGAGCTGTCCCTGCACCGTCTCTAGGCTGCCGCTTGCCACTAAAACTTGCAGGCCGCCAACTCTGATCTACAATGTCAGTGGGGGTCATCTAAAAATAGTGGTTTTTTTTTGTAACATTCTTTATTGTCACCTCATGAGATGACTATTTGAGGTACAGTTTCCTTATTATGTAACAATATACAGTAGAACCCCGCCTAACGGACACCCCGCGTAAGCGGACACCCCGCGTTAGCGGACACTTTAGCTCGGAACGGAATTTTTTCCCTCTATTAGATGTTTATTTTAACCGCGCAAGCGGACACAAGTTATTTCGGTACGCAAAGGCCTAAAACCCGTGTAAGCGGACACGTCCGACGGACACCCTACCAAAAATAGATTAATCTGTCCTTTTTATCAGTGTGTGTGAGTATATTCATAGAAAATCCATTTTGTAATTCAATGTTTAATAGCTTCGCACCCAATTAAGATATCAAAAAATGGATTTCAGATCTATTATCACCTCTGTCTCCCCTATTCATCGGTATATAACACATTTATATTGGGCTGGAGGAAACTTGAAAACCCCGCGCAAGCGGACACCCCGCGTAAGCGGACACTTTGGCCCGGAACGGAGGGTGTCCGCTTACGCGGAGTTTTACTGTAGAAGGATAGCACCGTCTGTGAACTTATAAAAAGGTCATTGGTTTCAATCAGCTGTCTGCTAAGGGTGTAGTATGTACGCACTGAGGGGGTAGTGGGCCAAATCAATTCATTATCCACCTAATACAAATTACCCATAGAAAACCCATAGGCAGCCTGTATCTACATACCCGGAGCATACGGGGGCTCGTACGTATACGGAAAAATAGTGCATAACTAAAACGAACTGATATCGAGATGCCACTTGTCGAGGAAAGGTGGATAATAAATATGATGAATATTTATAATATAGACTGGTTTCAGTGGTTGTATTCTCCTTGCAGTTGACTCTATGCAATGTCCTTGCATACACTCAAATATTACTATGCGTCAACTCCCCAGAGCATACAGCGAGTTTTATCCTACCCCTAATAAAAAAACTCCATAGGCTTAACATTGAGTCACTGTATTCAGTCTGGAGTTCAGAAAAATGAAAAATATCGCTCTAGTGGGATAAACTTGACAAATGACGTTATTTGTTAATGTAGAAGTAATTTAGACGGGCGGGGTAGGATAAATTCTAAACCAAACTTGAGTTAGTTGTGTTATTGTTCATCGCACTCCGGCAAGATCGCGTATTACTGCTCTCGGCTTCGCCTCGCGCAGTAATACATGATCTTGCCGTTGTGCGATAAACAACAACATGACTAACTCTTGTTTGGTTTCACCATAGTATCTGAAACCAGTCAACATTGTGTATATATTTAATTATTTAACCGTAATTAGGTCAATTACTTAAACATCTAGGCCCATTAACTGTGGTATTGTAGGGATGCACATGCCTTTTTCAATTTAATTTGTATCTTTTCATTCATTCCCAAGTTATTCCAAATCAAGTTCATACATACCTAGGAACGCCCATTGAGTTGTTTTCTTTAGATACTCAATGGATCACGAATGTTAGCCAATTTGTCAATGATAAGTGAGATGAAATCTGAATCACACTCGATCGAAATCCACAGAAAATACGCCATTCATCTTGGTTTGTGTAATGATAACACATACGCACTTTGCTATTATCAATTAGTTGTTGCAGCATTGGCTTGCCATAGCTCGCCACGCCTGTTGCTTCACATCCCTACACTTCTGTTTTTTGGTTTCGCTTCTGCCTGATTCCACCATAATGTAAGTCACTACTCTGCACAACTGTGAGTAGGCCTAATATCGTAAAACTGGATGAGTTTTAGTCTTGGCCACCGTATGCCACGACTGGGGTTTGGCATAGTGACTTCATGAAGCGAAGCTGAGTGAAGTGTGGCCAAGATTAAAACGAATCAGGTTTTGATTTTATTCTACTCCATCTACTCGATTTTGGAATATTACATGATAGCGATTCTGTATGCCACTAGTGGCATATAAAACTCCGTATGCCAGTCAGCGTGGCATACAGAAACTCAATGTTAAGCCTATGAGATTTTATATTAGGGGTAGGATAATAGACACTAAGTACTCAATCATACAGAGTTTCATTCTAGGGAGCGTAAACAAACTGATTATGGAAGTATATATGTGCAGAATTATACACAAAGACTGCGCTACATCTAACGCCACACCACAGCCTGCAGCATCTGTAACTCATCAAATGGGATGCAAAGGCTGAGCTCATGGACTTGGATATGCAAGTACCTACTACTCTGTATAAAAAGTCATGTAACGGCTACACAGTTGGTTTGCCAATTTTTAAACAGATATATACTTTCAAAGTTTGTCTACACTCTCTTTTCAAGTGCCAAATTATTTTGCATATAACCATGTCTGGCAAACCATGTTTCCATGTATGTTTACTTCAGTTTGCTAAATAATCTTTGCCTCGTTAGATCACGCCGCAATTAAAACTCATGATATTTTCAGTATCCCTGGATATCGATGCAGTTCCTTTTCATGATCTTATAGCCTGGTATGAATGTCCATATGCTTAACGCTAGGAACTCGTTCCCAATAGGCGTGCGAGTATGGTAACTCATACTCGATGGGTGATAAACAGATGAATATTTCCAGGCTAAGATGAAATCAGAAACATATATATTCGTGCTAGGTCTGAGTCCGAGGTCTGACTCAGACCAAACACTCATCAATTTCTTTCTTAGTCCTGCCTCCTTGTTTATTCCTCTAGTTCTCTCTCTCTATATATATCAGACCTATGCCTAATGTGTATGTTTAAGTCGATCAATAATCAATAATCAATACCGTGCACCCCCGCCCACCTGGCCGTAGCTAGGCCTGTGTTGGCCAGTCGCCGTGGGTGCGGGTCCTAAATCCCCATCGCCGCCCGCTCCACGCCCGTTGGCCCGCGTTTAGGTACCGTCCTGTGTTTAGCCGTCCGCAGCAGGGGACTCACCTCAAATCCAACAACTTTTAACCCGAAACAAGGACACTAATGTGTAATGTTGAAACTCCCAGACGACTGGCGTACACCTACCTGAGGCCGCAAAGTCCCGGAAGATGCCAGAAACGTAATCCGTGTTAGATATGGGACGGTGTGACTGAATCTCGGTTAATCCGTCCAACTCGACCTGAACGCACCGTTACTGTGTTGCAGCAGAGTTGTTGTTGTCTTCTTCAGTTTCCTGCTAGGATCGCATTCAACTCAAAGCTTCCCGGAGTACTCAATACCAACCTCAGTAGACGTGCACACGGCCTCTCGGCTATTCTGATTTATAACTCAGTAGACATACCCACGACCCCTCGGCTTTTCTGGGTAATACCCGAATCCCGAAAGTTACCAAATCCAACGAGTATTTTAGAAAATCAGAAAACAGAGAAGTATTGTGTGATACTCTATGATAAAACGTCAGGGGAACTCCGATCGGTTATGCCTGTGTTTGTAGAACTTGTGGGGCTGAGTTTGATACTGTGTTGTGTATGACACCATCTCTGGCGTTGGCACCGTGTCGAGAAAGCCTCTTCTCTGTTTGGTGCTGCGTCAAGTTGTTTATCACACCCTCTCCACGGCTGCCAGCTCTCAAATATACCGTGAGACACCACGATTTAGACCGTTTCTCACGGTCTCATGGTTTTCCAATAATTTCTCACGAAATGGAAGGATCAGACATTCAAACGAAAATGGTTAAGCCAATAAGACAGTGACATATGATTGATATGAGATCTGAGTTGTGTGTGATGAACAATATGATACTTGGATGATTCATGGGCTTAACCAACGGGTCATATGTTTGAATTCCTCTATCGTTTTAGCTGTTGCACTTCATCCGGCAAATAAAGGTTGAAACTGAAAAAATCCCTTTGTAAGAGTTGCAATTACTATACAAAGAAAAAAACACACAATCTAGGGCCTACAACTGGAACTTCTGCAGCGCATCCCAGAGTATTTAATTTTCTTCATATGAATAACTTTGAATGCATGAGTTAATAAAACAGTAACATATTTAGCCTATGAATAAACTGTGTGCATGCCTTCTTCTACAGCATGGACAGTATATAATTCATGTTCTAGAGTGTATCCATTGCTATTAGTTATATGTATTACTATATACCCATGCCGTATATACTGTATATACGCACCGTTTCGGCATATGACGTAAAAATACTGTACGGACCAGCGGTCCGTACACCAAAATACGGACTACCTACCCATTCACTTTTATTAAAATTTTGGTTGTTAAAAAAAATGAAATTGATTTTTTTTTAAATTTCGGGTATATAGTAAATATATAACATCCAATCATGTTTGTACAAGTCACAGAACTCGATGCTAATTTACGGTTTATACGGAACTCGGCCTAAACGCCTCGGTCCGTACAAACTGTAAATTAGCATCTCGTTCTGTGACTTGTACAGCATGGACAGGACGTACTATATAATTACAACACTGTGTCTGCTATCACTCCCCACAGACGTTGTACTTAAGGACAAAGGCAAACTTTGAGAATTTTTGCGAACCAAACTGGTTCACACCATTACGTTTGTAAAGGAAGTGTCATGAAATAAAAAACAGTTGAACTCAACAACTTACATCACTATCTTCAGTCTCACACCATACGAACAGGAGATGCTACTCTTTTCTTTATTAGACCCTTCTTTAAATCCCTGAATGGGGCAGCTCCACAATTTGTCATCCTTGAATTTTGAATTGAGCTGGTTACCAGTGATACTGTCAGTCTCAAAGTTTGCCTATGACTTTAAGTCTGCCTCTAGTGAAGAACGAAGAGTGTCGCTCGCCGTCTGACTAATTTCTATAGGCAGGGTACTTTCTCTTAAGGGATCTAAATGTACACATGACTACTTTAAAATTAAAGACAAGAGCTACGCAGTGAGCACGGGTGGAGACGTTATTCTCCCACAGGGTGGCGCTGACGGGTAAAGCGGTTATTGCGCGCATGACGGGTTCGGACACATAACGTCAACATACGGCCTCCACTCAACAGCGAACAATAGCTGTTGTTTGCACTGCTTCACAGTTATTCCGCACACTCTGGTTGACACCATCGACCCGACTGTAGACGGAATCTACAGGTTTTATCCTACCCCTGATAAAAAACCCCATAGACCCTATTGAGGTATCCCAGAATTCAGTCTGTTTACAGGTCCCGGTGTTCGCTGGTTCCCGACGTTGTATGGTGATAGACCCTTGACCCGTAACCCAGAATTAATGCAGTTTAACGGTTTTCATGAATCTTCAAATGGAAAATCCGATGTCAGAAATGGAAATTCCAGCTATTTCTACATATAAATCCGAAATTATATTCAGATTCTTCGAATATGAATGGGAAAACTATGGTTCATGTTGTCATGGTGTGCCCAGTCAGTCGCGAGCGGAACTTGTATTTACCCTGGGCGATAATGGGGAGTTTAGTAACCTCTGGAGGGCGTATAGGCTTAACATTGGGACACTGTATTCGGTCTGGAGTTCAGAAAAATGAAAAATATCGCCCTAGTGGGATACACTTGACAAATGATGTCATTTGTTAATGTAGAAGTAATTTAGACGGGCTGGGTAGGATAAATTCTAAACCAAACTCGAGTTAGTCATGTTATTGTTTATCGCACTCCGGCAAGATCGCATATTACTGCTCTCGGCTTCGCCTCGCGCAGTAATATGCGATCTTGCCGTCGTGCGATAAACAACAACAAGACTAACTCTTGTTTGGTTTCTCCATAGTATACGATATATTCCTCTGTAGTGGCGTCAGAATTGGGGGGGGGGGGGGGAGGAGGCAACCCCCCCCCCCCCCCCACCCCCCACACACACACTATTTTGCTGGCCTGAAAACTTTATAATAGGGTCAGCTGCTTCGTTTTGATCAAAGAAGATTCAGCGTACTTATATACCTGAAAACACAGTGTGAATCGGCCTTAATCTATCAAAAACTCCGATGAGATCATGTCTTTCAAAATCTCTGGACAGATCGCGGCCCACATGGCGGCAGACCCCTGGTTGCTAGAGCTGGTACTACTAAGTCTATGAACCACCACGCCGTCTGGTGACACTTCTCCGCACTACAGTCCGTAGTTCCTGTCCTTCTCACTAGGAGTCGGACTCCAGACGCTTTTGGGTGCGGAGTTTTCTGTCAGAGTTACCGACAACAAAACACGTCAAATTAACGGGTAAGTCAATCTTCTAGAAACCTGATGCTACCTGTGACCTCACCAGGCACTAGTGAGTGTATGAGAAATGTTATCTTAATCTGGTATTTATAAGCGGAAAAGTCTAGCCCAGACTCCCCTGAGCGATAATAGGGTCTTGTTGTTGTTCTGTAGCTGACTAGTCAGACATAGTCAACGAATGTACGACGATTCGCACTAGAAGCCGATTCGCACTGGTACTAGAACGATTCGCACCGGATGATTCGCACTAGGTGTTACCATTCCTCTATAATGAAATGTATTATTACAAAACTTTGTCAGTCTTTCACCAGCAGACTTATTTTACTCACAGTTACTTGAAATAACGTAAATTATTGCCAGTTCTTGCATATCCACACGTAGGAGCGGAACAAACTCAGATGTCAGTGTCACCATTTGTTTACCTCGGCCGTTTTGGCACTCGCAGGTGTAATGGAAAATAGTCATGTTCCCTTTAGATAATCAATAAATGAACTTAGAGTCTCTTCTATATTTCTTTAGCTATTAACTAGATTTTATCTCGAGTCTCTACATTTATATTTTTGTGAAGTTATAACATGAATTCCAGAGATGTTGTAATCAAAGTACGAATGATACACGGGTGGCCCGGGCGGCCGTGTATACATCAGCCATAACTCTCTGAACATTTAGAATAGAAACACCAGATAACCACTAATAGATAGCTGGACACATCTGTGAAGCAGTCATTCTGAACCTTGAGAAAGTCTGGAAAGGACATATGTAACACAGGCCTGACAAGAAGTGAGTTGACATAGTTGACCCCAGAGTTGACCTATTGAAAGAAAGGTCACAGCATGGGTGCCTCATTTGGAGTGAAAAGCAACCCATGTGCCAGCGAATACTGGACGCCCCGCTTGGTAGCCAGCACGCTTTGGACACCCCGCTTTGTTTTCGGGAGGTGACATACTCGCACTCGCGGCGAACGATGTAACAAACAATGTCAAATAATCATATAATAACTATCGTGAATCAAGATATGAACTTATGAACTGTTTTCCGCATAGCTTTAGCTATCTATTGATGTTTATTTGAAGTTCCTACATCAATTATTGACAAAGTTATGACATAAATTATAAAAACAACGTTGAGTCCGTCCGTCACCCGCTGGAAACCCGAGTCGTGCTGGCTACGAAGTGGGGCGTCCAGAGACCGTGCCAGCAATGTCACATCGCTCTCTCTATGGAGCAACTGATGCTTTCTTGTCTGGCAACAAAAAAATCTAGGGACGAGAATCTGAAACATACAACTTCGATGTACAGTGTATTTCATAACACTGAAAAGGAAGGAATTCTGACCTTCATCTGGGAAACCCAAGATTTTCAAAAAGCCATTAAAAGTATATCAGTTGTGAAAGTTTTGTGATCATAACTTTTAAGAGCACTGGAAGATTACTAGAAAAATTCATGACGACAAACAATGAGGAATTCCAGAACTACCTGTTGACCAGGGAGGTGTTTTATAGTAGTGACGATCGTTAGTAGTGACCATTTATCCTACCCCTAATATAAAATCCCATAGGCTTAACATTGAGTTTCCGTATGCCACGCTGACTGGCATACAGAGTTTTATATGCCACTAGTGGCATACAGCATTGTTATCACGTAATATTCCAAAATCGAGGAGACGGGGTAGGATAAAATCAAAACCTGATTCATTTTAATCTTGGCCACCGCATTCCACTCCTGAAATTTGGCTCCGGACTCCACACGGCTTCGCCTCATGAAGTCACTTTGCCAAACTCCAGTCGTGGAATACGGTGGACAAGATTAAACCTCATCCAGTTTTCCGATATTCTGTTGCATAGTACAATTATCATACCTGTGCATGTATGGCACAGCTATATCCAAATGGGTATTAGGCTGTCAGTGATCGTTTCAGCCGAACAGGTCTATGCAACACCTTGTCTACGGAATACCTTCCTGATGTAAAATCATACATAGTTGCTTAAAGTGAATAATGTCAGCCAGTCATGGATGAGTTGTATTTGTGTTTCATTTTAGCCATTAGCTGTTGGCCTGTTCAACATGACAAAAAAACATTACAACAACGAAGACCAAAAGTAATGTATAATATGAAATAGGGGATTCTGTTGTAGTCACTTATCGGGGTGTCACTTATCAGGGTGTCACTTACCAGGTTTGTTTTTTATTGGCCATTGATTTAAATTGTAGCAGACGGCTGGATTGTGGTAAGTGATCTCTCAACCGGGCCTAGTTTACCTATCCAGCGGTCTGAGACAAGTCACTACCCCCTGCTTGTACTCTCTGCATGGGTTGGTACACATAATCCTTGGTAAAGCTGGGAGATGTGGAACCTACAACCTAGCTTAACCTAGAACACAAAACCAGACTCCAAGCACTTCAGGTATGATATGTTTATTGAGACCTGCAAATCTATTTCCCGTCGCTTAGAACGGAATGTGTTAAGTAGCGCAAGGGGAGAGGATCTGTTCTCTCCACTGCTGAAAGGTTTCCGGAGAAACTTAGCAGTCTCTGAGGCTCCAAGCGTTCACTCAACTGAGAGGCATCGCAAGTAACCTGTCGATCCGCTGCATACTCAGCCTATATGTACTGACAGAGTTATGTAATGCGGGTGAACCCGTAGTATTTGCATACACAGGTCTGCCAGCTTTACCGCACAGCAGGGATCAGCACTTGTGTCACCTAGCGCAAAGTGAACGTACCACTGTTCGACTACCCTGACCCCTACAAAATTTTACATTTGGATTTCAATCAAGGCCAATTCTTGTCAAGCACATTTCATTGAGAATTTAAAGTTTAATCAGGCATTGGTGAATTAAGGTGTAACAGTCAATATAACAATGGTATGATGAGGATGAAGGATGGAAGTGATAGATAAGATGTGGGTCACAACAATTTTTCACATCGCTTTGTGATAATTTGGTAGTAATATAATCACAAGATAGCGGCAGAAGGTAATACAGCAGTCAGTTATCATGTTGGTCGTACTTTTCGTCAATTACTTAAGTCTCTAGAGTAGCAGAGTGTTTAGGATTGGAACTCTAGTTTTCGTCTTACCCGGAAGATTTCCCCTTTTTCATAAAAAATCACTTTTTTCCCTTTTCAGTACATAACATTATTTTTCCTTGTATATACAAAAAGATACTATATATTGAGCATTATTCACACCACAAAATGCTCGATACTAGAGCTAGGAAAACACGTAGTCAGCATAATATAAGATTCAGCAAGGAAAGAATTATGAGTAGTTCCTATTTTAAATCCCCAATATATCGAAGAAATACCCTTTGGGATAAATTGTCGTCTACAACCCAAAGATTAATGACTACTAAAGATTTAAAAAAAGAGGTTAAAAAGATTTTCTCGGTATATGATTGGAGATGATTGTTTTGACTATGCTTATTGGTTGATGGAGAATGGAAATGTATCGACAACTCTATCCTTCATACTCATATCACCTATCTGTCTTTTCCTGTATTACCTTGTGATCTTGAATGTGAGCTCGAATTGTTTTGAGATATCATGTATACAATGAACAGTGGAAGATCTCACCTCGGTGTGAACCGGTGTCAATAATAAAAAAAAGACAAAACAACAACAGTGGTTTGAACATGCCCCTGACCCTCAGTCTAATGCTGTGGCCACTACTAATTTTTCCATGTTTAAAACAAAAGTTAACTCAGTCTCTCAGCGAATTTCGAAAGAAAAATATTTCCTTATTTTAACTGACATCCCTGCTAATTCGCTCTTGCTAAGATAAGGCCCTTCCACCTTTTTTTAGGTCCCTCTGAGACAGCAAATCCCATGTGAAAACTATTTTCACTTGTGTTTACTGACCTAACTGTTAAATGCATCACTATGTGCAGTAAATCCGAGCAGATTTCACGATTTTTTAGAGATGGGGATGGTGTCTTTTATTTTCAAATACCAATCTCATGAGAGTATGAGATCGCAGTTTACAGTACAGTAGAACCTCGTATAAGCAGACACCCTCCATTCCGGGCCAAAGTATCCGCTTATACGGGGTGACCGCTTACACAGGGTTTTCAGTCTGTCAATGGTTAGGCTATGTAGTATATAATACCATTATACAGGTGATATTATGGCATAGAGACACTGTTATAACCACACAGACATCCCAGAGACGCCTACCTAACGCCTACTGGAGCTTATGCAGGCTGTTACATTGTGTTTGATTGTCTAGACACCAGTTACCTACCTCACATACATACCACAGGGTTCGCACAGAGCCTAGAAAAGATGGAAAAGCCTGGAATTATGTTTTTGGGTTTTCCAGGCCTGGAAAAGCCTGGAATTCTCACAGAGAGCCTGTAAAAACTGGAATAGCCTGGAAAATTCAGTTTTGCATAAAAACAATTGTTTTAGTCTATGAAATTCTGGTCATTATTAGCTTTCTTTAACTGCGGTATTTGACTGCCTATACAATTTCAGTGACTTGGAGTAAATAGTTCCGAAAATCGTTTATTTGACCATGTATAGCAAATTACTAATAATAGAGCATGGTTTTGATTACTTGTCTTCATATTTAAAAATGGCAAAGAATTTTTAAGATCTCTTTCCCAAACTGAAGTTCCACAGGTAGTGTGATGATTTGTGGGTAATAAAAAAAAAAGAAAAAAAAAAGAAGATAAGTTTAAGAAATTTAACTACATTTGGTGATGAATCAGACATGGTTTTGAAAACAGTGACCAGATATGATATGCACCCTTCAGAAAACAAACAATGACTGTTTTTATTCACTAGCAAGATGGTATTGATTGACATTGTTATGTGCCTGGAAAAAATATTATAGCCTGGAAATGCCTGGAAAAGACCTGGAATTTTATTGGGTTGTCTGTGAACGAACCGAGATACCATAAACTAAGAATCAAGATAATCCAGCCCAGCCTATTTGATAAGGTGTCCCTCCGAGATGTCCATTGACATAGGGCTAACTAGCTTTTTGTACCGAAACAACTGTCCGTTAAACACAGGGTGTCT
Organism: Alentia gelatinosa; assembly: GCA_950022655.1. Lineage (NCBI taxonomy): Eukaryota > Metazoa > Annelida > Polychaeta > Phyllodocida > Polynoidae > Alentia > Alentia gelatinosa. The sequence goes on from OX465579.1 coordinate 170,362,362, forward strand.
TTATTTAAGCAGGGTTAAAATAAACATCTAACAGCAAAAAAATTTCGTCCTAAGCAAAATTGTTCGTTAACATGGGGTATCTGCTTATGTGGGGTGCCCATTAGCTGGGCTTTTACTGTATTCTCTCATAGATTTAATGGTATTCTCGATGTAATGGTGTTGTCAATAGAAAATAAAATATCAAGGAAATCAATGTCAAGGCAGGCGGTTGTCAGAGCTGACAAGTTGCAAAGGCAGGTAGTTTTTTAAATGTCATTAAACTTTATTTCCATAGTATAACGTTGATATAAGGCCACTCAAAAAAACAAACTTGTTTCTCATCACCAAGCCATGAAAAATATGACGAGGGCGCTTTTTTTGTTTTTGTTTTTGTTTTTTTTTGCTATATCAAAGAGGGCAGACATACAGTAAAACCCCGCATAAGCGGCCACCCTCCGATCCAGGCCAAAGTGGCTGCTTACGTGGGGTGTCTACTTATGCGGGGTTTCCAGATTTTTACTGGCTCTATATTTGATGCATCCCTGACATTTTTTTTGAGTGGCCTAATTCAATATTTTTAAAACAGATAACAACATATCATTCTCTTTGGGACCAACATTCTTTGGGATCAAACTCATCAAATGCTTCTCTGCTTCGGTGTCTACAACTCCTTTTCTTTGTTACATTTCATGTCAGACCGGGAGCTGCGGTAGGGTGAGGATCAGTCATGTCAGGAGATTCTCGTCTAGACGTCAGCACCAAGATGCTTAGAAAGACCTGGAACTGAACACAAACTGAAATTCCTTTCTCCTGTATTAAGTGAACACCTGGCATTGTGCAATGCTGGTCAGCCAAGGAGACATTATACTTAATGTTACTGTGTGGAAGATTTCGTGAACTGCGAAGCCGCACATAAAAAGGTTTGATGTGATTGACATAAAAGATTGAATTATTATCCACTGTGAAAATCCACTTTTGACCATAAAAAGACACAAATGGAGACTGAAACAGGAAAGAAGAAATTATACAAATGTCCTGAGTGTAGTTATGAATCCAAGCGAGAACTTCATCTCCAGAAACACATGTTGACTCATGCCGAGAAACGTTACAAATGTCCTCAGTGTGGTCAGGGTTTCAATGCTATAGTCCGTTATGAGAAACACATGCGGTCCCACACCGGAGAGAAGGTTCACTCATGTTCTCAGTGCGGTAAAGGGTTCAATCGGCCGTCCCATCTCAAGAATCACATGAGGACGCATACAGGGGAGAGGCCCTTCAAGTGTGCTGTGTGTGGTAGGGACTTCAGTCTTGCATACACTCTCAAGCAGCATATGTTGAGTCACACCGGAGAGAAACCTCATACATGTCCGGAGTGCGGCAAAGGGGTTACTACGGCATCCTCTCTTAAGCATCACATGTTGATTCATAAAGGGGAGAAACCCCACACATGCCCTCACTGTGATCGGGGCTTCATTCAGATGTCCCACCTCAAGTCACACATTAAGACTCATACCGGAGAAAGGGCGCATGCATGTACCGATTGTGGTAAGACATTCGTCCTGCTTTCACAACTCAAAAAACATTTGAAGATTCATTCAGGAGAGAAGCCTCATGCATGTCCTGAGTGTGGGAAAAGGTTTTTAGAGTTAAGGAATCTAAAGCAACACCTGACAACTCACTCGAATGATAGTCCTTACATTTGTCCTCAATGTGGAAAAGAATTCCTAAGATCAAATTATCTAAAGAGCCACATGCTATCTCATAAAGAAAAAAAGAAGAAAACTCACCCATGTCCCCATTGTGATATGGCATTCAGGGATATACGAAAATTTAAGAAACATGTTTTGTTTCATACTGGAGAAAAGCCTTATAAATGTTCGCTATGTGGAATGGGCTTTTTCAGAGAAGGCAATCTTGAGAAACATATAAAGAATCATGCGATGCTGAAAGAGAGATCTGCTCCAAAGCCTAAACCGCACATCTGTTCTTACTGTGATAAGAGGTTTAAACAACTGGAAAAGCTCCAGAGTCATTTAAGGAAACATACAGGCGAGAAAGCCCATTCCTGTTCATACTGTGGCAAGGGGTTTGATAACTTAAGAATTTTGCGAGCCCATGTTATGAGTCATACAGGAGAGAGACCTCACACTTGTTCAATCTGTGGAAAAGGATTTATTCGTTCTCATCATCTTAAGGCACACCTGAATGTTCACACTGGAAACAAACCTCATAAATGTGATGAGTGTGGTAAGGGGTTTGGCCAGTTTTGTGATCTAAAGCGACACAAAGTTACTCACTCTAAAAAGATGCCTTATATTTGTTCAGAATGTGGTAAAGGTTTCGCAAGACAAATCAGTCTGAAGACTCACATGCAGATTCACAGAGGAGTGAGACCTTGTCTTCTGTTCAGTAAAAATCTGAAGGCACACATGAGCAGTCTTGAAAGAGTGAACCCTGACGTACATTCTTCATTTGATGACTTTAATAAGTGGGCTGTAGAGCGACACACTCTCACGCTGACAGGACAGACCTTTTCCCGTTGCAGTATTTGTGTAATGGGATTCAGTCTGCCAGTTGAGCTCCAAGATCATCTCTCCACACATGTTATTTTAAAATCATTAGTAGATTAAGGTATTTGAAAATAAGTCTAAAATTAAAGCAGTTTTATTTTAATAAATTGAAATACATCTAGATGTCCTGGTTGTTAGGTGACAATCGATTGTATCACATATCTTGGAATGACATTTATCCATGTATTAGCTCTCCTTTTTCTACTTTGTTATTTTTATTAGCGAGGCTACTATATCAAAGGTCAATCCTTCTTATACCATTTCTATGTGGTGTTGGAAGTGAAAGAATTCTTGCCTCGGTAAATGTGTAGGGGTGAGATTTCTACCTAAATATATCTCATAGATTCGATCACCATCAAACCCAAAAGTAAGTCTAATAGAACATATTTGACATTAAACTAAAGAAACAAAAATCTTGTATTCACCACAGAAAACCATGCGGATTTAATTCATTTCTGATATAGTGCAGTATTAGTATCACCAACTGGCTCCAGGGGAGTTGACACATTCCAACTTTTAGGTAACGCACTTGCTTGATAATTGATGTCATACCTCCTGTCTTGTATATGATAAAGAAATGTGGTCAGTCTATCATATTCTGCTGAGTATTTCAGATCCTGAACATTGTATGGAAAGTTTTCTACTACAAATTTTGAAAATACAATGGCGAATTTGCAAAGGGACAACAGGAAAACTATAATTGACAATTTGTGAAACATGCAGTCTGATAATGGATTTTTGAATAAAATATCAATATGTATGAAGAAATTTGTCTCCTGAAATGTAGTTTTGTATTTGGTTTTGATTTTCTCATGGATCTGTACCCTTGGCAGAGCTGGGGGCCGTTTCACTAAGAGGGTAAGCTGCCATAGTGAGACCACAGTGATAGTTTGCGTTTCATGAGAAGGTGCAGTCAAGCGTGAACTCGAGTGAGGTAAGGAGTGAGATCAACAGTGAGAGAGTATGTTTCACTAGAAAATTACTAACTGAAAAGTCTTTACCTATCACTGTTGAGGCACTATTAGTGACAGGGTAGACCCTGTCGCTGTTGGGTTTAGAGTTTTGTTCATGTCGGAGGAGGGCAATGAAATTTTAACACAAGTAAGGTATACATATAACTGATAATCATACTAAATATGAAGAAAATCAGCCTTAACATTCCGAAGATATCACTGTTTGAAGTTTGTCATAGCAAATAGTGCTCTGGTGGCCAGTGTACCAGCACTTCCCGCCGGCCTCCGGGGGAGACAAAAAGAACAGCCGAAACCCCGCTGCACTACGGAGGGAGTGAAAAAGAACAGCAACCAACAGAGCAGACGTTTTTCAATGACGAAATTCAAACGCCGATATCGGCAGATTGCTTCATCGGATCTTCTTCATCTTTGGTACGATTATAGGTTATATATATACCTAACTCGTGTTAAAGTTTCATTGCTTAATTCCTATGGGAAGGGGTGCAATTCCACGTCATCCTGGTCTGTAGACGAATAAATTCGAACATCAAACGGGTGTGCATAGCGAGACCTGTGCCAACAGTGAGACCACTGATGAAACGCGAATTTGGGCCTGACACTGTTGGTATCGCTGTTGCTGGCACTGTTGCAGTCCTACCTCTAGCTTTAACCCCCTACTAGTGAAACGGCCTGCTGGTTTCTATTTCTTTTGTCTTTCAGAGTTTTATGTAGGATTAAATTTAGCTAAAATATACACTGATTAACTGGATATAGTTACTCCCCCTGCAGATATTGAGTGGTGTGGATGATCTACATATATGGCACTAAGTTTGAGTCGATGTTTTCTACGGTACCTGACTGCCTATGAAATTTCAGTAATTTGGATTAGATAATTCAAAAATCCTTTATTTGACCATATATAGCAAACTGCCAATAATATGATATGGATTTGATTATTTATCTTCATATTTAAAATGGCAAAAAAAAGAAGAAAAATTGAAGATATTTATCCCAAACCACTGAAATTCCACAGAAAGTAAGGAAGATAAAGACAATCATAACTAAATTTGGTTATGAATCAGACATGATTTTAAAAACAGTTATCAGATATGCCTGGGAAAAAATATACTAGAGCCTGGAAATGCCTGGAAAAAGCCTGGAATTTTACTGGGTTGTCCATGTATGAACCCAAAGGACTCAAACACAGATGTACTATTTACTACTATGAGTCAAGAACTTAAATGATTTAATGACAGGTTTATCCACCTAATATACAATCAGCAGGGAGCATATTGGTGCAGGGTGAGCTTGTAAACTCTGTGCTGGGATGGGCTGTTGAAGCAACAGCCAATGAGGACTGGTCAGTCCTGTTCCAGTCTATTGCACATGTCAGGAGGGCTGCTCATGTCACCAACAACTCTGGTGTTAGACTCTAGTACAGTCTGTTGTCACCAGGGCCAAGGCACACAGGCTCAAACTCAGACTGTTTCACGCTGCCATTTTGAGTCAGGAATTCCTACCTCCGCTGGTTCTAAGCTGCCTGACTGATTTGCCAGTAACTAGTGACTTGAGTTGGCGCTAAAATTAGAACAGCCAATCACGAAATTTCTTTCTCCCATCAGGCAGAGGGAACAGGCAAATGGGTGCCTTGCTCTGTTAGACCCTTACGGACCATAAGCCTTAGGTGGCGCGGTCTGTAAACGGACTACTCTGGTGTCATTCAACTAGAGTGAGCAATAATGAGGGTAAATATGCCATTCACTACATGGCGGCCGTACGGTCAACATCAAGACAGGGAGGAGCTACTACAAAATGGTGACTGTCTTAATGCAGTCATTTTGGTACTAATAAATATGGGCAATTTAGATGACTTAATCTCTTTGCATAGAAACCAATATAATTGGTCGAGATAGGGATGTAGAGACTCTAACTTTACAATATGCTGAGGGGACAGAAATATTCCAGCCTGTGGTACTCTACCGTCAACTTGTACTCCACAACACTGGAATAAATGTCTTAAGAATCTACATAATACCACATCGTCTTTTGTTTGTTTGGGTAGTTAAACGTCCAATTTGATGCAGAGTTACGAGGTTCCCCCCAATTTTTTTTATTTATTTATTTTTTTTTATTTCATTTTTATTGGATCTCGTCTTCTTTTACAATTTTTCTTCAGTGCACTTTTTTTATCTTCATAAAGGAGCCAATAATAGGATACTCGTCAGCGTTTGTGTATTACAGTTGCTGGTTTTCTTCGAGTTTCCTTTGATTACGCATCTTAACCTATGTAACAACGTATCTCTTCGTTTTTGTCTTTGTCTTAATCATTGTAGACATATAACATTTAGTCGACTGTGAAAAAACCATTTGATGTTCAGTGGGATACACGGACTTCAAAGCTGCCACCATCATTTTTGAAAGTTAACATTTTCTTCTTATGTGGGTATACTCTCCAACATTATCTTTTTAGATAGATTTTTAAACTGGGAATAGGTAGGTGTGTTTCTTACCATTGATGTTAATTTAAAGGCATATCCTACAATTCACAGTAGCGCCACCTGGTGATTTTTAAATAATGTCAATTATTAGTCAAAACTGGTTTCTTGGGATTCATTCTAATTCTAAATGAGTGAATTTGATGTTTTGTCCAATTTATTCAATCTTAATAGGTAAAATAGGCCAATTTACATTTGCTTGATTTACATAGGAAACGTAGTGAAAAATATGGTTTTCCACAATGCTTTTATGTCTCTGAGGCCGAAAATTCTTTAACATATTTCCACTGTTTTTTGAGATCTCAATTGACATCTCTAAAATTCTGATATTTATTCTTTCCACTTTGTATCAAGATTACACATGTATCGTTTTACTTTATTGACATGCCATGTGTTGTTTATTCATTATCTTTAATTCAAGTAAAACTGTGGCATTTAAGGGACTTTAGCTGGCAAGTTGTCAAGTGAATGGTTTATTGTTGTTTACAGCTTCTTGAATTCCTAAAAAAAAATATTTGAACAGATATAAGCAACCCGAAGCCTGGACCTGCAGGCACACCACCCCATCTAAGGAATAGGGAAAAGTAGAAAAGTTCTTAAGCCATTGTAAAGTCTGGGAAGAGAAATTCTGAACTGACTGGATGTAAAATCAACCCAACCAAACCAATTACAAATTTGGTCCAGCCTGATCTGAAAGGTTTGTAATTGTGCTGGTATAGAATAATACCCCTTTTTTTTTATATCGTTGCCTTCCTTTTTATCAATTTTTATGTTCAGTGAAAAAGTTTTATTCAAGTTTATTGGTTATAAAATTTCTTCTTCTTAAGTTTTATTTTCATCATCAGCTATTTATATTCAAGATTGAATATTTATATTCAAGATTGTTGCATTCTATTAATCTGTTTAATATGAATTAGGGAAAATTATTGCTGTGCTTTGGTAAATAAATTGACCTTTATTTTGTTACTTTTCATGTCAGGTCTGGAGCTGCAGTTGTGCTACTCGGTCGCCATCCACAGAAAACGCGTCTAGACTTCAGCATCACGATGCTTCTAAACATCAGGAACATAAACTATACCTGAGGGTTACAGGTCTTTCATTCATGTTAAGTGAAATGTTACACTTGGGATCGACACTAGATTAGGTTTTTTTAAAATGCAGCAGCAGTCAACAGTCCATCCAAATATTGAACATCAATTTGCCCTTTAAGAGAAATGGAGAAGAAACCAACAGGTTTTGGTCAATGTCCTACTTCTCCAAGAGTCTGGTGCAGAGTGATATGAATGGGGCAACAGCCAAGTGAATATCCCGTAGCATTCAAACGAGTTTCTCATCCCTCTACACACTAAAAGAATGGACGATGCACAGGATATAGACCATGGAGAATTAACTGCACTACTCATAGGGTCATGGAGAATGAGTTCCCAATGTCAAGCACATGGGACAAAAATACCAGGGGTGAGATAACGCAAATGGATCAAAACAGTATAGGGAGTTTACAAATTATAGTTAGAGTTGAGGATTTGGTGACTTATCTCAGTTTATTCATCAGAAAATAGACACGGGAGAACTTACTTCACTATGAAACACCCATCTTAAGGAAATATATTGTTTTCAAAGGACACAAGGAAAATGGAGACTTCGTCCCGAAATAAAAGACCAAACATATGTGCTCAATGTGGCATGGAGTTCAGGCGTGAATATGATCTCCTGACACACATGGAGACCCACGGGGAAAAACTTTACACATGCTCTGAATGTGGTCTGGGTTTCCGGGTTTTATCCGAATACAATAAACACATGACAAGGCACACAAGTGAAAAACCTCACTCATGTGCTCAGTGCGGTAAAGGGTTTAATCGGCCGTCCCATCTCAAGAATCACATGAGGACACATACAGGGGAGAAGCCCTTCAAGTGTGCTGAGTGTGGTAAGAACTTCCGTCTTTCTCTTTCTCTCAAGCAGCATCTGGTTCGTAATATCAACGAGGAACCCCACACATGTTCTGAGTGTGGTAAAAGCTTGCCATCGTCATCTTGTCTCAAGCATCACTTGATGCTGCATAGACGAGAGAATCCCCCAACATGTTCTCATTGCGGTAAAGTCTTCCATCATTTATCACTCCTCAAGGAGCACATTCAGACTCACGAGGGAGAAAAAACGCAAATATGTACTGAGTGTGGGAAAGGGTTTAGCACACTTACGCAACTCAAAAAACATTTTATGATTCATACGGGGGAGAGGCCTCATGTCTGCCCTGAATGTGGTAATGGATTTAGTGAATTACAAACTCTCAAGAGACACATGGAAAATCACTCAGACAACAGGCCTCACAAGTGTTCTCAATGCGGTAAAGGATTCATTCGATCATACTATCTAAAGATGCATATGCAATCCCACACCGAAAAGAAAACTCACCCATGTCCTCATTGTGATATGGAATTAAGTGATTTACGCAAATTTAAGAAGCATTTATTGTTTCATACTGGAGAAAAGCCTTACAAATGTTCACAGTGTGGAATGGGCTTTTTGAGAACAGGTAATCTTGAGAGACATATAAAGAATCATCCAATACCGAAAGTGAAGCCGACTCCAAAGGTGAAACCACACATCTGTTCTTACTGTGACAAGGGGTTTAATCAGTTGGAAGAGCTCCAGAATCACATAAGGAAACATACTGGCGAGAAAGCTCATACTTGTTCTTACTGTGGAAAGGGGTTTGATAGATTGAAAATTCTCCAAGACCATGTTATGACTCATACGGGAGAGAGACCTCACACATGTCCAATCTGTGGAAAAGGATTTATTCATTCAGTTCGTCTAAAAACTCACATGAGTATTCACACTGGAGACAAACCTCATAAATGTGATGAGTGTGGTAAGGGGTATGGCCAGTTTCGTGATCTACAGCGACATATAATGACTCACACTGGAGTGAGACCTTATGTTTGTTCTACTTGTGGTAAAGGATTCAATAGACCAACTAATCTGAAGGCTCACATGCAGATACATGCTGGAGTGAAGCCTTTTATATGTTCTCAGTGTGGTAAAAGATTTAATTGGCAATCTAATCTGAAAACTCATATGAGAAGTCATGGAAAAGGGAACCCTGACATACCGTCTTCGTTTGATGACTTTAATGAGTGGCATGTAGAGCGCCACACTCTCACGCTAACAGGAGAGACCTTTTCCCGTTGCAGTACTTGTGTAAAGGGATTTATTCTGCCAGTTGAGCTTCAAGATCATCTCTCTACACATGTTATTTCAAAATCATTATTCTAAACTGGACCAGCTTTAGGATAGTACAATCATGTCCTTTGCAAACATAATCAACTGAAACCATTTATCCTCCAATATTGTATTTCACCCCAGATGAAATTATACCAGTTTTATTAAGCATGGAGAACAGTTATCCTCAACTGACAGGGCTGTAACTTAAGTATCAATCATCACTGTATTATTGTTAATCAAACGTCCATTCAGCTTTTGGCCTGCTTACAATCCTGTGTACACAGATTGACCTCTTGAATTCCTGATGAATACCCACAGAGGAATTGTATTAAAGTCTGCACTGTTCATGAATGCCTTCTCATTTTAGTATCGATGTGAACTGTAGACATAGACAATAATCAATAGTTATGTGGACTGGCAGCCGTAAACCACGAGAAGTTGAAGCGTAGTAACACATGAGCGCTAGAGAGTATATTACGACGTCAACCTTGAGTGGTATCCAGAGCCGCCTGTCCACATAACTATCGTTTGTTGCATTTATTATCCATCTTTTCGAATAAATTATACCCAGTAATTGCCTTATTAAAGGGTATAACAATAGGGGCATTACCTTCTGAGCTACACAAATGGCTGTGAACTAATAATTGATAATGAGAGAGTGCCTGTATCTAGAGTTTTCGACCACATTTCCCGCCATTTCAACTCCACACCTCGCTTTACTCGCCACAATTACACACCACACTTCGCATCTCTTTTTTTCCCACCCACCAACACCCTTTATTTATACATTCTATATTTTCTTCATTCTATGTGTTCATGTCACTCGTAAATATAGGGGTATATTATTTTATATCTCATTAATTAATTCCTCTATCTATATTATTTATGTCAAGCAACTTATAACAAGTGGAACCGAATCTATCTTGGATTTGAATCGGACAATTTGGCTTGAAAATTAAAACCCATGTCACTTTCCTAAAAGTTGGATATGATGTTGTCAATTTGTTGTAGTTAGTAGAAACTGAACGAGATTTAGTTGTGTCAGTGTTTATTGCTGGATGGGCAGGTCGCAAATTACTGCGCGAGGCGTTAGCTGAGCGTAGTGAGAAGCAGACCTGACCGGAGTCTGATAAACACTAACACTTCTATCTCGAGTTCAGTTTAGTATTTATCCTACCCTGTCTCCTATAATTCATTTGTTACCATCGTGCAGTAAAAACACTTTACTGCACGCTCTCCCGATTACAGTGGCCCAATGTTGAGCCTATGGCGTTTTTTATTAGGGGTAGGATAAAGCACATATCTGAATGAAAAGATTTATCTTTTTTTTAAATCATTCTTTATTGACTTGGAAAATTGGTACAAATGTCCTATGGTCACAAAACAAGTGTGCCGGATTGTCAATAAAGGAGGGTGCATTTGTTGGAACCAATCAGATCTTGTCAAATTGATGCTATGAATGGAACAATGAACCACCTTATCCCTTTCACCACCCAGCTAGGAAATCTGGGTCGTCAATATCTGCAGTGCTCTCTTTGACCATCACGGACCTATGTCTTTACTCTGTGCCGTACGAACCGGACTGTTAAAAGCTGAGCTGTGATTGGCCCCAACGAATATGCACTAGACAGTGGTGAAAGCTGAGCTGTGATTGGCCCCAACGAATACGCACTAAACAATGGTGAAAGCTGAGCTGTGATTGGCCCCAATGAATACACACTAGACAGTGGTGAAAGCTGAGCTGTGATTGGCCCCAACGAATATGCACTAGACAGTGGTGAAAGCTGAGCTGTGATTGGCCCCAATGAATACACACTAGACAGTTGAAAGCTGAGCTGTGATTGGCCCCAAAGAATACACACTAGACAGTTGAAAGCTGAGCTGTGATTGGCCCCAATGAATACACACTAGACAGTTAAAAGCTGATCTGTGATTGGCCCCAATGAATACGCACTAGACAGTTGAAAGCTGAGCTGCGATTGGCCCCAACGAATATGCACTAGACAGTTGAAAGCTGAGCTGTGATTGGCCCCAATGAATACACACGAGACAGTGGTGTAAAGTGGCCAGTGACATCAGCTGTAAGTACATTGCAGCTGGTTTTAATTGTCAGGCCTCACTGGGTAGTACAAGAAAATATAGTTGACACCTCATCAGTGTACATTCTTATAGGTAAATAGAAACATCCAGGTTGATATACAAGGTCCGCATCGCAGCTTAACAAAAAAAATCAGGATATAATACAAAGTATAATTCAAGAAAGTTGTCCCCAACTTCTGCGAGTTTGTAGGGCCACCGAATTATTTTTTTATATAAAAAATCCAAACAAAGATGATATTATAATAGAATATAAAGACAATATAGAGACATCAAACTTGTCTTTGAAGGAATTGAGGAAAACTACATTTTTCAGTACATTTCTTATATAGAAGTCAATCAAATATAAATTGGCTTAATTTACTTATTGGTAAGGTCAAACTCCATAATATGAAGAGACGTCACGAGTTTGAGTCTTGAGTTTATTTATGCCACACATTTTGTTGGCTCCATAATTTCACGAGTCGAAGAGTGACATTACAGAGTCAACAAAATGAGTGGCATAAATAAGCTCAAACTCAAACGAGTGGCGTCTAGATTTTATCCTACCCCATTTCCATATTTGTTCAGTATCAGAAAGGAGTGGCATAAACAACACGTTATGTCACACCCGTGACATAAACAAATCCCATGTTAAGCCTATGGCGTTTTTTATTAGGGGTAGGATAATATTTCATATATCATCCATTTGGTATGAGAATAAGCCACAGGAAGCGGTTTTATTAAGAATGATAGCCATCAGTATTTCAAAATCACCAGGTGGCGCCATTCTGTATTGTAAGCCTTTAACAGATAAGGACAATTATATGATACTAATACTACTACTATATGGATTAATGCACCTCATTGTTTACTGCTCATATCTCATTCACATCATTCAATGACATACAAATAATACACCCCTGTGGACTCTCCTTTCCTAGCTCTCAATTGCCAAGAATTACTATTCTAATTCAGGAGAAACATGTAGCAATTTTTGTTCAGAAATAAGCCAATTCATATAGAATGTCCCTTTATATGATCAAAACCTGGGCTCAAAAACCACCTCATATGGAGCTGGCATAAGGATGACTCCAAAGTGAGCCGGGGACAGGCTCGGTGGCTTGACACCTTCTGCCATGCGAATGTTGAAGTTGTGCAGAATCCCTGAGAAGAACATGAAGAGCTCTTGCCGGGCAAGCTGCTCACCGAGACAGTTACGACGGCCTGTAAAAAAGAGCAGCTCATACAAATATGGATCCATTTGTAATATGTATCATAATAATGAGTCAACTTTGCAGATAATTAAGAAACCAGTGCAATTTATTAATCTTATGAATTAAAAAATATGTCATTGTAGAAAATATGTATCTCATACATCATTTATATCTGTCTATTTAGGCTCACCAATGAATGGGTTAGGAGATTAAAATATGCGAATAATACTCACCCATCCCGAATGGAATCCATCTTTCATCTTTACGGACCTCTCCCTCTTCATCTATAAAGCGCTCTGGTTTCAGCTTCTCCGGCTCATCCCAGTAGGTCGGGTCATGCATTACTGCGTATGTGTTGTATCGTACCTTTTCAGAGGATGAACTCGATTATTCAGTTGTATGGACTAAATATGCTGAACCTTAACTTCAGTTTTGCTGTTTTATTTGGTGTGGCATACAACAGCAATATAAAATTCCCAAATTAGACATACTTATCGACAAGAGTACAGGTTGCTGTTGACGCCTAACCTTGATTTAAGCTCTTAATGGGAAAACGATCATATAGTACTGAATGAATCTTTAACAATGCTTCATAGTTTACAATAATAATTTCAATGAATCAGGCCCTGACTGTTTTCATGAAGATACATGTATATGTTTGTGCTAGAAGGCAGGATATACAACAGAATTTGATAATGAGTATTGATTACATACCTGTGTTCCTTTCGGGAGATGATACCCTCTAATGTTGACATCCTTTATAGTGCAGTGAACAAGGGCTGTGGCAACAATAGCTGACATCCGCTGAATCTCCATGATAGTTGCCTCTGTGTAAGGCAGTTTTTTACGGTCTGCCAGAATAGTAGCCCCACAGCCACTCGGAGGGCCCATCTCACGAGTCAATTCCTCCTGAACCTTTCTCTGCACTTCAGGGAAATTCACCATGTAGTTAATTGCCCACTTCAAAGTGGTTGTTGTAGTTTCTGAGCCAGCTGAAAAAAAGTCTGTACTTATTTCCAGCAGCCAGTCTTCTGTAATCTTGGATTTTTTTTCTTTTCCGGCTGTTTTGAATTCCCTCAGGTAGCTCTCAAGGAAGTCTTGCGGTTCCTCATCTGGGTGGTCTTTGAGCCGTTGTGCTCTGAGCTCAATCTCAGGTTCTATGAAACCATGTATACCTTTGACGGATTCTTTCATGAGATTCTCATAATAAGAAGCTGCTGGGATGAATCTAGAAAGATAGGGAACATAGTCCCATTCAAAGTCCATTGCAAACATCTGAATAATTGAATTTAAATTTTTCAGGACCCCTTTGAATCTTTCATCAGAATGCTCAAATCGGTTCCCAAAGAGCATAGAACAGATGATATTGGTGACGGAAGTGTTGATGATAGGTGCAGGATTGATTGGTTTTCCATCTGACTCTTTCAAAATATTCAGTAGAACCTCTCGCTCTTCGGCCATTTTGAGCTCAATGCTTTGTTTACCCCATCCAAAGTTACGCATGATATGGAGAGAAGTACTACGCTGATTAGCCCACTCAGGTGTGTAGTCACCATCAACAATTCCTGCAAAGAAATATTGACATGATTTTCAGTACAAGACTGCAACACATGATAATCTCATAGTCTTGTTTCAAACAGATTTGGGTAGTCATTGAGTAGTGAGCATACATACTCAGGACAAAACATTGAGTTTGACCGGTCTGCTGGGGTGGACAGAAATAACCAATCTGTTCATCCTCTTGGTCGCCTCGCCTCCTCGTGGTGCAGACCGGATATGCTTGCATGCAAGCATAACAAAAGCGACCAGGGTGGGGAGTGAGCTCAGTGGTAAAGAGCACTGGACTTGTAATATCAAGGTTGTCAGACTTTGTTGATTCAGGTCCCACTGTAGCCACTTTTCTCCTTCACCCCCAGCAGTGGTAGATTTACTGCTACATCAAAGGCCAATCCTTCTCATACCATGTCTATGTGGTGTGGGAAGTAAAAGAACTCTCACCTCGGTAAATGTGTAGGGGTGAGATTTCTACCTAAATTCATTACATAGATTCGATCACCACCGTTGTGGTGTAAAAGAACCTTGAGAAAGTCTGGTGAGAATCTGCAATGGTTAACTGGACATTAAATCAAACCAACAAACAAAACAATTGAGTTTGACTAATTGCAAATGACGCAAAAACTACAATGGTGTCCTCTAGGTGCAAATATCTGATTGATTGGACAGTGGTGTAAATATCCATAAACATAACTCCAACTGCCCTAGCACAGGATACATACAGAATCAGGCTTATATATGATGCCAAGTAGGACCAACGTTACGGCCAAGGAGACTTGTATATATGCGGAAAGTAAACTGAAATTTTCATGCTGTGTTACAGCAATGCTGACCTGGCCTATGGTCTGCACCACCACTTAAAGACAAATGCTGGTAGTTGGGTGGTAGTTCTAGATTCTATTGGGTTTTGCAAATAACTCAGGATGATATAAGTTCTATATATCAGCAAATAGAAAATGCAAAAAAAATAGCATGTCACCAGACTAACGTTTATTGGAGGGCCATCTGAAAATGCAAGTGCTTAACTATTGGTGTCCATGGGAAAATGCAATATTTTGACTGTTGCTAAATGACACTGATGTTCTATTGCTATCTTCTGGATTATGATAGTTGGGAACATGTACAAATAAGAAATGCTAAAAAAAATACAATTTCACGATGCTAATGTCTATGGGAAGGCCATCTGTAGAAGGTAAGTGCTTATCTACTGGTGTCTATGGGAAAATGCTACATTTTCATGAAACCAGATGGCATCACCAGTCTCTACACAGGGGGCAGTGCGATACCTACCTACTGCTGCCCAACTGATCACTGGCCTGCCTGGCCACCCATCACAACACTAACTCCCTGTCGATCTATTACCCATGCCAGGCCTCCTTATACAATCTAAAGACAGCTTTTGCTATATAAATAAGGTTAGACTGAATCCCCCAGAACAGTAAAACCTGTCAGAGGAATGATAGATTTGTTATATGTAATTATTCAAATGATGACCAATCGTATTTTAGACAGACTTCATAATCAAAACTGCTAATGTAAGATTGGATCTTTCCTGGACTGGCAAAAAATCAGTTGTGCAGAGATCGGAATGATTGGACATTGGAGTAAGTACCACTAAATAAGCCTAAATATGGGTTCACACTTACAGAAAGTGACAGACATACAACTGCAGGAGACACATACAAACTTCATATTTAGCAGAATATAGGTGATAGGTAATAGGATGAAGAAAACTTGCAAACTAGGATGTGAACTAGGTGGGAATACAATTACATTGAATGTCATTGTTTCTTGAACATACCTGCTTGACCAGGCACTTTTCTGAACATGTCAGCTCTTGGTTCGTCGAATCTTCCTGCAAACTCAACTCCTTTTGTCACGAGGGCTTCTCGGATGATGTCGTAATTATTCAGTACTACTACCCACCTACAATATCAATAACCATGAGCTTAATAAGTTGACAAGCAATGCAATGGTTCAGTTTCCACTTTACTTGTCAGCTTGCTGACCCAATTAGTATGTTGCAGCAACTGGTTTGCCGTTGTCAGTATAATGTGACCTGTGGTCTGCGGCACAGCCCTTCAGTGAGGCAGCACTATAAAACGGGCATGGGGTCCCACTGCTACAAGTAGACCAAAGTCAAGTTGATATGCCTTTCAAGAACCAGATAGGTCAACCAATGAGTCTGTCTCAAAAGGACGTAACTTGCCTACCGAGACGTAAAACTAGACAAACTACATAAACAAACAACTTTACGTAATCATGCTATTTCAACTGTTTCTAGTAAGTGATGTTCATTTTGTGCTACAGACACATGGAGATAGGATGTGAAGCATACTGACTGTTCTGTCACTATTTGCTGCACTTTTCATATTCCCAGTGTTAAATCTACAGTGCACAACATTGGCGATGTTTTCATGGCCACTGACGTCACTTACCGGAAGTAGTACATTGGCTAAGTGGAAACTCCCCCATAGGGAGCCAAAGTGAACCTGCTCCAACCACAGATAGCCGGTCACAAAATACTATTTCCGGGTATCGGTGCTCAGTACTTAGCCTATGTAGGTTCGAGATTATATGTCTCATTCTCCAATCTTTTAGATCCAAATTTTTAATAAACTTAACAACTGTCATCGTAGTTTTGAAACAAAGTTATTAAGAGACGATAGTTATGAACTTCACTTCAAAAGTAACAAACGAGACCAAAAACATAAGTCTAGCCTCAAACCCCCATAGCTTTAGCACTAAGCCTCGTTCTTACTGGCCACCGGAAACAGTCTTTTGTAGGTGGGTACCTGTGGTTTCAGCGGGTTCACTTTGGCTCCCTATTCACAGAATCAAAATATCACCGGTATCAAATTATTGTCTTACTCGCTACATCTAGAAAAAAGAAATGAAAATATAATCTGTGAGGAACGTGGTGTGGCACAGAACTATTTTTTGTGTATAACAATAGTTGTAATCTAAATACACGGAAAAAACTTTTTAAAGAAAACTTTATCTATTGATCAATAATATATTTGAACATTTGAGTCTTAAATAAGTGGGAAAGAACACCTGCAATGCTTCTAATACACATATGTCAACAATAACAAAAATAAAGAAACATACGTGTGTCCCAGTGCAAAGCTGAATATATCGCCATATTTCTTGGCAAGGGTGGAAAATTCCTTGTAGTACTCAGCACCACCATGTTTGAGGAAAGGAATGCTACCAAATAACGGCACGGAAGGTGGGCCAGGGGGAAGACCATTTGGACGACGTGTTGACACCTGTACGAGTGACACAACAAATCACACATCTCACTACTATTCAAATAGGATCAATCACAATAAAGTCACTATTTAAATCAGTTTCTCTCAGTTTTTATTCATGTGTCTTGAAAATTTAAACCCATGTCAATTTCCTGAAAATTGAATATGACAATCTCCAAGTGTTATGGAACACATATCTAACTTAAAAATCGGGGGTCACCGTGCTAGTTTTTGATTTATAGATCAATATGATGATAATTTTATATAAGAACATATAGAGACTCTAAAAAGAATTTTTTCACATAGTAAAAACCCATGTCATTTTCCTCAAATTTTTACAGAATATAATACATATGTAATACTACTTATTTATGTTTTAAAAATCATGGGTCACCGTGCTTGTTTATGAAAGAATTGAAGAAAACCATATTTTTCAGTAGATTTCCTATGTAAATCAAACAATTGCAAATTGGCCTATTTTACCTATCGAGATTGGATAAAATGGATAAAAAGTTGAATTTACTCATGTAGAATTATAATGACTCCTAAGAAACCAGTTTGGACTAATAATTGACAATATTCAAAAATCACCAGGTGGCGCCACTGTGAATTGTAGGATATGCCTTTAACTCTATGTTGATTATATGTAGCATTGGAGTGTGCCTCAGTTCCTTGAGGGGGATGTCCACTGTGCTCCTGACACACTCTGACAAGCCCAAGACCCTGGGGCCTGTTTTCCCTTGTGACCATATGTGATAGTGACCAGTTAGTGACCGTTTAGAGAGCATCGGGTTCCAGAGACAAATGGTCGTAATAATAGCAACCATTTTGAGGGGTAAAAGGTCTTGGTCACTGCTTTGCATTCCAGAGTAGTCACCATTTAGTCCAAATTGATGGTCAGACATGTCATACATGTATGATATTTATACTAAAACTTTTAACAATTTAAAGATGGCATACCTTTATCCCAAATTGCATATATTTCCAATGATTATTTATTCATACGAATTGTTTCACCAAAGCCAGTGACAACTGCTGACACTGCTCTGCTACACTGTATTGTTTACATCCTACTGTAGTACTCGACCCTAAGTTGGTGCAATAGTCTCATACTTCTGAATGGAATATTTCATTTTATACACTTGTACTGTAACAAATGGAATAATATTTACTGCGATGAATTATCCATGTCTGTTCTATCTAATTCCCAAATCTCATGATTTTCTGTTGAGCAATATACATGTGAGATGTTTTTGTTTTTGAATGGGCCTTGGGCCAACAGTGATCTTAACGGCCCAACAGTGACCGGGTCTGAGGAATACTTTGTGGTCATGATCACTCTTTTGGTCTCCCAAACGGTCACTTTTTTTTATCACGACTGATAAAGCATCACCTCTGGCGCTCTGTGATAACAACTAAAAAACACATCCTACCATGGATCTCCCCAACGATCACACAATCGGTCTCCGATCTTTATTGATCTCAGCCAGTGATCGTTACTACTGAAAAGCACCTCCCAGATGTTTAACATATGTTTGATATTAGCCAGTATACCCGGCCCTGTCCCCAAACAGGGCCGGGTGTTGACTCCATACACCCCAACTCTGCCTTGTCATTCCAGACTGGCCGCAGTCTGACATGCGTGAAAAAGAAATTGAATCGATAAATATATACCCATTTGCCTTCGCCATCCTTCAAAATAGTTGTCGCTTGCTTTATAACTGTGTATTTAAAAGTAGTTTTCCAGTAGATCTTGGCTGGTTCTCAAAGCCAGCCATTTTGTTCAGTTTTTCTCGCTGGTTCCCTAGCTGCTTAGCGCCTCGCCTAATAACATAGAACAGCTGTTCACCCCTGAATAGAGATCAGGGGAGAATTCTTTACCTCGTCTGATATTAACTTTTAAGGCACTAACAGATACCAGCAGCCAGCAGGTCAAATAATTTTAATATAAAAACAAAAAAATATGTTCATCAGTGATTTAGAAATTGCGCATTAACACTATGTGAAGGTGACAATATCATGAAGCAAACGTAAAAAGTCCTCATAATATTAGGAAACGTCCTTACTGTAGATGAAACGGTTCCTGTTCGAGGTCAGTCGTCGATTTCATGCTGCCCGACGCCATAGGCGGAAGGCAGTATGAAAACGGAGACTGACCGAGAACGAGAACCATTTCGTCTACAGTGAGGATGTTTGCTTATTATTATATACCTTTAATTGGTGAAAAAACGCCATTTTAATGACATACAAGGTCACAGTCACAGCGGGCACGAACATTATTATTACTGCACCCCTAGCAGCGGGCGGTATTTAATAGACATTCGGACATAGGTATATAATAATAATGGAAAATAGTCAAGGCTCACCACAACGTATGTAAACAATGCCAGGAGTATCGTCACGAGGGTTGATGTCACGTTAATGCCCCCATCAGGTGTGATGGGGAGAAGATCCTGTAAAGAGACCATGTTGTCTTAATGCAATTCCAGATCCACCTTTACCGCTGCAGGATTTACCACAGCAGACCAGGCCTCCTCAGTGAGAGTTATCTTAACGGCACAAAGAAATGAGATCACAGAGCATTTAGTAGGCAGGGGAAGGGGGGGGGGGCACATTCATCTTAGATCTGTAATTTTATTCTAATATTGTCATAACCTGTAATTTGCCATCTATATATATGTTAGTTACATCCCTTCTATTTAGTAGAAACCGAACGAGAGTTAGACTTGACCTAACCAGAGTGGTATAAACATTGTCAAGTCTAACTCGAGTTCGGTTTCGTATTTATCCTACCTCTTCTATGCTTTTGTATTACTAAAAGATAAATATTGAGTCAATGACCAACAGAACTTTTTTTCATAGTAGCTGACATCATGCTCTCTGATTGGTCAATATTGTTATTACTCTAGTGGCATAAAAAACACCTTATGTCACGGCCTGCCACATAAAATTTCCCTATGTTAAGTCTATGGCGGTTTTTTATTAGGGGTAGGATAAATTCTGTTGTGGACAGGATAGGGGGATGAAGTCAAGGAATTTTGCATACACTTTTTTTTTTATATTATCTGAATGATACTATTCAAACATGCAGATTGAGTATATTGTGGTTGGTATAAGCCACCAGCATCAGAAATGACACCCTTTGAGATGTCCTTTCAAAAGAAGAGCTTTCAGGATTTTTGTTTATTAAACAGACTGGAAGGACATTTCTAGTTTCCAATTATTTCTCTGTCCTTTGTATTATATCATATAATAAAGAAACATGACACAATTTATTGTGATTGTTTATATGGTATAAGTTGCTTTGAGGACTGATTTCAAGAAGCACATCTAAGGAACATCTGTAGCAGAAGACAACAAATGTCTTGTAAATAATTATGGCATATATAATTACGGGTTATTATATGGATATATATTCCTAGAGACACTGACTCATTAATATTCATTAGATCACATGTTGTGGTCTCATGACTTTTCCCGGGCCTTCACATGTTTCTGCCCGCCATTACTGTCAGCTGTCTCCCAAAACATTTTCTTTTTGTTTATATATTAATTGTTAATTTTCATAAATAAAAGGGCCGACGATTATGTTTATATAGATCCTGAATCGGCAAGAGCGCAATTTCGTGTGTCCTCGTTGTTCAATATATATGTAATTAGGTGATATTTAGATTTTATTCTACCCTGTCACATGTTTTCAACTTCATATGTTATTTGTGGCATATAAATATTTTATAACCATAACCATGGCATACAGGCACACCATGTTAAGTTTATGGAGATTTATATAAGGAATAGGATAAAATAGCCTCTGGTTAAAAGTGCAAATTGTACCCATAAATAGACTTCAATTTATATTTCTAATAGTTTATATGGCACCCCCAGTTTGATATGTACAAAATGTATATTTGGTTTAATGTCCATACTGTTTCACAATAAACTATATATTTTCCAATTGATTCTGACATTTATTTTCCTCGCGGTGGTAGGAGTTGCTAAATAAATGATTCCCCCCCCCCCACCATAATAACTGGTAACGACATGCGATGAGCTTGACTTCAGTAATATCAAATATTTTATGTAATATAAATATATCATAAAAAGACCATTTTCCCCATATATAATGGCTTTGAGGCCGTATACAATGCATTTGGATCTGAATACAATGGTCATGTTATCTGAAAGTTTTTGAATTATGGGTAATGGTTTACTATATACCCCATACATTTTCAATGGGGACTTTGTATATGATGGGTAATAAAGATGTACTTGCACTGGCCACCAGAGCTACATTACGTTATCTGTGGTCAGGTTAAATCCGCGGCCGCTCTGAAGCAGTAGCGGGAACTGTTTCTTACTTCCCTACCAGATCTTTCATACTGCTTATTTCATAACCTGGAAGCTAATTTTCCATTTTCTTTTTTTAGTATTTTCGAAAAATACAATAATTTACCATTATCAATTTGTTAAGCTACGAATATCTCCTATTACGTATGTCTGCTTCTGGAACTTAAATACGACAAAATCACCTGGGCCCCGATAAAAAAAGTCTCATCGGTGGCAAACTGTAGTATAAAAAACTATCGTGGAGGTGGACGAGCATTGGACGAGAGGATAAAATGACCGATCGTGAGTGGTGTTGAATAAAAAATTGTTCATTTTGAAAATATTGTTTATTTATCGTTCAAGTCTGCTCGCGGACGACCACGTTTTCAGCGTCATAGCCGATGTCAAACTGGTTTTTCATGCACTAAATCCATTCCAAATTAAAAGATATTAAAAGATAGATTTCTATTCATAACTGATACATGTATACCAAATTTCAGCATTTATTAACGATTGAATCATTTTTTGTGAATTGTTTGAAAATTACTGGGAAAAAAAGTTTGCCTTGGATGGGGTTAGAACTCTCGACCTTCAGGTTGAGAGACCGACGCCTAACCTCTTTGCCCCCAGAATTATACATTTTTAGCGGTCCCCGTGGATATAGGTCAATTATACGATAATTTTACGATAATTGAATGATATTATCACGGACGACAGTGCTCACATGGACGAGCATGCTACACTGAAAATAAATTATCGTTTATTTCTCGTCCATCCTTCACTATGTCTTATCGTCCAGCCTCATGGACGACATTTTTTTATGCAACGGGGCCCTGGTTAGAGGCGCACACCCCTGATACCGTGTGGGATTTAACCCGACCAACCTCTTAGTCAGTACAGAGAGGAGACAGAGGTGGCGGCCAAACTAAGATGTACCCCCCCTGGGTTACACACATACTCATCCCCATGACCACATGGTGACACCAGGTGAGACAACGAGCCGTGTGTGTAAGGGACACCTTTTACCTTGTGAGTCATCTTAAGGGCATATCTTACCTTCAAAGTGGCGTTGGTGAATTCAAAATATTGATGATTATCCATTTAAACATGTCATTTATTCTAATAGTAAATGAGCAAAATATTAATAAGGAACTGCATCGAGATCCATAGCCACTGACAATATGTCATGAGTTTTGATTGCGGAGTAATCCCACGAGGCAAAGCTGAGTGAGATTATGTAGCAAACCAGAATGAATGGCATATTATCAGTGGCTATGGATCGAGTGCGGTTCAGATTTTATCTCACCCCTATCACTGACTATTTGGCTTAAATGTGTGAAATCATCCCCTATTGAGTATTTTTCAACAAGACTCCACGGATGTTGAGTACGAGTTTCCAATGTTAAGTCTATGGGAAAGAAATACTAGGGGTGAGCTAAAACATTTTATGTTGATAATCATCTGCTGCGTTGCGGCAAATGTCGAAAGCGGAATTTCTTTAAAATAAAATATGATATTTTATCCAGCTTTGCCTAACCTAATTGGTAAGATGGACTTATCTACATTCATATTATGAGAAATGTACTGAGGAATATGTTTTTCTTCCATTCTTCCAAAATCAGGTACGATGACCTATAAGTGTCAATATTTAGGTATGTAGTCTTAAACATTTACTATATTCTTTGAGAGGTTGAGGGAATTGACATGGGTTTTGAGATGTGAAAACAAACATTTTAGAATATTCTATTAATGTATTACACTATCTCTATATTCAAAACTAGCAGAATCACCCCCTATGTTTAAGTTGACTATGTGTTCTCCAACTCCTTTAAAATTATCATAATCCACTTTCAGGAACATGACATAGGTTGTGATCTTCAAGGCAAACTGTCTGATATGCCTTTAATTCATCTGAGCCATTTGTTATTCCTCTGAGATTGAATGTGAATTTTGAACCCTCTTGAGATATCCCAGGACAGTGATGTATTGACTTGCAATCTTCGCACTGTGTCGTTATCATCCTTATCTGTACATCTTTGAACTTATTGAAGATGTTACACAATTAGTAAACAAGTTAAGACTGATCGTTGGATTCTAATATGTGGTGTTACATCTCACTATGTTAGCAAATCTCTCAAGAGTAACTACCCTATTAACCTATATTACCTCAAATTGAGTATAACTGGTGCTACTGCCTATGTCTGCAGTTTTTTTATTTTTGCCATGGGGTATGCCATATCATCTTAACCTGGTATGAACGTCCATAGGCTTAACATTAGGAACTTGCACTCAACAGGCATATGGGTATGGTAACCCACACTCAATGAAAGATTAGTAGATAAATACTTCGAGGCTAATATCAAATCAGAAACATATTCTTGTTTGGTTCTGAGTCCCCGTTCACCATCTCATTTGGAGCACCTCGGAATATTCACTTGGTTTTCGCCTCATTCACCTCAATGACGAACGAGGACACAGACCAAACATATATCAATTTCTTTCTTACCTGTCACCTGCTTTTAGAAAAATAATCAGGATAAGAGAGAGAAGGTTCACAAAAAATATACATGGCAAATATCCAGGGAGGCGCCTGTATTCCAACGTTTTTTGACTGAAATGGAAAGTAACCCATTTGGCTCAACTCGTTCCTAAATGCATACTTTACTTCATAAATACTCCTCAAGCATTCTTAACTATCACCGTCTAGATCTCCTTGTAGAAGTTGGGAATCTGGGGCCCGTTTGATATTTGGGTAGAGTGAGAAGGCTTAGGACAATAATAGGAGAGTTCCTAGGGGGACAATGACTAGGATAGGTGAGTCATTCTGTTAAATAAGGGTTTGTTTGTTTGTTTGGGTAGTTTAACGTCCAATATGTTCTATTAGACTTACTCTAGGTTTGACCGAATCTATGAGATGAATGTAGGTAGAAATCTCACCCCTACACATTTACTTTAGAGTTCTTTAACTTCCCACACAAAATAAACATGAGAAGGATTGGACTTCGATATAGCAGTACAAGACTTAAAATGCAGAAACTACAATTACTTCGGAATCTATTACCCGCAGATATACAAATAACAATCTTGAAGAAGTGTATCCTTCCAATTTTTGAATATGTTAACTGCATATACCTAGGATGTACTAAAATGGACTTAAACAGACTCAATATCGCTTTCAATCACTGCTACCTCTAAACAGGAGTTTAAGAAACTGGTAAAGCTAAAGTACTCTGTTTACGATTGGCATTGTTAAATTGTAGAGAATGGCAGGTTATATCGTGGTGGCAACGACGACCATCATCTCATCTCATTGTGCTCAATTTTGAGCCATCACTCTCAATTAGACACTAAGTCTAAACTGTAACCGCCTATGTAGGATGTGTCTCTGTATGTTGTACTTTCTTGAACTTCCAGCCTACCTACCAGCCTACCCACGATATATTGCAATTCTTTTATAATTTTATTGATATAAAACGATCTGACCATGCTGTACAAGCTACAAGACGAGATGTTAATCCATGGTTTGTAGGGAACAAGGTATTTATGCCGAGTAAATCATCATCCAGTTTGTAGCTTGCATAAGCGTGGTGGGTCGTTTTATATTTACTATATACCCAAAATCAATAAAATGATTGACTTAATTTGACTAATAATTAATATTCTAACTGATACTTTAAATGCCGTGTACGGAAAGGTTTTCCGCATTTTCCCGTACGGAACACTGTTCCGTACAGTATTTTTACGTTATGTGGCGAAACGGTGCGTATTTACAGTATACGGCATGGGTATTTAGTAAGCATGCTTATGGAATATCAAGCCTTCCACCCCTCCTTCTCGAAGTGTACGCTCTGGTACGCATATGGTCTGACCCCCACCCTTTTTTAAAAATTTTAATAGATACAAGACATTCTGCAACAAGGCAGGTTTTGTGTGTCTCCTTATCCCAATAATACAGAATGATTATCCTCAACAATACTTGTCAACTGCTATTAGCTTGGGGTGATGGGATGGGTGAGAATTGTGAGATGACAAGGTTTGATATTTTCATTGTCGCAAGGTATGTACCCGGTATCCTTGCAAATTACCTTGATATTTATTCGCCTATTATTTTATCGTTTTGGTTCTCAGAGGGGTTGACAAGAGTGATTTCTGTTCAGGATTTTGTCCACTCTATAAATTATGATTAGGACTTCCGTCAAAGAAAACAACACTCCTTGGCAGAAATACCAATTATTTGTAAAAGGAATGATAATGTTGCTGCACAAAGACCTCACAAATCATCAACTTAAGAGCATTTGACTAGAAATGTGTAAGACGTGCCTGCCTCCACGACTATTGAGCAAATGACTGGCTAGGGTTTTGGCATTGGGGTGTGCGTCTTATTCATTTAAATTTTTTTTTACCCTTTTACTGCCATATGATGCCTCCAGGCATTCCCGGGTGAACCACCGCATGATACCTGAAGGCATTCCCACGGCTACCGCCGCATGATGCCTCCAGGCATGCCTGTGCGAACCGCCGCATGATGCCTTGAGGCATCATAAACTCAGATTTTTTTCCAATTCATTTTTTCAGTCGATTTAAGCACGGAAGGGTTAGAAATTGTCCATATGTAAATAAAACAGTTTTAAAACAATGTATTTGTGTGTTTTGAGTCTATATAGTGCCATGTAGATGTTAATTGTGAGTAGAACTCGGACAAAATCAAAATAATTCACAGATAGAGTCAGGCATATGGACAGGTTGGGCCGGCATTTCAGGGGTGCATCTGGTAGAAGCCTGCAGCAGTAGTACATAGGAATAGCATAGGGGGCGCGGCGGTACAATTCCCGCTTCGTTTTGGCATGCGGCGGTTAAAGGGTTAAAAATTTAAATACAAACAGTTCTAACGCAAAGGTTAGATCTTCCACTGTAAGATTAAAATTTTTTTTTTTTAAAACAACTTTCTTTATTGATTTCATTTCCAATTTTTTTGGGTTGTGTGGGCAACCTAAAAAAATTTTTTTAGGTTGCCCACACAACCCAAAAAAATTGGAAATAAAATTTCACCTATGTTCCTCAAACCAGGCTCACAACATATGATCAGGTAAAATTAAATCTTCAATCAATTTAACATTTACACAGACCCCGACAGAATAATGGGGCTGTGACAGTGTGGAGTGGAAGTCACTAACCACACCCACACAGAAAACATCAATCAATCACTGGCCTAAAAGTAGCCAAAAAAGAAAAAAGAAGCACAATCTAAGCACTAAACAACCCCTCACATGAAAACAAAAGAGGTTTAGAGTCCCTTACTGTACCTGAGGAGCCAGAAGATGGCGAAACTGCACACAACTCATGAAGATTTAGGCAGCACATATCCATAAATGTAAACAGAACCGCCATGACACATGTCAGGGTTCAGCAAAGGTCAGAGCAGGTCATATCCTGTACATCTGACCAACCACAGGCCTAAATCAATGTTGTGGACATGTAACCAAAGACAACCACACAGCAGAACCAATGAAAATCGAACTGAAAACGGAAATACGTTTTTCAGCGCGAATTTCGCTTGAAATTTGACTTACCTGATCAGTTGTGCAGTCGTACCTGGACCAAACGCCTCGTTTATACACACAACTTTCTTTATTGATATTCGTTTTTTTACAATCATTCGTTCGTACATGGTCATATTTCCTGTTATCAACAAAGAGGGAACGCTGTCAGTGTCAGTTATACACTGGTTTCAATCAGCTCCATGCAATTTTTAATATAATAAATTAAGGCACCCGGTACACAAAACAATCGGTTTCCCATTACATCGAAGATACAAATGATAATCAAATATTAGACTAATTTATACAAGTGGTTGATGAAGATGATTATTTGCCATATATAATGGCAACCAGTCATGAACAGAGTACATCATTTTAATTTCCATTTTAAATTCTTTCATGGTGAAGCTCCGCTGTACCACATCACTAAGACTGTTCCAGAGCAACTGACTCCGACGATATGGGGAGTTATTATAGTTACTACGAATAATTTTTAACAGATTTTATTATTAAAATATATTCCTATATACCCATTATTGAACTAACTAGAGTTACA
Organism: Alentia gelatinosa; assembly: GCA_950022655.1. Lineage (NCBI taxonomy): Eukaryota > Metazoa > Annelida > Polychaeta > Phyllodocida > Polynoidae > Alentia > Alentia gelatinosa. The sequence goes on from OX465579.1 coordinate 170,390,110, forward strand.
TACCGCTGCGGGGGGGGTGCATTAAAAATAAGTTATGTGTCGAGGTTGACGTTTTCGTCCCGCTCTCTTGTTTTCGTTCCGCTCTGACGTTTTCGTCCCGCTCTGATCAAGTGATACAATACAGGAGCGGGACGAAACAATAGCTGTTGTGGTTACTCGATAAGGGTGGCCATTTGCTTCGGAAGTGTTTCAGGTAAAGAATTAAGCATTCTTATCGATATTTGAAGGTATATAGGAATAGGGAAACCAAGTACCGGTAAGCCTTACCTCATAACTTTGAACTTTTGCTCACCAGAACATAGTTTCCCTCTATTATTATATACCTGTGTCCGAATGTCTATTAAATACTACCCGCTGCTAGGGGTGCAGTAATAATAATGTTCGTGCCCGCTGCAACTGCGACCTTGTAAGTCATTAAAATGGCATTTTAAATTATCATAAGGTATATAATGATAAGCAAACATCCTCACTGTGAACAAAACATTTCTCGTTCTCAGTCAGTCGCGGATTTGATACGGCCTTCCGCTTATGTCGTCAGGCCGTATGAAATCGGCGACTGACCTCGAACAATAAACGTTTCGCCCACAGTAAGGACATTTCCTAATATTACTCGAGAATCACTCCTTGTCCTTCGTACTCTTACATCTAAGTTCGAGTCATCACCAGAAGGCTTAAACATAATCTTTAACCACTGCATGTTTCTTCTCGAATCGAGATAATCAATCTTCGCACTTTTGTGCAGTGCACTCACATGCATTTGTTTATGATCCCACACCTTTTACAATTATACACAGGGCTCGATTCAGGGTAATCTGCAAAGCTTCAACCAGAACTAGACCCCTATTGGTTCTTTTGGTCAGGTGACCTTTTTTTCTGTCTTCTCATTGGCTGCTGTTGCAGACAAAGAGTGGTTGGAAGGTTGTTAAAGACAAATGCGGGTAGGTATCGCAGCTCCCCCTGTTTCTACTCAATTAACGCTGGTACTGCCATCTGGTTTCATGAAAATGTAGCAGTTTCCCATGAACACCAATAGATAAGCACTTACCTTCTTCAGATGGCCTTCCCATAGAAATTAGCATGGTGACATGTATTCCTTTTAGCATTTATCCCTTGTACATGTTCCCAACTATCATAATCCAGAATCTTTTGAAGATAGCAATAGAACATCAGTGTCATTTTGCAACAAAGTGAAAATATTGCATTTTCCCATAGACACCAATAGTTAAGCACTTACATTTTCAGATGGCCTTCCCATAGAATTTAGCATGGTGACATGCCATGTTTTTTGCATTTTCTATTTGCTGATATATGGAACTTATATTATCCTGAGTTATTTGCAAAACTCAATAGAATTTAGAAATCACCCTACTACCAGCATTTGTCTTTAAATGAATCCTCTGCGTTGTGATTAATTTGGTGATGTGTTGCCACACTAATCACCTGGGGTGTGTTTACAAACACCCAGGGGGCCATATCTGGAAGGATTCTCCTAGGACTGTCACATCATAGTCCTAGGACTGTCATAGGACGGCCCATGTTTAATAAACATGGATTATCCCTTCAATGGACAGGGAGAATGATCAATGTACACGCTTGAATAATACCCTTCAGAGTTTACAATTATATGTAAAAATAATACATTCATTCTCCATTGAATAATAAGAATAGCAATATTTCTGATTGAAAAAACCCAATAAAATTGGGCATATACAGGATTTGAACCTAGGACCTTCTGATTGTCACTGGTTTTCACTTTGCAGCCCCAACAGCGCCTGGGACAGAGACATAGAAGAACCAATCACAGGTAGTCTTGCATCATGAACTGTCCTTCCGAAGGATTCAGCTCAGAAGAAGGAGAATTTAACATAAGGAAACCAGTTATTTTACATGTTGGCTCTCCAGTCACTCTTACCATGATTATTTCTAAATGGATTAATCATTTTCTTCTGTCTTGGAGTGTGCATTAACTTCATGGCTCTTGGGGTATGTTAATCTGCACTTTCCCACAAGAAAATCATTTCTACTTCAATTCACTTCTCATAGATAAAGGAATGTTTTTGCCGAAAGCACCCTAGTAATCTAGAATAAAATTACAATGAGACTTAAGAAAAACTTCCATGATAGGATCAAAACCTTGGTTCAAAAACCACCTCATATGGAGGTGGCATAAGGATAATTCCATGGTGAGCTGGAGACAGACTTGGTGGCTTGGCACCTTCTGGCATGCTAATGTTGAAGTTGTGCAGAATCCCTGAGAAGAACATGAAGAGCTCTTGCCGGGCAAGCTGCTCACCGAGACAGTTACGACGGCCTGTAAGAAAGATCAGCTCATGGTTTATTATATGCATAACCTTATACAGTAGAACCCCGCGTAAGCGGACACCCTCCGTTCCGGGCCAAAGTGTCCGCTTACGCAGGGTGTCCGCTTACACGGGGTTAAATAAACATCTAATATAGGGAACCGTTCCGACCAAAGGTATCCGTTAACGCGGGGTGCCCGCTTACGCGGGGTGTCCGTTAGGCGGGGTTCTACTGTACTAGGTTTAACCCTCAGCTAGACACAATACTATGAGGAATTTGGGAAATCTGACTTAGTGTGCTGAGATGTAGGGGTGGATTCCAATTTTATGGTTGATGATGATCAAATTAAGCTGCTTTGAAATAGTTGTCATCATAAAATTGTTGTCAAAATCATCTGACGATCTATTGCCTGCTTAAGAATGTTTGTATAAATTTTCACTAGACAATTTGGAGTCATTGATGATGCATACTCATCAGGTGATGCTAAATTTAAAAATCATAGCCCATAATCATCTTGTTTACATGCTGGGCAAGGGAAAGACCCTCACAGTCCCTGATAAAACTCTCCAGTTTTGTAAACATTGTAGTTTAGGGATGGATTGAGCTCTCATAAAAGAATGAGCAATATTACATCAGGTGAAGTATTGCTGATATATATAATATATATATTTTTTTTATTTCGGTTACGTTCACTACAATAATTGTCGCAGTCTACCTATTCCCCATTTTATCTTCCAATCTAATACTGTCTCACTCGCAGGTGAGTTGTTCTTTTTAGTTTATTTACTGGAAGAGACTATATCTGTCCCTACAATACAGCAGGGTACAACATATTTTACATAGTACATCACAATACAACAACATATACAGCATAACACAATTATATGGAATGACAGATTGGTAGGTGACATAACAATATACCCAACACTGGCACTCCTACTTTTTTTTAAATTTTAAAATTTTAAAATTTCACAATAGACGAATAAGAAGTTGTACAGGCAGTCTGCTATTGCAGGTTTTGTATGCCTCTGTGGGGCTGTTACATATTCCGATGGCAATAACAATTCCAGTCTATAAGATATGTACAGATTTACACATGGCAAGTACAGTAGTAATGATGAGATGATTTGTGTGCTATACTTATTCAGGTATGTCTCTTAGTCTGTTAGATACATCACATTTCTTTTTCATAGATGTCCTTACTCTTCGCACGGGCAAATTTTTTATATGAGTACATCGATGTTACGTCTTGTACTTCTACTGGCAGATTATTCCAGTAAAGCATGCCCTCATATAGAGGGTTTTTCTTGTAGAAATTTGTACGAGGTCTCCTCAGTTTAATATTTCGTTTCTCTTGTTCTCTAGTTTTGGGACTAGCTTCCCTCACAATATGCTTCGTATATCTCTTCATGTACATCAGCTTAAGGTAAATCCTACGTGATCCAAGTCTGACAATATTACACCTATTATGTAGCTCATCTATGCTTATTTCCCTGACCTTTTTCCTAGTACAAATTCTCAGCGCTCTATTCTGGACTTTCTGAAGTTTGTCAAGAAGGCTTTTAGATGCGCCATTGATAAAGTAACCGCTATGGTCAATGATTGGGGAAATAAAAGTTTTGTAGATCTTTAGACTAGTTATCTTACATTCGTTGATCATATAGAAGATGGTATAATGCTTTGGTTACCACTGGATTTTTTTATCATATATCACACATTGTCTCACCAAACTCTAACTGTTGCTGGTTTACCTAGTAATTCATCTCTTGCTTTGTAAGTATTTCCTCACTGCTTTTTTAAATGTGCGTTTTGTCTCCAATTTTTGGTAATTCAATCCATTGAGTCTTACCTCTATACACAGGTGATTTTTTTCTTAATTCAGTTTTGGGATGAGGGAGGTTATACTTTACCTTACTTTTTGATCTCGTGTTGGGTCTATCTTGGTTGAGGTCCATCTCAAAGAGATCCTCTTTTTTTGCTTTCCTTCTTAAATATGTCAACATAAGTTCACATCTCCTTTTACCTAAGTCCAATATCCCAACTCTCTCATGTAGTTCTTCGACAGTGTACATCACAGCGTTTGCCTGCAGGCACACCCGCAGTCCCCTATATATATCTATGATACTGGGATCTTTTAAGATTGCTTTTGATTGTGTACCATGATATTCATCAGCCCAAAATCACATTGATGGTCAGGTTATTTAGCATCAACTAGAATCGATATTTGATACTCACCCATGCCGAATGGAATCCATCTTTCATCTTTACGGACCTCTCCATCTTCATCAATGAAGCGCTCCGGTTTCAGCTTCTCCGGCTCATCCCAGTAGGTTGGGTCATGCATTACTGCATATGGGTTGTATCGTACCTGGTAGTGGATCATTTAGTACAGAACTAATTGATACCTAAGTTAAACTTTGACCTATTTGATTATTTTGATTCTTTATGTTTATCTAATCTGGCACAGAATATCATTACAAAGCTCACAAATAAATAACATAATTATATATATTTTCACATGTTCATTTTTTTTGTGTCCATTCAACCCCTAGAAAAAAATCACGCCTTTGAAAAATCACATTTTGGAATAATATTTACCTGTAAGGATACAGATTTATAATTCTCTGTGCAACGCAATATTGTATAATGACTGGAATTCTATGGAAAATGCTTCCATCCAGTAAAGATGTTCTGCCTGAACAGTTTCCCCATATGGTAGCCCTCCACTGCTGCCCTTTGCATGAGTGATGCTCTACACAAACTTATAGCCATCACAAAGACCTAGTGAGTCTCAGGTAGAAAGAGCTAAACTTGGCTTTCAAAAATCAGCTCATGACTATAAATCTGTATTAGATAAAAATATATGATAGTAAATAGTGTACCTATACCTGTGTTCCTTTGGGGAGATGATAGCCACTTATGTTGACGTCCTTTATAGTGCAGTGAACAAGGGCTGTGGGAATAATAGCTGCCATCCTCTGAATCTCCATGATACTTGCCTCTGTGTAAGGTAATTGTTTACGGTGTGCCAGTATAGTAGCCCCACAGCCAGTGGGAGGACCCATCACACGCACCAATTCCTCCTGAACTTGTGTCTGCACTTCAGGGAAATTCACCATGTAGTTAATTGCCCATTTCATTGTGGTTGTTGTTGTTTCTGACCCCGCGATAAAAAAGTCCTTACATATAGAAAGCAACAAATTTTCCGTAATTTTGGACTTTTTGTCCTTTCCAGTTGCCTTGAGTTCTTTGATATAGCTCTCAATGAAGTCTTTTGGTTCATCATCTGGGTGCTCTTGTAGGTGCTTTGCCCGGATCTCAATCTCAGGTTCTATGAAACTAAATATTGCATTGTTTGAATCTGTAAAAAGCTTCTCATAGTAGGAAGCTCCAGGGCTGAATCTTGAGAAATAAGGGACATAGTCCCACTCAAAATCCAATGCAAAAAGTTGGATAACTGTATTTAAATCTTTCAGGACCTTTTTGAATCTGTCATCAGAATGCTCAAATCGACGCCCAAAGAGCATAGAACAGATGATGTTGGTGACAGAAGTGCTGATGATAGTTGAAGGATCCATAGGTTTCCGATCTGACTCTTTCAAAATCTTCAGTAGAACCTCCCGTTCTTCAGCCATTTTCAATTCAATGCTGTGCTTTCCCCACCCAAAGTTACGCATGATATTGAGAGAAGCATTACGCTGGTTGACCCACTCAGGAGTGTAGTCTCCATCTGCAATTCCTGCAAGGACATTACACTAAAGCAATTATACACCTATAAGTTCAAGTTTACCATATTTAGGTTACTTGCTACACTTTCATTTATTCCAGATCTTTTATTCAGAACAGGGGTTACATGCTAATCTTTTTATACTATGTGTGTCTGAAGGATTTCATGCAAGCGGTTGCAAATAAAAGTTTATTTGGGCCATACAACTTTCAGGAAATTGATAGGATCTTATTATCAAACCAGTATATCAGTCAAAAATGTACATACACGTACCTTCAAGTGAGAAGACACAGACTAGAAGGAGAATGATAATCACAGAAAGAAAATTGAGGTGCCGTGTTTACTACGATCATACATATCAGAAAACACAAAATTTTGTCCTGTGACTAGGAATATGAATGCCTCAACACATACCTAGAGAATCATCTTTGTGCAAGAGGGTAAATCTCGGTTCAAAGAATCTTCCTGCAAACTCAACTCCTTTTGTCACGAGTGCCTCTCGGATCATGTGATAATTATTCAGGACTACTATCCACCTACAATATCAATAATAATTTCTATTGCAATCAGGGCAGATTTTTTTTAACTTTTCAAATGTCAGTATCTTACCAAAAGTGACCAAATATTATCCTGCACACTAGAGGACAAATAACCTTAGGGGAATCCTCTGGTTTTCGAGGTGGAAAACAGTGTATGGCACATATCCAAGAGTTTAGAAGCTTATACTAGCTAGGTGTAGACCTTTAAGAACTCAAACCCAGATGTACTAGGTAAGACTATATAGAGTATTTGGGTCACTTATGTTAAAAGTTAAAATTTCGTAAATTGTTTTCGTGGACGAAATACATTTTGTGAATTGTTTTCGTGGACGAAAATGGTTTTGTGAAAGTGGATTATTTCGTAAATATTTTGTGAAACTAATTTCATTAAAAAAATTGATTTTGTGGGCAGATTTTTTAAAACTTTTCAAATGTCAGTATCTTACCAAAAGTAACCAAATATTATCCTGTACACTAGAGGACAAATAACCTTAGGGGAATCCTCTCGTTTTCGAGGTGGAAAACAGTGTATGGCACATATCCAAGAGTTTAGAAGCTTATACTAGCTAGGTGTAGACCTTTAAGAACTCAAACACAGATGTACTAGGTATGACTATATAGAGGATTTGGGTCACTTATGTTAAAAGTTAAAATTTCGTAAATTGTTTTCGTGGACGAAATATATTTTGTGAATTGTTTTTGTGGACGAAAATGGTTTTGTGAAAGTGGATTATTTCGTAAATATTTTGTGAAACTAATTTCATTAAAAAAATTGATTTTGTGGACAAAATCCATTTCGTGGGACGAAATGGATACTATATGACGAAATTATTGACAAAAGGACAATGTCCAGAACGGCCCCCCCATACTCGCATGCGGTTAGATACTTGATACGTGAGGTGCCGCTGTACCGCAAGTGACGCGCCGCTTTCCTAATAAGGGAGCGGCACCTCCACCTCGACAGCGACACTAGTTCTGAAAGGAGACTTTGGATGGTCTCTCCAAGTGCAGTTGTTAGCTCTCGCTTTGCCCGTGAGTTCTCTCGCTTGGCACCCTCCCGACTTTTGAAACAGCTCCCTGGATTCTAAGAGAATTATGGTTCTCACAAAGGAGTTGATCACTAGAAAATCATGAAAATCGAAATTTGGGTAAAAGATACATATGAAATTGCTCAGAGCATTTTTTCTTTGATTAGTTTATGATATCTGATATAATATATCTTAAAGTGGTTGTTTTGATCAATACGAAAGGGTAGACCCTCTTGTGAACAGTGGCACCACAAAAGTAGTAACAGCGAATGACACTCGACTGATGAAATGGGCATTGCCACTGTTGGTGCCACTCATGTTCAAAGTGCCGCTCCCTGTTGGGTCCACCAACTAGTGTAACCCACACTGCCGTTGTGGTGCCACTGATAGAAACAACGAGACCTTTATCTCCTAGTGATTCTAGAATCATTTGATAAAATCTGAACTGAGAATCTTGGGTTAGCGTGTAGTGGTTTTGAGGTGACCTCACTCCTGGTAAATAAAGATTCTTACTGGAATTTATTAGTTTTCAAGTTCAGGATTGATAAATGTTTTAACAAAAGAATAATATAATATTGATGTTTCTTTTTCTACACCAGTAGAGTACCTTTACTCTAGACCAATTACTTAAGGTTATTGTTATGTATTTTCCCTTGGAAAATCAGGAGTTCTTTCTTTCAATATATACATTAATTGATATTCATATATTCACAGCATACTTGAATATATTTATGTAGTTGTCAAATACTTGGACAAGAACTCTTACTCTATAGCAATTTACCACATGAAAAAGAAACTCCCAAAAGAAAGAAACATACGTGTGTCCTAGTGCAATGCTGAAGATACCACCATATCTATCAGCGAGTCTGGAATATTCCTTGTAGTACTCAGCACCACCATGTTTCAGAAAAGGAATGCTACCAAGTAATGGAACTGAAGGTGGGCCAGGTGGAAAACCATGTGGACGGCGTGTTATCATCTGCTTGTGGAACATGAATAAGACATTTCATATTACAAAGAGGTTATTTCATTAATGCCAATGCCATATAGACCACGATATACATGAAATTCTAAAGAGAAAATCATACATGTCTTGTATAGATGACTATGCTAGACCTCATGATTTTAGTATAAATTAAATTAATCCATATTTTCGTCAATATTGTAGAAAATTGCTATTGATAGGTTCCCTGCATGTCTAGATATCATTAGCAAAGTTAGACACAAGATCATAAAAGGACCAGAAAACGTAAACAAGTCTCACCATGAGGTATGTAACCAATGCAAGGAGTATCATCACAAGGGTTGATGTCATGTAAATGCCACCATCAGATGTGATGCGGAGAAAATCCTGTAAAGACAGCATGTTGTCTTAATACAATATCTAGATCCACCTTTACTGCTGCAGGATTTACTACTGGCAAACAGACCTCTTCAGAATGGTACATTCCAAAGGTAAAAACAAGTAGGTAATAGAGATAGCAGAATAGTATGAAAGATAAATACAATGGCTAGAATAGAATGACATTTTGATAACTTTTAGTTTTTATTTACTCATTTTATTTCTTTTATATGTTTGGGGAACTTTCACAGAGAATCATCATGATAGAACTGGCTGGAATAAACACAAAAAACATCACATTATCGCATGCTGATATATATTTAACCCTCTTGAGATCTTTCAAGATGGTAGTTTATTAATAGTCTATATAGCTATCAGTTACATGGAGCAAAGGTATCTCACATTTACTACAAAGACTGCCACTGTCACTTATAGTTTTTCTTTTGAGGAATTTCTTTATCTACTACAAGAGGTTACAAGGTATTTGTATTAGCACTTATTACAACTGTTGTCAATAAAGCTGCCAAGGCATCAGTTGCTATTTTGGCATCTGGTTTTCATAGCCAGGCCACACTATATATCAAAATGTCAGATGGACTTTATGCACTATACAACTAAAGACAGTAAATAGTAAATAACCATAGAGTACAACAATCACTGTAAGTCATGATGAAGGTAATTGATAAGTAAAGGTATGTGTTTACCATCACAGTTTAGGAGTCTGTTCTTTAATGCTTGGTTTACACCATGTCCTGGCAGTCCCGGCAGCCTGAACATACTTGTACTTCATAAGTCGTTGTATCTTGAGTTAGTTGTGGATCATAAGTGGACCTGACAGTCAAGACATTGCCGGAACTGCCAACCTACCTCAACCTACTTCCAAATTAACTCAACTTAAGTCGACAGGATGTAGGGGGCTGAGCAGGCAAAAATCATAAAAATACTATTATAATATCATAAAAACACCAAGTCAACCTACGATCTGGCAAAATCCATTGCTGTGACTGCTGGAGTGATGGTGTAAACCTAGCATAAGCAATGAATTCATAATGTTCTTGAGGTATTTGTATGTTACAGCTAGGTATTCATATATGAGATGTACCCTGCGATTGCCACTAATAGTTACTATGATATGGCTCCAATATGGTCTACAATGCACCTCCTGATAAAAAATCAAAATCACATCTGAAGGTCACCTAATATCGGGGCAGTTGACCACGTTTCTGCAATTAGGCACTGAAAAAAACCCCTTACGATGCGTGATGGTACAATCGCCAATTTATATTTACTTGAATTACATATGGAATGCACTGAAAAATAAGTTTTTTTTCAATTCTTTCAAAAACAAGGATGGTGACCTATGAGTTTTAAAACTTAAATGTGTAGTACTATACATCTACTATAAACTGGGAACACATTAGATAGCTCTCCAGGATTTACTTAGAAATACCCTATATATATACTCTGTGTTGTGAGACCTTAAATGAATGGTTCAGGAGCACAATGAGTCGGCGATCTTGAAGAGCACTTGGACGTTGTTGTCTGTATAATCTCTTACCCAAATACACCACATACTCCTAGAACCTGAAAATTTTCAAATCTATAACCAAAAAAATTACCAAAAAACCATGATCGATTCAATACCAAAATCAGCATTGACTGATCTATTGTAGACATGTTGTAAAAATGTGCGATTGGCGAGCGACTGCTGGTATGTGACGGCGTTTTCTTGGCCAGCGGGCGGCGTGTGAGTTAATTTATTCCAAATTCAAAGGAAGGGACACACTGGTTAATGCTGATCACATGTTGTCTGATTCTGTCTGTGGTTGGTCCTCATCAAGACAAAGGGGGGCGGGAAATGTTCTAGGCCAATGTAATGGTCTGGTTTGGAAGCGTTTGGGTGCCTGTGGAGGGGTACCAGTGTAGACTGTGCGACAGTGGCGTCCTCTGGTGTGATTTTTTGGCATTAAGGTGGGGAGAGCCTGTGGTGGCGCTCCCTATAGTGTATATTTTGGGGGTGTGTGTACAGTGTTAGTCCAGATGTTGCTACCTGTCTGGGCCATACCAGCAGTTTCAATTGCGTACAATCTCATCAGGCTATTTTGGCTGATCACATGAATACCGTCCCCTCTATTTGGGGAATCATTCTTTGTATTTCCTGTGTTGGTAAGTGGTTTAAGGGAATAAATTGTAGAATTCTGTCACATTTCAGTCGCCTCAATGGTGAAGGGTAGTGAGAGGTTCAAATGTGGTAAAAAAGATTTTGCTTCGGTTCGGATGTCTCCCATTCCCGGTGGGGTGTGGGGGACCGATTCGAATGCAGCCAAAAAATCTTTGACATGGCTTATTGGGGTTACCCTATCACCTGTATCTACTGTCCATAGTATTGAGGCCTTGAGGTGCCTGGGTTTTCATCCGGTGTATCCAGTTGTACTTGATTTTTAGCCGGAGTTCCTTGGCTACTCTGCTGTCTGGGTGGCGATGTATGTAGTTTAACACGGTGAACTCCATGTCGTCCGTACCATGGTGGTCTTCCCTGTTGAAGTGTTTGGGTACATCGCTGATTTTGCTCTTTGTTACTACCGATCTGAGGTGTTCCCTCATTCTTTCTCTGATTTTCCTCTTGGTTTGTCCGATGTACTGCATCTTGCAAGTTTTGCAGGTGATGCAGTATATCAGGTTTGAACTGTTACACGTGGGGGTGTGTTTCACAGTGTGCTGTCGGTTTGTGCTTTTGCTGTTTATGGTGCCAGTTGTTTTGATGCGTTTGCAATAGTTGCAATTTTTGCGCTTGCATTCATTGCTGCTCGACGTTACTTTGCTACCCTTTAGGGGTGCATTGTAGTCTGTTTTTGCCCTAACGAGGTAGTTTTTCAAGTTTTTGGGTCTTCGTTAGCCTTTAACCAATCTACTCTCATAGATTGTCTTGGTTGTTTTTGATTTCCCTAGTATGTCTCAGTTCTTTTCTACGATTTTGGGTAGGGTGTTGCCATTTGTATGGTAAGTGCATATTAGTAAAAATTTTTCCTATATGTTGTGGAAAATACAGAGTCAAAACCCCCCCACCAGGGTTGAAAATGACGACGTTGTTTTCAGCAACGGGAAAAGATTACATACACGTAAGTGCATATTAGAAATGTCTTGTCATTTCTCTCTGGTTGTTCCCCATTCGGTTTGTCCTTCTTGAGAAGAGCATCTCTCTGAAGGTTGTCCGTTTTAGATCTGCATTCTCTTAGGGTCTTCTCTGGGTACCCCCTTTCTCTGAACTCCTTTAGCTTTGGTTGGGCATGTTTCTCATAGTCCTCACTGTTGGAGCATATCCTCTTTACTCGTAGTAGTTGCGAGTATGGTATGCTTCTTTTTTGTGAGGGCGGATGTGCAGTCATATCTGAGATATGTGTTGCGATCTGTTGGTTTCACGAACAAGTTACTATATAGGTCACCCTCTAATGATTTTTTGATTTTCATGTACAGGAAGGCCACCTCTATGTGTGACTTTTCCATGGTGAACTTTATGGACTCATGGTGCTGATTAGTCCATTCTTGCCATTTTTCCAGTTCTTCGACACCATGTTCCCAGATGAAGAAGATGCCGTCAATGTATCTCCACCAAACCTTTGGTTTGAGTGGGTAATCATTGAGCATCCGTTCCTCTAGGTTCTCAATGAATAGATTGGCATAGGATGGGGCTAGTTTGGTCCCCATCGCTGTACCTCCTATTTGTAGATAGTTGTTACCATTGAACTGTATGTTGTTTTTTCTGAGCACCATCTCTAGGAGATCGGTTATGCTCGATGTGGTGGGCAGAGCTGATTTCTTTCTGGATTTCTCCAGTTTCTCCCGGATGATTTCGATGCCTTCATCGTTTGGTATGTTAGTGTACAGTGCACTAACGTCCATGGTGCCCAATATGTCGTCCGTACCTAGTTTTCCCACATTCCCGATTTTTTGTAGGAAGTGGTTGATGTCCTTGACGTAGGACTTTAATTTGGGGACCTCTTCCTTGAGGAAGTTGTCTACAAAGGCCATGATTTTCTCCGTTGGGCAGCCATTGGCTGATACAATGGGCCTACCGGGTGGGGATACCACCCCCTTGTGTATTTTTGGTAGGAAATATACCTGGGGGGCTCTGGGTGTTTTTGTTCTCAGTCTCTTTCTTGTGGTCTCTTTTCGCGGTGAGATCAGAGTGAGCTTGAGTGCGAATGATTAAACGCTGACCTTCTTCTCGGTTGGTGCCGTTAGACTTGATCATGTTTTAGATAATATCACTCAGCTGCTCTTGTCTGGCCCTCTGGACTCGTTGTTGGGTGCGCAGGGCCTTGGCTGTTAGTTCCGTGATGCGGCGTGCTGATTCGCATCGATCTTGGTTGATGTACGGATCGTTCAACTGTACCACAGTTGCTGCCCTGGATGCTCGCTTGGCCATCCGGTCGCTGAATGTTATTTACCTCGTGTATAGATTACAAACATGATGCATACTGTTTTATATATGTGCAGTTTTTGCCGGCTATGGCTTACTGAGGATTAACCCACCCTGGGAAAGGTTGTATTACAACTTTCTGGCGATGTGCCATCCCATGTGGAATCATATAGGTCAGTTCAATGTTTTTAGAATAGATAGCACTATAGACCTAGTCACACAAAACCAGAATCTTCAAGTTTGATAAAGAACAGATCTTTATTCAAAGTTATCTTCTAGGTAATCTAGTTTGGTACCTTGACACTGGAGTACCAAGCAAAGCTAGGGAGAATAATCTAAGTGCCAGAGCATGTAGACTGGCCTAACCACTGAGAGGGTTCTAAAACACCCAGCAAATGAGGCTTTAAGGAGTCACTTTTGATATGTAAATAACTTAAGCAACTTAGTAGCCAGAAAGATGGTTGAGAAATATAGCCAGGAACTATATAGAGTAGAATGAGATATTATATAAGTATCATAGATCAATTTTATAACTACTTGGTTTCTAGAGCAACCGATGTAAACCAGGCCTGAGGCTGATGACTGTTCCTTTATTGGAAACACTTCATGTACATGATAGAAACTGAATGTCAGCCATACTGAAGCAATAAAGAATTTACAAAAAATAGAAAAATGGTTCAGCCCATGCCTTGTCCACATATTCTTACTCTCGGGGCAAGTTATTTTGTTCTATGTAAGTTCTGAGAGCCTAAATACTCACTGAAAAGAATTCCTAGCTCACATAATTCATGATAAAGTGGTAATTAAATTCAAAATACACACAAAAGGAAATAAGATCATGGGAAAATGCCTCTAGAGTAGAAAATAATATGCTCTCCAACTATAGTTATAAGTCAGATGAATGATCTGCTGGGAGAGTAACAGACTCTGACAGCTTGTGGTTCAAGGTGCTGTAGACTTAACCCAACCAGAGCTAACGTAGCATAGCTCTGGTGGCCAGTGTAGTCTAACTGCTGTTTCACTGCCACCTTGTGTACTGATTATGAAGCTCTGTGTCCTCCTTGACCCTTGGCTGGTTCCCACCTGTGTAGTTAGTAGTTATACCTTGAACCAGGAGTATGCCATCTGGTGAATCTTGGCCGCACTACAGGGTGGGAAATGCTTGTTACTCTCCTATCAGACCTTTTGTACTGCTTGGAGAGTGTACTATTTAATAACCTAAATCTAGACTTCATTATCAATTTGTGACATTATGACTATGTTTTTATGAGTTATTTCTGCTTTTAGATTGAACAAAATTACCTGGTTTGAGGTGAACACAGAAGGGAAACCATGTGGGATTTAACCTGACCAACCCCTATATCTTAGCTCAGCGCAGACAGGGGTTGGTTGCCAATCTACTTGAACTATAGATTGGCAACCTACCCTGTCTCCACTCTGTTCTAACTGAGTGGTTGGTAAGGATAAACCCCGATCATGTCCACAAATTTTCACTCTAAGACCAAGTTTTGTTTTATCCACTCTCCCAGCAGAGATCCAGTGCTCTACTTCCTGCGGTTGCTTTTATTACTGCCCCAAATCAGGCCCCTATGCATGTTTTTGAAATATCCTAAATTCTGAGGGCTTTTTTGGGTATTTTGTGTTCTACTTCTAAATAGAGAGAAACATATTTCTATGGTAAATAAAATACTCTCATTTCTGTTACCATTTATTTCAAACCAGACACAGTCAATGGGATCACTTTCTACAGTGGAAAGCACCACATGTGTTGCAGGGCTTTGTTTTTGTCAACAATGCCCATGTGTTCCTCTGAAGGGGTAGTCTAATCAACTGTTGATTCCCATTATAAAATAATTTAAGTATTAAAAAGAAACAGCAAGGTTGTCTGTGAAGCAATTCCCATATTTCCATACTCATGATATGTGAGTTGTTTGACTTGAATAACTTTTGACAGTTGCCTGGTTTTGAATCTCAAATGTTCGCTGGTCTACCCTGTCCTTAGTGGATACCCAGGGAACAGGGTTTGGTTTGGGGCAGAGACTAAGCCAGTGCTTGCGCTACGAAATATCTCGGGGGAGAGTGTGTTTTATCATACCTGGGTTCTGAAAGCAGAACTACTTATGAGGAAATATTCACAACTCACCAAAATTGATAACAAAGTCTGCATTTATGGTTATTTTATTCAAAATACACACAAAGAGAAATAAGTATATGTAAAATTGGCTTCAAGAGTAAGAAATATCATTCTCTCCAATCATAGGTCCAGGACATAAAACATCTGCTGGGATCTTAATCTGACTAAACTTTCCTCCATAGTACTTGAACTACTTGGCCAATTTTTAAAATTCTAATATATTTGTGATCCTCTCTTTGCAGATATTGTTCTAATTATAGATATGAAATTCAATTTTTCATTCTCGTAGCTACTAAACACAGTGGGAAAAAACGTGATTTACATATGTATACATAAGGTGCATATATCTATCATTTTGCATAAATCCTCCTTGCCATTGTGTATATGCAGTAGGGGGGCATGGACAGCAGGGCGGCCTGCAGAGCGGGTTGCGAGGGAGGCAGTAGCCAGGTGGCCAAGAAAACCTTTTTCTTTTTTTTATCTCTATAAAGGCCAAACATATATAACATGTATACGACTGGCGTATATATATTGGGCACAGTATATTTCTCTACATATACGCTTTGTGGAAAATACAGCCATTAGACTTCTGCATACACATAAAAACTGTACGCCTCATTCACTGGCATGCAACATGGACATATACATATGAAAACATATCAATATACATTGGATATGTGGATTTATGCAGCCACATATATATGAAATATCTCACTTTTTTGTGCAGTGTGTGCCCCAAACAAGTTAATTTTGTTCTATGTAGGCTATAAAAACAGAAACACTTGATAAGAAATATTTGTAGCATAAAAATTGATAATGAAACCTGGCTTTCAAAAATACACACAAAAGGAGATAAGAAAATGGAAAATAGGCTTTGAGGTTATGAAATAACACACTCTTCAAGCAGTACAAAAGATCTGTTAGGAAAGTAACAAGCATTTCCCGCTACTGGGTCAAGGTGGACACAGATTTAACCTGACTAGAGCTAACATAGTTTAGCTCTGGCAGCCAGTGTATCTGAATCACTCTTTGCGACAGCTCTCTTGGTCAATTGATTGTGTATTTGATTATGGGATTTACCCTTCTGATTGTATTTTGAATCAAAATGCCCTTACCAGTCACTCTAATTTGCCTCAGGTGAAACCATGATCATTTCAAAAGGGTTTTATCATATTCTTGGAGTGTGCTTTAACATCATGGGTCTTGGAGTATATCAATCTGCACCTTCCAACAAGGAAAACATTTCTACTTTAATTCACATCTCATAGATAAAGGAATGTCTTTTGCTGAAAGCACCCTAGTAATCTAGATGATTACAATGATACTTAAAAAAACTTCCTTGATAGGATCAAAACCTTGGTTCAAAAACCACCTCACATGGAGGTGGCATGAGAATAATTCCATGGTGAGCTGGAGACAGACTTGGTGGCTTGGCACCTTCTGGCATGCGAATGTTGAAGTTGTGCAGAATCCCTGAGAAGAACATAAAGAGCTCTTGCCGGGCAAGCTGTTCACCGAGACAGTTACGACGGCCTGTAAGAAAGAGCAGCTCATGCTTTGTTACATGCATAACATTATACTGAATTTACCCTTCAAGCAGACAAAATAATATGAGGAATTAGGGAAATCTGGTTTAGTGTGCCAAGATGTAAGGATGGATACAAATTTTATGGATGACGATGGTTGTCCATGATCAATACAAGCTGTTTTGAAGCAGTAGTCAGCATAAAACTCTTAGGTGGTGATGTATTGCATAATGTGATAATCTATTGCCTATTTATGAATGTTGGTATCAACACTGGACAATTGGATGGTTCTAAATTATAAAGTCATCGCAAATGATCATCTTGCGTGAATGCTGGGTAAGGGAAAGACCCTAACATGCCCTGACAGAACACTCCAATTCTGTAAGTGTTATAATATAGTGATACAGTTTTGGATTGAGCTCTTGTAAAGGAATGAGCAATATCCATCAGTGGATGTACTGCTGATTCATCTTTGACAATGAGATTTTTTAAGATTGCTTGTGATTGTGTACCATGATATTCATCAGTCCAAAATCACATTGATGTTCAGCTTATTTAGCATTGACTAGAATTGAGAAGTGCTATGCACCCATGCCAAATGGAATCCATCTCTCGTCTTTAAGGACCTCTCCATCTTCATCAATAAAGCGCTCTGGTTTCAGCTTCTCTGGCTCATTCCAGTAGGTTGCATCATGCATTACTGCATATGGGTTGTATCGTACCTGACAGTGGATGCATTCAATCATTTAGTACAGAAATAATCGCTACCTAAGTTAAACTTTGAACTACTTGATTATTTCAATTCTTTATGTTTATTTAATCTGGCACAGAATATCATCATAGAGTTCACAAATACAAACTATATATATTTTTATTTGTTCATTTTCTTTTTGTCAATTCAATCCTGCAAAAAAAAATCACATTTGAAAAATCATGCTTTTGAAAAATCACAAGGTAAAGGTACAAGTTTATAATTCAATCTCTGCCTGAACAGTTTCTGCATATGAGGGCCCTCCACTGCTGCCCTTTGCATGATTGAGGACCTACATAAATTCATAGCCATCACTCTTGCCTAGTGAGTCCTCGGTAGTAAGAGCTAAACTTTGCTTTCAAAAATCAGTTCACAATTATAAATCTGTATTGAATAAGAATATATGATAGTGAATAGTGTGCCTATACCTGTGTTCCTTTGGGGAGATGATACCCCCTAATGTTGACATCCTTTATAGTGCAGTGAACAAGGGCTGTGGCACCAATAGCTGACATCCGCTGAACCTCCATGATAGTTGCCTCTGTGTAAGGTAGTTGTTTACGGTGTGCCAGTATAGTAGCCCCACAGCCAGTGGGAGGTCCCATCACATGAACCAATTCCTCCTGAACTTGTGTCTGCACAGCAGGGAAATTCACCATGTAGTTAATTGCCCATTTCATTATTGTTGTTACTGTTTCTGACCCCCCAATGAAAAAGTCCCCACATATTGAAAGCAGCCAATTTTCTGTTATATTGGACTTTTTGTCCTTTCCAGGTGCCTTGAGTTCTTTGATATAGCTCTCAATGAAGTCTTTTGGTTTAGTGTCTGGGTGCTCTTGTAGCCAATTTGCCCGGGTCTCAATCTCAGGTTCTATGAAACTAAATATTGCATTGTTTGAATCTGTAAAAAGCTTCTCATAGTAGGAAGCTCTAGGGCTGAATTTAGAGAAATAAGGGACATAATCCCACTCAAAGTCCAATGCAAAAAGTTGGGTAACTTCATTTACATCTTTCAAGACTTTTTTTAATTTGTCATCAGAATGCTCAAATCGACGGCCAAAGAGCATAGAACAGATAATGTTGGTGACAGAAGTGTAGATGATAGTCGAGGGATTCATAGGTTTCCCATCTGACTCTTTCAAAATCTTCAATAGAACCTCCCGTTCTTCAGCCATTTTCACTTCAATGCTGTGCTTTCCCAATCCAAAGTTACGCATGATATTCAGAGAAGCATTACGCTGGTTGACCCACTCAGGAGTGTAGTCTCCATCCGCAATTCCTGCAAGGATATTATACTAAATCATTTATATATCTATCAGTTCAAGTTTACCACATTTAAGGGGAGATGGTAGGAAAAAATGTTTGATAGCATAGGTGTAACATTTCAGCATAGCACAATGCATTGTTGACATGCAGACATGCCCGTCATTCAGATGGTTGAAAAATTCCTCCTTCATTTTGTTACAACTAAGGAAATCGATATGATCTTATCATTTAACCAGTATATCAGTTAGAAATATACATACCTTCAAGAGAGAAGACACAGACTAGAAGGAGAATGATGATCACAGAACGAACATTGAGTTTATTCATTTATCCCAACCTTGGTATATTTTCCCCACAGACTTGGAATTTCATACACATTGCCAAAAGAGTATTTAAAAAAACAACTCAATTGGGGTCATATCGCAAATGTTAGCCCATTAGTCAATGCGAGGGGCAAGAAATTCAGAAACCCATTTAAGTTTACGGTTGGAGCTTGATCTCATATCCTTTGAATCGCTATGTAATTCAAGTGGCTTTGCCTTGTAAATTACTATGCTATGAATACTTGATAGGATACAAGCTCTGACCATAAGGTTTCCTCTATGGTATCTGTTGTGGCATATTGAATGTGTTGTCTCTTAAAGATACGCCCATATTCTTGATAGGCCCATATAATAGATAGTTAATAGATATAATAAATGATTGTTATCAGAAATGATAATAATCTATATTCATACTGTACTGTGTTTACTATGAATGTACATATCAGGAAACACATAGTTTTGTCCTGGGACTTGGAATATCAACTCATACCAAGTGAACCAAGGTCTTTGTGGAAGAGGGCAATCCTTGGTTCCAAGAATCTTCCTGCAAACTCAACTCCTTTTGTCACAAGTGCCTCTCGGATGATGTCATAATCATTCAGGACTACTATCCACCTACAATATCAATGATCATCTTTATTGCAATCAGGGGAAAACTTTTCACATGCCAGTTTCTTACAAAAAGTAACAAAATATTATCCTACACACTACAAGGACAGCTAACTTTAAGTTTTTGAGGGTGGAAAACAGTGTATGGCACATATTCTATTGTAAAGTCTAGAGGCTTATACTAGGCAGGTGTAGACCTTAAGAGTAACGGAGTAAGAACTCAAACAGTGATGTACTAGGTATGACTATGAGTTAAGACCTTAACTGATTTTAATGACAGATCCTTCAGCTTATACACAGACAGCAAGTAGCACCCTGCCACTGGGTAAGCTTGTAAGCTCTGTTCTGGGATTGTTTGTTAAAGCAACAGTCAATCAGAATTGACCAATGGTAGAAGATGTGGGTCACTTTTGTTAAACACTTAATGACTATTTTAGGTGACCCATCTGCAAGGACTCTTGTCCACAAGGTTTATCTCTATATCTAAAGACTATTCCTCATAGAAACTATCCCACAGGTATAAACTGACACTGCACAGGCTCAACATGTCTCTTGTCAGGGAGATGTTGTTTAATGTATTCTCTGTTGTTTTAGATGATACTTCCATTACTACTCAAGAGGATATTGTCTCAGTAGTTTTGTGTATGAAAATCCCATCAGGATTTCTTCTCACCAAAGCTTTTTAGATGACTTTTGATTGGTCACTTGTTTTCTCTATGTCATGGTCGCTGCTAGAATCATTTGGTAAAATCCTTACCAAGTCTGAACTGAGAATCTTTGGCATGGTGTTAAATGGTTTTGGGGTGACCTCACCCATATCTCATGGTCATTGCATTTTAGACCTTTGAGAGCCTAGTCCTCTAGTCCAGGAGGTAGACTGGTACTGCAGACCTCTGAGTCTTTATCATACCCCTAATAAAAAACTCCATAGGCTTAACATTGGGTCACTGTATTCGGTCTAGAGTTCAGAAAAATGAAAAATATCGCTCTAGTGGGATACACTTGACATATGACGTCATTTGTTAATGTAGAAGTAATTTAGACGGGCGGGGTAGGATAAATTCTAAACCAAACTCGAGTTAGTCATGTTATTATTCATCACACTCTGGCAAGATTGTGTATTACTGTGTATTACTGATCTTGCCGTCGTGCGATAAACAACAACATGACTAACTCTTGTTTGGTTTCTCCATAGTATCATGTGGATCTAATCGTATCTCTTGCCTCAATTTTCCTGCCCCCTTGCCATTGGGATAATACTGAAATTTATATGTTTTCAATTTCAGACTAGAAAAATGTTTTAACAAAAGAATGTCCTCATAATATAATATTGATGTTTCTTTTTCTACATCAGTTCTGTCCCTTTACTATAAACCAAATACTAAAGGTTGTTATTATGCATTTTCCATTGGAAAAAAGGGAGCTTTTTCTTGCAATATACACTCATTCATATTCATATATTCACAGCATACCTGATTATATCTATGTATTATATCTAAATACTTGGACAAGAACTATCACTCTATAGTAATTTACCATATGAAAAAGAAACTCCCAAAAGAAAAGGTATTATAGAATACTGTGATTTTATAATGGTGCTCCCAAGAATGCTGTCAACTCCCTGCAAGTTACACAAAATCACGCTTTGAGAATTATAGGTAAATATTGGAATAAACAGGAGAATACTGTGGAAATGCATTGGCAATTGAGTGTGGATTACTTGGAGAATAGGAGATGAATGCAGTTACTAAACATAATGTATGAAAGGTCCCAGTATGAGACTCACCTAGATTTGACTGTTAGGTGCACAAGAAGTGATCAGAAGATTAAATTCAAAACTGTCAAGGTAGACTGTAGTAACTATTTTAGTAGTCCATTTTATAGGGGCCAGGCACTGTGGAATAAGCTAACCATCGTAGTTCAAAAAAGTGAATCATATAAGTGTTTTAAAAAGGAGGTTAAAACAATGTATTCCAACTATGACTGGCGTTAATGTGTTCCTAGGTTCTTCATTCATCTCATTATTTCATCTTTCATTCATAAAATTTTCTGTTGACATCTCTATTATGTTATGTGGACAACGACTTTGTAATGACAGATTGTACGACAATGCAGTGGAAGATCTAACCCTGTGTTAAAACTGCTTTTTGGATAATAAAAAAAGGGGGAAAAAAAAGAGAAACTTACGTGTGTCCTAGTGCAATGCTGAAGATACCACCATATTTATCAGCGAGTCTGGAATATTCCTTGTAGTACTCAGCACCACCATGTTTGAGAAAAGGAATGCTACCAAGTAACGGCACGGATGGTGGGCCAGGGGGAAGACCATGTGGACGGCGTGTTATCATCTGCTTGTGGAACATGAATAAGACATTTCATATTACAAAGGGGTTAGTTCATTAATGCCAATGCCATATAGAACACGATATACATGAAATTCTAAAGAGAAAATCATACATGTCTTGTATAGATGACTATGCTAGACCTTATGATTTTAGTATAAATCAAATTAATCCATATTTTCGTCAATATTGTCAAATATTGTTAGGTTCCCTGCATGTCTAGATATCATTAGCAAAGTTAGACACAAGATCATAAAAGGACCAGAAAACGTAAACAAGTCTCACCATGAGGTATGTAACCAATGCAAAGAGTATCGTCACAAGGGTTGATGTCATGTAAATACCACCATCAGATGTGATGGGGAGAAAATCCTGTAAAGACAGCATGTTGTCTCAATACAATATCTATATCCACCTTTAATGCTGCAGCATTTACTACTGACAAACAGACCTCTTCAGAATGGTACATTTCAATGGTAAAAACAAGGAGGTAATAGAGATAGCAGCATAGTATGAAAGATAAATACAATGGCTAGAATAGAATGAGAATTTTGATAACTTTTAGTTTTTATTTATTCATTTTATTTCTTTTATATGTTTGGGGAACTTTCACAGATAATCATTACGATAGAACTGGCTGGAATAAACACAAAAAACATCACATTATCGCATGCTGAGATATATTTAACCCTCTTGAGATCTTTCAAGATGGTAGTCTATGAACAGTATATATAGCTATCAGTAATGTGGAGCAAAGGTATCGCACATTTATTACAAAGACTGCCACTGTCACTTATAGTATTTTTTGAGGAATTTCTTTATTGACTACAAGAGGTTACAAGGTATTTGTATTTGCACTTATCACAACTTTTGTCAATAAAGCTGCCAAGGCATCAGTTGCTATTTTGGCATCTGGTTTTCATAGCCAGGCCACACTATATATCAAAATGTCAGATGGACTTAATGCACCATACAACAAAAGACAGTAAATAGTAAATAACCATAGAGTACAACAATCACCATAAGTCATGATGAAGGTACTTTGATAAGTAAAGGTATGTGTTTACCATCACAGTTTAGGAGTCTGTTCTTTAATGCTTGGTTTACACCATGTTCTGGCAGTCCTGGCAGCCTGAACATACTTGTACTTCATAAGTTGTTGTATCTTGACTTGGTTGTGGATCGTAAGTGGACCTCACTGCCGAGATATTGCCGGAACTGCCAACCTTCCTCAACCTACTTCCAAATTAACTCAACTTAAGTCGACAGGATGTAGGGGGCTGAGCAGACAAAAACCATAAAAATACCTTTAAAATACCATAAAAACACCAAGTCGACTTACGATCCGACAAAATTCATTGCTGTGACTGCCGGGGTGATGGTGTAAACCTAGCATAAGCAATGACTTCATAATGTTCTTGAGGTATTTGTATGTTACAGCTAGGTATTCATATATGAGATGTACCCTGCCATTGCCGCTAATAGTTATTATGATATGGCTCTGATATGGTCTACAATGCACCTCCTGATAAAAAATCAAAATACCGTCCGAAGGTCACCTTATATCGGGGCAGTTGACCACGTTTCTTCAATTAGGCACCAAAAAAAACCACCTTACGATGCATGATGGTACAATTGCCAATTTACATTTACTTGATTTACATACCGAATGCACTGAAAAATATGTTTTTTTTCCAATTCTTTCAAAAACAAGGATGGTGACCTAGTTTTAAAACTTAAAGGTGTAGTACTATACATCTACAATAAACTGGAAACACATTGGATAGCTCTCCAGGATTTACTTAGAAATACTCTATATATATACTCTGTGTTGTGAGACCTTAAATAAATAGCTCAGGAACACAATGAATTGGTGATCTTGAAGAGCACTTGGAAGTTGTTGTTGTCTGTATAATCTCGCACTCAAACACACCACATACTCCTAGAACCTGAAAATTTTCAAATCTATAACAAAAAAAATAACAAAAAGACCATGATCGATTCAATACCAAAATCAGCATTGACTGATCCATTGTAGACATGTTATTTACCTCGTGTATAGATTACAAACATGACGCATACTGTTTTATATATGTGTAGCATTTGCTGGCTTTGGCTTACTGGGGATTAACCCACCCTGTGAGAGGTTGTATTACAACTTTCTGGTGATGTGCCATCCCATGTGGAATCATATGGGTCAGTTCGATGTTTTCAGAATAGATAGCTCTATAGACCTAGTCACACAAAACCAGAATAAAGTTTGATAAAGAACAGATCTTTATTCAAAGTTACCTTCTAGGTGATCCGCTTTGGTACCTTGACACTGGAGTACCAAGTAAAGCCAGGGAGATTTATCTAAGTGCCAGAGCATGTAGACTGGCCTAACCACCGAGAGGGTTCTAAAACACCCAGAAAATGAGGCTCCAATGATTCACTCTTCTTGGAGAGAACGCACAAGAATGCCTGCCGACCTTCTGCGAATCCGGCCTATATATAAGCCGAGTTACGTAGTCCAGTTGAACCCATAACACCTGCGTATATGGGCTCACATGAATCACTACACAGCAGGGACCGATATCCCATGCCCTCTGTTGAAGAGTGAACACACCACTTCTAGAATGACCTGACCCCTACATATGTTACAATTTTATTGAGCTTATTGACTTATACTATACTGCTCCTGGCCCTTTTGATATGTAAAAGTTGAGTAAATAACTTGAGCAACTTAGTAGCCAAAAATATGCTAGAGAAATATAGCCAGTGACTATATAGAGTAGAATGAAATATTATATAAGTATCATAGATCAATTTTATAACTACTTGGTCCCTAGAGCAACCAATGTAAACCAGGCCTGAGGCTGATGACTGTTCCTTTATTGGAAACACTTCATTTACATGATAGAAACCGAATGTCAGCCATAGTGAAGCAATAAAGAATTTACAAAAAATTAAAAAAAAGTTCAGCCCATGCTTTGCCCACATATTCTTACTCTCGGGGAAAGTAATTCCATTCTATGTAAGTTCTGAGAGCCTAAATACTCACTGAAAAATATTCATAGCTCACATAATTCATGATAGAGGTGTAATTAAATTCAAAATACACACAAAAGGAAATAAGATCATGGGAAAATGCCTCCAGAGTAGAAAATCATGCACTCTCCAACCATAGTTGTAAGTCAGATGAACTTTCTGCTGGGAGAGTAACAAACTCTGACAGCTTGTGGTTCAAGGTGCTGTAGACTTAACCCAACCAGAGCTAACATAATGTAGCTCTGGTGGCCAGTGTAGTCTAACTGCTGTTTCACTGCCACCTTGTGTACTGATTATGAAGCTCTGTGTACCAATCTGAACTATACACTGGCAACCAGAGCAAAACAAAGTTAGCTCTGGTCGGGTTGAGTCCACCTTGACCCTTGGCTGGTTCCCACCTGTGTAGTAGTTATACCTTAGCCAGGAGTATGGCATCTGGTGAATCTTGGCCGCACTACAGGGTAGGAAATGTTTGTTACTCTCCTATCAGACCTTTAAGCTGTTTGGAGAGTGTACTATTTAATAACCTTGAAGCCAACTTACTATTTTGTTATTTCCTTTTGTGTGTAATCTTTAGAATAAAACCACCATAAATCTAGACTTCATTATCAATTTGTGACACTATGACTATGTCTAATGAGTTATTTCTACTTTTAGATTGAACAAAATTACCTGGTTTGAGGTGAACACAGAAGGGAAACCATGTGGGATTTAACCTGACCAACCCCTATATCTTAGCTCAGTGCAGAGAGGGGTTGGTTGCCAATCTATTTGAACTATAGATTGGCAACCAACCCCTGTCTCCACTCTGTTCTAACTGAGTGGTTGGTAAGGATAAACCCAGATCGTGTCCATGAATTAAAAAAACTTTTTTTTTATTATATACAACCAGTTCTAAATCGTAAGTTAGATCTTTCACTGTAAGATACAAATACACAAACACAATTGTTCCATTTACATGCAAAAATACCAGATAGATATATAAAATAATAGGATAATAAATTGAGATACATAAATCATGATGAATTATGATGATGATATCAAGTAAACATTTAGTTACCCAATCATACACAGAGTATATAACTTTAATTTCCTTTTTAAAGTCTTTGACAGTTTCTTTAAATTGTATCGATTCACCCAACATGTTCCACAACAGTTGTCCTCTATAGTTAGGTGATTTAACATAGTTACTACAGTTTACTCTGACTGTTTTAAATTTTATACGCGAATCACTTCTTGTATTAGGAACTCTTTGGTCTCATTATTGCCTGACAACTTGTACATGGTTCTTTATACATGTAATTGCATATTTCTCCTAGAGTCAAGGTAATCAATATCACAACTTCGATGCAAAATGTCAACAGCGATGCTCCTTATATCCCATACACGTTCTATAATTCTCAGGGCTCTGTTATGGGTAACCTGCAACGCTTTAACTAACAAGTAATTAGATCCATCTATGATGTTATTATTATTATTATTATTATGTGTTATGGCTGACTGAGTACGCACGCAGGTAGCGCCGGTGTGGCTTTCAACGAGGATATTACACTAAAACACGGAGTTTATCACCCAACAAAGACGGTAGCAGTCACTTTAAAGTAGCGAGAAGCGATATACAGGACCGTTACAAAAGACTCTAGAGGTAAGGTGTTTCTTTGAACATCTTTATTTGCTTACCTGTGACTCCACCCATTATCGCCCAACATGGACGCCGACCCCGGCGCTGCGGCTAAGAAAGCACTAAGTGAGCTGAATGAAAGACCAAGAAAGACACGGTCGGCCAGTTCCTCAGATGAAGATTTCGCCATTAACCGAGTGACTGTTGTACTAGAAAGTCTTATGAAAATATGTCTAGACACCCAGAAAACTACCACCGAGACAAAAGGCATTGTCGATGGATTATCAGGACTGCAAGCTTCAGTAGAAGAAAATAAAACGTGTATCGAGGAATTGCAAGCTGAAAATAAATGCCTAAGGGAAAACCTGAATGCACTAACACATAAAGTTGGCCAACTCGAATGTAAGCAGCTTAGTAATGATCTTAAGTTTGAGGACCTACATGAAAAAACAATATCCCTGGACCACACAGCCCGTAAATATAATCTGCTAATAGAGGGAGTTGAGTCAACAGAAGGGGAGAATGTTCAGGCCATAGCCATTGACATTTTGATGCGAATTGCACCTGACAAAACAGCTGATGACCTCGACCAGGCGTACAGGGTGGGCAGACCGACACAGACGGATAGGCCGATTCTGGTCTCGTTCGGAAAACTACGGGTCCGTGATAATATACTCAAGTCCAAGAGCAAGCTGAAAAGGTACCCCGAACTTAACACAATCTACATCAACGAAGATGCAAACCCGGAAGTAAAGATGCAGAAAAATGAACTAAGAGCGATTGTGAAAATGGCTGAAAAAAGTGGTGAGAATACCAAATTAAAAGGACGAGGTATCATACACAACGGTAGATACTACTCGTATCAGAACATCAAAAATCTCCCGGAAAAACTTAGTCTGGAAAAACTGAAGACTAGATATACACCAACATCTGTAGCGTACCACTCACACCATTCCCCTTTCTCCAATATGTACCCTGTTACTTTTTTGGTTGAAGGCATAACATACTACTCTGTGGAGCAGGCTTACTGCTACCAGAAAGCGATGTTTCTGAATGCCCCCGGGATAGCCAAACAGGTCCTAGCTACCGAAGACCCCTACAGGGTAAAACGACTAACAAAGCACCTGATCAGTGACTCGTGGTCGGCCAGAGCCAACACACAACTACGCAAATATAACCTTGCCAAATACGAGCAAAACCCGGAGCTGGCTCAGAAACTTCTGGACACGGGGAACCGGAGGCTTTTAGAAGCTACACTGGACCCTTATTGGGGCACCGGGTGCCACTTGTTCACTAAAGATATACACCACGGCAACTTCAGAGGGAGTAACATAGCTGGAGCCGTGCTGATGGATGTGCGCAACGAGTTGGCCCGAGACCAACCACCTGCTACTATCCTCCCTGCCCGCCCCGTACGCCCAACTACAGACGACCTGAACGACAGGGAGACGGATGACAACAGCCTTACTCTGGACCCAGCTGAGCTACTACACCTGGGCCCAACTCCTACCATCACAAACTAAGTCCTGAAACTACACTGATGCTAAGTATCATAAGAACTGCCTCAAAATATACCTGTCATTTATCTGACCTAGTGCCCATACTCATTTAATTACGCTTGTGTTGCAACGTAATTGTCCCCCCTCCCCATACAGCATATAAATAGCTTGGACAATGTCAGTATTGATTATGGCGGACTCACGGGGTCACAAGCTCACACAGGATCTATTTGAATACAGTCCCCTGACTTACTACATCCACTCATTCTCTGGGATAAACATAGAAAATCTTTTCACTCCTACTATTAGACTAGCAAGAGACTTACACCCGGATATCATAATCATATACGCAGGTATCTGTTCTATCACGTACAAAAACCCTAACACCAAGTGTGTTTCTTTACTGAACGATAACTGCAACCAACTCTGTGATATGGTAATGTCTCAGATAGTTTATGCACATCGGCAAATAAGTAATCATACTGCTACACGAGTGATATTTCTGCCAATTATCGGCATATCTATCAACAAATACAATAGCCGTTACCTACATCATTCAGCGAAACAAGATTCGTATCCCCCCACTGGAGGAGCTGACCATCCCTACCAAAGTACACTCAACGACTGTATAGCATCCATGAACTCATTAATCACTGACTTTAATGCTAGCCATGATCTGCCAACCCCCTGGGTTGCAGACAAGTTCCACAAATGTATGGGAAAGGGCCGTATGACACATTCCTACATCCATCTCTATGATGGTTGCCACACAGACAACATAGCCACGGAGTATATTGCCAAGAAAATTGATAAGAGTTTAACCAATAATATTAACTTGATTCTGATGTAAGGAATGTCCTCACCGCTACTTATTAGCACATATTACCTACTCTTTGTAATGTCTGTTATCCTAACTTGCAACCAAGTAGCTAAGGAATGTGAACTGTACTGGTCTGAGATTTAATTAATGCCATTTAATGATGTCTCACATTACTTTATTGCATTGTCACAGGCCATGCAGCGTACACCTGCTGTCGCAACTGGCAGAAATGATCGGCCTGCAAGTCGGTAATGAATTGCATTTTCACACATCTCACCATCATTCTCACAACTCATCATTATCCCTGTTTCAACCAAGGTATGTAAGTAGATTTACTTATGATTGATCTATGTGAAATCACACGAAAAAAAGGTATGAAGTTCTTAAGTGTAAATGTACGAAGCTTGTATGCTAACCTAGAGAATTTTACAATACTGGCTTGTAACTTTGATGTTATAATGGTGTGTGAGTCATGGCTCGATGATAGACTCCCTAATGAGATGGTTGCACTGGACAACTACCAGCTAATCAGGCTAGATCGACGACCCTTTGTTGATAAGAGGGGCGGAGGACTGGTGGTATACATAAAAGACATGTATACATATGACTTGATTGATAATTATTCATTTATTACTGAGGAGTTAGAGCTCATAACACTAAGACTGACTGTCCATGGGAAACAATTTTTGGTACTAAATGTGTATAAACCTCCGGCAACAACCCCCACTGTACTTTATGATTTGCTTGAAAATGTTTTGGAAAACTGTACTCATTTTTCAACTATTGTTATTATGGGCGATGTTAATGTGGACGCGTATGATAAGGCCTTAAAGGATACCCATATTGCCAATTTTGGGAGTCTCTATAACCTGAAACAACTTATAGTACTTCCTACTCGAATTACTGAAGAAACTGCAACTATAATTGACCATGTCTATACGAATAGTACAAATGTTATATTATCAACTCCTGTAAATTACAATGTGAGCGATCATTTACCTATTGCGCTAGTACTTAAGGCTGCCCGTAATAAGTCTCCCAAACAGAAAATGAGAGCAAGATGCTACTCTAAGTTTAATAAAACAGACTTTATTAAGAGGTACTTAGAGGCAGATTGGGATAAATTTGTAATTTTGTCTCTTCCCGACAAACTGTGGGAGATTATGCTCCATAATATTGAAGTAGCTTTGGCCCCCACTGCACCTATGAGAGATATGTATATATCTAAGAATAAACCACAGTGGTTTACTGACGAAGTACAAAATAGTATAAAACGAAGAGACTATTTCTATAGAAGAGCAAAAAACTCTAATCATACTGATGATTGGAGGATTGCCAGATTCTACAGGAACAGAACAAAATCTATAATAGCCAACTCGAAAAAACGTAGTATCAAGTCAATCTTGCGAAGAAAGGGTAAAGACCCGAAAAGATTCTGGGAAGCAATTCGCTATCTCTTGCCGAAAGAAAGACCATCCCCCATTCTAAAAATGCTGGAACAAGATACAAACAGAGAAATACCCGAACCCCTTATACCAGACTACATTAACCAATACTTTGCCCATATTGGGAAAAACCTAGCTTCCAAGTTCCCATTGCCTGATACCTTACAGCTTCCGTTTCCGCCAAGGGACAACGAGTTCTCACTGTTAGAACAGCCGATTACGCTTAAGGAGATATTGGATACAGTTAAGAAAATAGACTGTTCCAAATCATCTTCAATACCCAACATCAGAACTTTTATATTTAAAATTGCATTTAAAGCTGCCCCTGTGAAACTACTAACTTTACTGAACTCCACCCTGTTCCATTCGAGGTTCCCTAATAGCTGGAAAATTGCCACCATAACCCCTATCCCAAAAAAACAAAATACAAAATTTGCCAATGATTTAAGACCTATAAGTCTACTCCCTCTCCCCAGTAAGGTACTTGAAAAGATTATTAACAAACGATTGAAGCATTTCCTTGAAGAGCATAAATTACTATCAGACGCACAGCATGGGTTCCGTGAAAATAGATCAACGATATCTGCAATTACAAATTATCTAAACCATATCTATACCAACCAAAACGAAAGGGACCTATCCTCATTATTCTTAGATTTCCGCAAAGCATTCGACACTATATCCCATAATATTCTTCTCCAAAAATTATACAATATACGCTTGAATAATGCCACATGTTCCTGGTTCCACAGTTATCTAACAAATAGGAAACAGAGAGTTACTCTAAATGATAAACACTCAAAATTTCTTCCTCTTACCCACGGTGTACCCCAGGGATCCGTGTTAGGTCCGACATTATTTATTATATATATTAATGACCTAGAATTTTTTTTAGAAAACACCAGTTGCCATACGCTACTCTATGCAGACGATACTGTCATAACAACTAACACCAGAGAACAACTACTAGATATCATCCCAAAAATAACCACCTGGTGTAACGAATATCTCCTTACATTAAACGAGCAAAAAACGCAATGGATGAACTACTGTAAACAGAGAAATGAACCACCTGTAGAGATCATGATCAATAATGAAGTTCTTGATAGAGTAGACCAATTTAAATATTTAGGCCTCACAATTGATAAAGTTAAACATAAGACTTACCTTTTATCCAAAATAAGGAATTATATAGATTCGCCAACTGCACTTCAAATATACAAATCAACAATTCTCCCCTACCTTGATTATGCTGACTTTGTTTACGAAAATGAGACCCAGATAATGCAGCAAGAATTTCAGAGACTCCAGAATAAAATTTTAAGAATAGTATATAAGGTAAAGCTTGAACCACATCCAATTTACAACACAGAACAATTACATACAAAAGCAAACCTATTCACCTTAACACAGCGCAGAGAAATACATCTCCTAAATTATGCCCACACCCTCTTGCAAATACCAAATCTGATAGATAACCGAAAATTACCACTAAGGCGGAAACAAGGACTCAGACTCCATCAGCCACCACTAAAGAACCCACTTTATAATACATCGTTTTATGTACGAGGTATTACAATTTGGAACAAACTAAAAGAAGTCTATACCACCATTAAAGAAAAGGACCGATTTAAACTTCTAATAAAACGCTCTTACCCAAACTGTTTCATGGTATAGTCAGCTTGTGTTGCAACTGACTGTGTAGCATCACTGACTAACTAAGAATACCATCGTCCGATAATGACCCTTGCTCTAAAATAACCAGCCATTGACTAGCCAACATAACTAGGGTGGGTCGTGTTACAACTACCCATAAAATAAATCAACTGTGTAGTTTGCGGTGCAACTACTACCACCATAGTATTAGGAACAAGGTAGATCGAGGTCCATGTGCCTACAAATATTACCCACATGGGAATATAAGCCATTTGTTGAATGTACATGAATCCTGCCGAAGGTAAATGTGAGATAATTTTAATGAGACTACTACCGCTGACGAACTGACTAGGGTACACTATGGATATTGTGCAGTTGCATGACATCCTTAGGATACCATCATATGATTTATCTGCACCGGTAGTTTTGAACTCATCTCATTCATCCCATTTCATCAATGTGATTTAAACTCGTGTCTGTATTTGCTTCCTGGTATAAAGTTGAAGTAGTACTACTGACAGGTGTGTACACACTCTGATAATGATCCAGCAGCCGAATTGTAATTGCTTGAAGATGTTCCAGCAGCCAATTAATTAAGATGAAGTTTATATTTCCCACCCAGAGGGATCGGGCGGAAGAACGGAAACTCCGAGCTCGGACATTGTACAAATGTATCAATGATGAACCCTAATAAACGTGATAAAAAAAACCAACAAAAAAACGAACAGTATTGGGCGTTATTGGGCGAATTACCACAGTGTATATCATAAGGGCTGTCAATCGATTAATACAATTACAAATCTTACTAAGTTTAAACAACCTACTATTAACATTTTTATTTACCTATTTCAATTGACTGGCAAAATTCAAATGTGTATCAATGATCACCCCTAGGTATTTATACTTGTTTACGACCTGTAACTCACATCCATGGCAGTATATTTCAGTCAATTCAATGTGTCTTCTTTTTACCCCAGATGTGTGCCAAACCACTTTAGTTTTTTTCTCATTTATCGACATTCCATTCGTCAAACACCAATCACACACTATATTCAATATATAATATCAAATCGTCTGCATACTGAAGCGTTTTACTCAATTCTCACTCTAAGACCAACTTTTGTTTTATCCACTCTCCCAGCAGAGATCCAGTGCTCTACTTCCTGCGGTTGCTTGTATTTCTGCCCCATCCTGCCTGTTTGGGCCCAAATCTGGTCCCTATGCCAGTTTTTGAAATATCCTAAATTCTGAGGGCTTTTGGGAGTATTTTGTGTTCTACTTGTAATTAGAGATGAACAATGGGATTACTTTCTACAGTGGAAAGCACCACATGTGTTGCAGGGCTTTGTTTTGTCAACAATGCCCATGTGTTCCTCTGAAGGGGTAATCTAATCAACTGTTGATTCCCATTATAAAATGGTTTAAGTATAAAAAAAGAAACAACCGGGTTGTCTGTGAAGCTCCATTAACAATTCCCATATTTCAATACTCATGATATGTGAGTTGTTTGACTTGTATAACTTTTGACAGTTGCCTGGTTTTGAATCTCAAATGTTCGCTGGTCTACCCTGTCCTTAGTGGATACCCAGGGAACAGGCTTTGGTTTGGGGCAGAGACTAAGTTTGTGCTAGCGCTATGAAAGATTTGGGAGGAGAGTGTGTTTTATCATACGCGGGTTCTGAAAGCAGAACTACTTATGAGGAAATATTCACAACTCATCAAAATTGATAATAAAGTCTGCATTCGTGGTTATTTTATTCAAAATACACACAAAGAGAAATAGGTATATGTAAAATTGGCTTCAAGAGTAAGAAATATCATTCTCTCCAATCATAGGTCCAGGACATAAAACATCTGCTGGGATCTTAATCTGACTAAACTTTCCTCCATAGTACTTGAACTACTTGGCCGATTTTTAAAATTCAAATATATTTGTGATTCTCTCTTTGCAGATATTGTTCTAATTATAGATATGAAATTCAATTTTTCATTCTCGTAGCTACTAAACACAGTGGGGAAAAACGTGATTTACATATGTATACGTAAGGTGTATATATCTATCATTTTGCATAAATGCTCCTTGCCATTGTGTATATACAGTAGGGGGGCATGGACAGCAGGGCGGCCATCAGGGGCAGTTGTGAGGTAGGCAGTGGCCAGGCGGCCAGGAAAACTTTTTTTTTTATCTCTATATAGGCCAAGCGTACATAACATGTATATGACTAGCGTATATATATTGGGCACAGTATATTTCTCTACATATACGCTTTTTGGAAAATGCAGCCACAAAAACTGTATTGTATACGCTACATACGCTGACTTGCAACATGGACATATGCATATGAAAACATGTCAATATGCATTGGATATGTGCGTTTATGCGGCCACATATATATGAAATATCTCCCTTTTTCTTGCAGTGAAACACTGTGTCTATGGTGTATGCCCCCAACAAGTTAATTTTGTTCTATGTAGGCTATAAAAGCAGAAACACTTGATAAGAAATATTTGTAGCATAAAAATTGATAATGAAACCTGGCTTTCAAAAATACACACAAAAGGAAGCTTTGAAGTTATGAAATAACACACTCTTCAAGCAGTACAAAAGATCTGTTAGGAAAGTAAGAAACATTTCCGGCTACTGGGTCAAGGTGGCCACTGATTTAACCTGAGTAGAGCTAACATAGTTTAGCTCTGGCAGCCAGTGTATCTGAATTAGTCTTTGTGACAGTTCTCTTGCTCCATTGATTGTGGTATTTGATTATAATATTTACCATTTTTTAGGGGGGCATTTTTTGTCCCTTATGATTGTTTTTTTATTTTTTTATTTTTTTATATAGCAGTGTTTATTGAAATGTTCAAAGGCATATACAGCACGTAATGTCAACATCATCCGTTAATCTTGGCGGTACACATTACTGTTATTTCAATTTCCTTAAAGTTCATCTTCCTAGATGTTCGAACCTCTTATCCTAACACTAGAGTTATGATTGTATTTTTAATTAAAATGCCCTTACCAGTCACTCTAAGTTGCCTCAGGTGAAACCATAATCATTTCAAAAGGGTTTTCTCATTTTCTTCTGACCGTCTTAGAGTGTAAGGTCTTGGAGTATATCAATATGCACTTTCTCACAAGAAAAACATTTCTATTTTAATTCATACATAAAGGAATGTTTTTGTCCATGTTTGTGGTAAATCTAGAATACAAAATCAAAATGTAATTTAAAACAACTTCTGTGATATGATCAAAACCTTGGTTCAAAAACCACCTCACATGGAGGTGGCATAAGGATAACTCCATCGTGAGCTGGAGACAGACTTGGTGGTTTGGCTCCTTCTGGCATGCGAATGTTGAAGTTGTGCAGAATCCCTGAGAAGAACATAAAGAGCTCTTGCTTGGCAAGCTGCTCACCGAGACAGTTACGACGGCCTGTAAGAAAGAACAGCTCATGCTTTGTTACATGCATAAGATTATACTGAATTTACCCTTCAACCAGACAAAGTACTATAAGGAATTAGGGAAATTTGGTTTAGTGTGCTGAGATGTAGGGGTGGATCCGAGTTTTATGGTTGACAATGGTTGATGATGACCAATTCAAGCCACTTTGAAACAGCATCATACGTATTGTCAGCATGAATTTGTTGCCCAAATCTTAGGTGGTGCATAATGTTATGATTTATAAGCTGTTTTGAAATGTTAGTATTCACACTAGACAATTTCTAGTCATAAATAATGCAAACTTGTCAGGTGGTGCTAAATTAAAAAATCGTCACCCATAATCGTCGTAAAGATGCTGGGTAAGGAAAAGACCATGACAGACCCTGACAGAACATTCATGTAAGTGTTGTAATTTAGGAATACACTTTTGGATTGAGTTCCCATAAAAGAACAAGAAATATTCCACCAGTGGATGTATTGCTGTTATATCCTTGATACAGAGATTTTTTTAAAGATTACTCGTGATTGTGTACTATGATATTAATCATTATATGATTTTGATTGAGGTTGAGATAGGGTCAAGTATGTTGCCTAAGTGGTAAAATTAATTGACCGATTCATCTGAATTCTCATTCAAAAATATTTCAAAATCTTATGACCTAGCCAGGCATTATTCAAAGGCAAAAATCACATTGAATCGAGAAATGCTACGCACCCATGCCAAATGGAATCCATCTCTCGTCTTTATGGAGCTCCCCATCTCCATCTATAAAGCGCTCTGGTTTCAGCTTCTCAGGCTCATCCCAATAGGTTGGGTCGTGCATTACAGCGTATGGGTTGTATCGTACCTGGCAGTGAATTAGATTAGATCATTTAGTAAAGAATTAATTGACACCTTGACTAAGTTAAACTTTGAACTATTTGATTATTTAGATTCTTTTAGTTTATTTCATCTGGCACAGAATATCATTATAGAGTTCCGAAAAACATAACACAATAAAATATATTTTTATGTGTTCAACTTATTCATCCATTCAATGCCTTGAGAAAATCAAATTTTTGAAAAATCACACTTTTGAACAAATATTTACCCTAAAGGTACAACTTCATAATTCAATCTCTGTGCAATGCAAAATAGTATAGAATTCTATTAAAAAAATGCTTCCATCCAGTACAAATGTCGTGCTTGAACAGTTTCTACATGTGGGAGCCCTCCACTGCTGCCCTCTGCACAATTGAGGCCTTATGAAAACTCATAGCCATCACTCTTGTCTAGCAAGTCCTTAGTATAAAGAGCTAAACTTGGCTTTCAAATATTAGCTCATAACTATCAAAACTCGTCCAGGAGGACATGGTGCAACATATTCAATTTCAACAAGATCCCATCTTTAGATTGCTGGAATGGAAATTAATGCATCTCCGTATTACATAAGAATATATGATAGTGTATAGTGTACCCATACCTGTGTTCCTTTTGGGAGATGATAGCCGCTAATGTTGACATCCTTTATAGTGCAGTGAACAAGGGCTGTGGGAGCAATAGCTGACATCCGCTGAACCTCCATGAGAGTTGCCTCTGTGTAAGGCAGTCGTTGACGGTCTGCCAGAATAGTAGCCCCACAGCCAGTTGGAGGGCCCATCTCATTATCCAATTCTTCCTGAACTCTTGTCTGCACATCAGGGAAATTCACCATGTAGTTGATTGCCCACTTCATTGTGGTTGATGTTGTTTCTGACCCCGCAGTAAAATAGTCCTTACATACTGAAAGTAGCCAATCTTTTGTAATCTTGGACTTTTTGTCCTCTCCAGTTGCCTCAAGTTCTTTCATATAGCTCTCAATGAAGTCTTTAGGTTCAGCATCTGGGTGCTCTTTTAGTCGGTTTGCCCGGGTCTCAATCTCAGGTTCTATGAAACTAAATATTCCATTGTTGGAATCTGTAAAAAGCTTCTCAAAGTAGGAAGCTCTAGGGCTGAGTTTAGAGAAATAAGGGACATAATCCCACTCAAAGTCCAATGCAAGAAGTTGAATAACATCATTTAAATCTTTCAGGACCTTTTTGAATCTGTCATCAGAATGCTCAAATCGACGCCCAAAGAGCATAAAACAGATGACGTTGGTGACAGCAGTGCTGATGATAGCTGAAGGATTCATGGGTTTCCCATCTGACTCTTTCAAAAACTTCAATAGAACCTCCCGTTCCTTGGCCATTTTGACTTCAATGCTGTGCTTTCCCCACCCAAAGTTACGCATGATATTGAGAGAAGCATTACGCTGGTTGATCCACTCAGGAGTGTAGTCTCCATCTGCAATTCCTGCAAGTACATTATAGTAAATCATTCATACATCTATCAGTTCAAGATTACCACATAATAAGCCACTTGCTAGACTTTCATTTATTCCAGAACTTTTATTCACAACTTGGGTTACATGTGAATTCTTCTATAATATGTGTCTGAAGGCTGTCATCCAAGCTTTTATGGATAACATTTTATTTCGGTGATAAAACTTTCAGGAGGCTTTCCTGGGCACCCACCACAATGAAGATGCCAGGAAAAAATCCTAGTCATTGATAGCATCAGTGTCACATTTCAGCATTGCAAAGGTGTATTGTTAACGATGGCAGACATGCCTATAGTTTAAATGGTTGAAAAATTCTTCCTTCATTTTGTTATAACTAAAGAAATTGATATGATCTTATTATTCAACCAGTATATCAGTTAAAAATATACATACCTTTAAGGGAGAAGACACAGACTAGAACAAGAATGGTGATCGCTGAACGAAAATTGAGTTTATTCATTTATCCTACCCCTAATAAAAAACGCCATAGGTTTAACATTGACTCAGTGTATTTGACATAGCGTTGGATAAAGTGTTATTTATGCACCGAGGTGAATAAAAAAACGGACCAATCAGGGACGAGATAACGAAAGTAGATCCGGCAGCATTGATAACTACTAACATGGATAATTACAAATTTTCTCTGTATATCGGTGAGATGGGGTAGGATAAATACGAAACCGAACTCGAGTTAGCCTTGTCAATGTTTATGCCACTCAGGTCAGGTCTGCTACTCACTAAACTCGGCTAACGCCTCGTGTAGTAATACACGACCTGCCCATCGTGGCATAAACATTGACAAGGCTAACTCTCGTTTGGTTTCTACTAATTATCTCAACCCTGGTATTGTTCCCCATAGACTTAGCATTTGAAACTTGTGCCCATTACCCATGGAGTATTTAAAAAAGAAACTCAATGGGGGTTATTTTTGTTATTCTTTCTGTTCCGCTGGAACTAATACTCTGGTGAATGGTGAATGTGGTGAAACGTCAACCACTGTCAACCTGTACTCAATAGCCCATTAGTCAATGTGAGGGGTGAGATTAATTCAGAAATTTATTCAAGTTTATGGATGGAGCTCGATCCCATCTTGTTTGAATAGCTACATAATTCAAGCAGCTTTGCCTTGTGAATTACTACGCTATTCATAATTGACGGGATACAAGATCTGACCATAAACTTTTATAGTTTTCCGCTATATTATCTATCATGGCCTTTTGACTGCATTTTCTGATTCTTTCTTAAAGATATGCCCAAATTGTCCCATATAGGCCCACATTATAGATACTTAATATGATTAATGAATCCGTAATCAGAAACGATGAGCTATATGCTGAATGATATATATGCCACTAAATTTTGTCCTGTGATCAGGAATATGAATACCTCAATGCATACCTAGTAAATCTTTTTTGTGCAAGAGGGCAAATCTCGGTTCAAAGAATCGTCCTGCGAACTCAACTCCTTTTGTTACGAGTGCCTCTCGGATGACGTCATAATTATTCAGGACTACTATCCACCTACAATATCAATGAACATTTTTATTGGAATCAGGGCAGTTTTTTCACATTTCACATGCCAGTTTCTTACCAAAAGTGACAAAATATTATCCTGCACACTACAAGGACAGGTAACCTCAGGGGAATCCTTTTGTTTTTGAGGTGGAAAACAGTTTATGGAACATATCCTATTGTAAAGTCTAGAGGCTTATACTAGCTAGGTGTAGACCTTTAAGGACTATAACACAGATGTATTAGGTATGGCTTTATGGCAGATTTGGGTCACTTTTGTTAAACACTGGACTATTTTTTGTCGGCAAAGACTTTATATTTTCATATTTAAATACTATGCCTCATAGAAGCTATCCTACAGGTATATACTCCTTGGCCAGCAAAGGTAAATGGGCCCCTGGACCATGCCGCTATGGCGGGGATGGTCTCTGCTCCAGTGTGGTCCCTTTTGTCTTAGACTGTAAGCAGTTTGCATTCAGTAGCTGTTCAAAGTTAGCCAACTTTGCATGATTTTAGTGAGGGATTCTTACTCAACTGGCAACTGAAACCATGATCTATTTACATAATTTATAGATAATGTCATTCTTGAAGCAAGCAATGGCACTATGAAAAAAAGTGTTAGGTAGATGTCTGCATAAGCGTTTCAGTGTCAGTTAAGAGGCAGCAGGTTGTAGTGTTCATAGTGTGTTGTTTTGGTTCTCTATTACCGCACAACACTATAGGGGGCGCTATGCTTAGCACATCCACTGTAGACTGGTTCCCTGCCCTAATGAAATATGGGACAGGTAATGCCCAGCTTGACTAATAAGTGAGCGACTTTGACCATTTCCCTGCTTATTTGCAGTGGCAAGGATAGCCAGCACAACCTCTCTCCCTAGCAATGTTCCGCATATAACTTACTAATACTTACTTATAATGTGCGATGATACAAAATAAAGTAATAGCAAACTATCAAAAGTGCCCTCTTGCAGGTAAACCAACGTAAAAATGGTGGACGTTACCCATAATGTACCCAGAAATGACAGGCATCACTTGGCCTTATATGTGAGTGAACACATAGGCCAGGGCCCCGTTGAATAAAATATTGTCGTCCGTGAGGCTGGACGATAAGACATAGTGAAGGATGGACGATAAATAAACGATAATTTATTTTCAGTGTAGCATAAAACTGCTCGTCCATGTGAGCACTGTCGTCCGTGATAGTATCGTTCAATTATCGTAGAATGATCGTATAATTGACCTATATCCACGGGGACCACTAAACATGTAAAATACTGTGGGCAAAGAGGTTAGGCGTTGGTCTCTCAACCTGAAGGTTGAGAGTTCTAACCCCATCCAATGCAAACTTTTTTTTCCAGTAATTTTCAAACATTTCACAAAAGAATGATTCAATCGTTAATAAATGTTGAAATTTGGTATACATGTATCAAATATATATAGAAATCTCCGTTGAAAATATCTTTTAATTTGGAATTGATTTAGTGCACGAGTTTGACATCGGCTACGACGCCGAAAACGTGATCGTCCGCGAGGAGACTTGAACGATAAATAAACAATATTTTCAAAATGAACGATTTTTTATTCAACACCACTCACGATCGTTCATTTTATCCTCTCGTCCAATGCTCATCCACCTCCATGATAGTTTTTTATACTACTGTTTGCCATCAACGAGACTTGTAAGATTTTTTATTGTTAATTTTTTTATTCAACGGGGCCCAGGCTTCCAGGCTACCTCTTCTGGTGTAGGAAGTCGACTGTTACTGCAGACCCCTGTGGGAGTGTGCTGCCACCTGGTTTGTTTTTGGGAGAACTGGTTCACTTTCTCTCCACACTGCACAGACTAGACATGTCTTTTGTCAAAGGATGTGTTGTTTAATGTATTCTCTGTTGTTTTAGATGATACTTCCATAACCACTCTGGGAGATATTGGATTGTCTCAGTAGTTTTGCGTATGAAAATCTCATCAGGCTCCCGTCTCACCAAACTTTTTTAGATGATATTTCATTGGTCACTTCTTTAATCTAAGGCATGGTTGCTTCTAGAATCATTTGGTAAAATCTGATCTGAGAATCTTGGGCTAGCGTGGAATGGTTTGGGAGTGACCTCACTCATGGTAAATAAAATCTAAGATTCTTACCGGAATTTATTTGTTTTCAAGTTCAGAATTGATAAATGTTTTAACAAAAGAATGTCCTTATAATATAATATTGATGTTTCATTTTCTACATCAGTAGTCCCTTTTCTCTAAACCAATTACTTAAGGTTGTTGTTGTTGTGTATTGTCCCCTGGAAAATCAGGAGTTCTTTATTTCAATATACACTAATTGATATTCAT
Source organism: Alentia gelatinosa (assembly GCA_950022655.1). Classification (NCBI taxonomy): domain Eukaryota; kingdom Metazoa; phylum Annelida; class Polychaeta; order Phyllodocida; family Polynoidae; genus Alentia; species Alentia gelatinosa. Next base: position 170,432,119 of record OX465579.1, read on the forward strand.
ATATTCAGAGCATACTTGAATATATTTTTAGTTTCCAAATACTTGGACAAGAACTCTTACTCTATAGCAATTTACCACATGAAAAAGAAACTCCCAAAAGAAAGAAACATACGTGTGTCCTAGTGCAATGCTGAAGATACCACCATATTTATCAGCGAGTCTGGAATATTCCTTGTAGTACTCAGCACCACCACGTTTCAGGAAAGGAATGCTACCAAATAACGGCACGGAAAGTGGGCCAGGTGGAAAACCATGTGGACGGCGTGTTATCATCTGCTCGTGATACATGATAAATAAGACATTTCATATTCATTAAAGTTAATGAGTTCCATTTTGTATGACTTAGACGTTATTTCATTAATATACAATGCCAATGCTATGTATACCACTATATACATAAAATTTCAAAGAGGAAATTATACAAACATTAGAGTACTGATAAATGTCTATGTCTTATATAAATGCCTATGCTAGACCTTATGATTTCAGTATAAATTAAATTAACCCTTTTCCGTAAATAAACCCATTTCCGTAAATAATGAAGAAAATTGCTATTGATAGGTTTCCTAGATATCATTAGCAAAGTTAGACACAAGATGATAAAAGGACCAGAAAATGTAAACAAGGTTCACCACGAGGTATGTAACCAATGCCAGGAGTATCGTTAAGAGGGTTGATGTCACGTGAATGCCACCATCAGGTGTGATGGGGAGAAGATCCTGTAAAGAGACCATGTTGTCTTAATGCAATTCCAGATCCACCTTTACTGCTGCAGGATTTACTACTGGCAAACAGACCTCTGCAGAATGGTACATATCAATAGTAAAAGGGTCATAGAGATAGTATGAAAGATAAAAACGATGATTAGAATAGAATGAGAATTTTGATAACTTTGTGTTAGTAATGCATCTCACCCAGTTTTTCGTTTTTATTTATTTCGTTTTTATTGTTTTTGTATGTTCAGGGAACTTTTATCCCAGAGAATCATTATAGAAGAACAGGCTGAAATAAACAAAAAGAAAATCACATTATCACATGCTGAGATATATCTAACCCTCTTGAGATCTTTCAAGATGGTAGTTTTTGAACCCTTGGTCTATATGGCAGTCATCTACATATCCATTATGTTGAGCAACGGTATCGCACATTTATCAAAAAGACTGACCCTGACACAAATATTTACAGATAGGTACTCATATTTGCGGTGTACCCTGCCACTGGTACTAATAGTTATAGATAGGTACTCATATTTGTGCTGTACCCTGCCACTGATTGAGGTGAATGCTCGCATGCCCTGTATACATTGCCTAATTGTTTGTTAGGGTAGTTTAACATCCAATTTGTTCAATTAGACTTAATTTAGGTTTGATCAAATCTATGAGATGAATGTAGGTAGGAATCTCATCCCTACACATTTACACCACATAGACATGGTAAGAGAAGGATTGGCCTTTGATACAGCAGGAAAATCTACCACTGCTGGGGATGAAGGAGAAAAGTGGCTGCAGTGAGACTTGAACCCATAAAATCCTACAACACTGTGATTACAAGTACAGTGCCCAAATCACTGAGCTAACATTGCCTAAAGGTTAGAGGGGTCACATATGGACTTCCAGCATTCTGCAAAAAAACCCACCAAAACCCTTCGCTATCTGCATGCTATTCACTGTAATATTGGGAAAGGAGCAGGATGCCAGTGTCTCAATGTCTTAAAGGCGTGCCCAGCTGACCTGACCAAACACCTAAGACCAAAATCCTCATTGACCTACTGGTGCTTGATATGTTTGATTCTTAGACTCATGCAGTCGCATAAATGGCAAGTTGACTATAGGTGCAAGTGGGTTACAGAAACGACCCATTGATTGAATGTAACCCAAACCTTTTAATTATTATGTATGTATAATTGCACGCTCATTCATCAATGATGAACATACCATTTGCTCCTTGTCTTTACTAGATTACTTTTTATTGACTTGACTTCCCCTTCCTGCAGTTGACTACCCATTGGGCATCAACCATTCCCATGATCTTTCCCCATTACCTTGAGCAGTGGAGTAATAGATCCCCCTCCCACACACACAAACAAAGTTTTTAAAGTTAAAAACAAAACAAACCCACACACACACTCACATGTTACAGTGAATGATATAGGGGTCCATGGCGAATTTCTAAAATGCGGTACGAAAATAGACCCATTACTGCAACTAAAAGGGTTTACACATGGAAAAGAAAAGATGAATATAATTAAACTAAGATCATATACAAGAAGGGAATTCCCCCCTCTGCCATTTGGGGATACCAATGGTAGCATAATTCATTAGTCTGTATTATATGAAAAATGCAATCTTAAATTACCAATTTATCTTATAAATTCTTTATAAAACCTGATTGAGTAAAAGTTGATTAATTACACATAATAAACCCTGTTTTCTTTGGTTTTTGAAACTTTAAAATTTTTTTTTAACTTTCAAACACCAGTCTTCTGTATGCCTTTATAAGGCTTTGAGAGGTTGAAATCACAGGTCTGAGTGAGTGAGTATTGGGACGGGCGGCCGGAGTCGGAGTCGGTATCAGTCCACACACACACACTGGTGGGAGGCGGAGGTCGTGTGCGAGGGCCTCAGCGATCGGCAGAGGCCGAGCGGCCGCATTCACACGTGTGCGGCCGCATTCACACGTGTGCGGCCGTATTCACACGTGTGCGGCTGCATTCACCCGTATAGTGGGGTCTGAGGCGCACAGGGTGGGTAGGAGGGGGTAGGCGAGTGTTCAGCATTGATGTACCCCTCTACTGATTTTTTTTATCATGTATACGCCTGGTGCATATTTATCGCGCAGAGGATATTTCCTCTCTTATACGCCAGGTGTGAAATTCAGCCAAGACGTGTCCGTATACCAATACAGGTGTTGCCGTTCAGCGCCGCCTAACGGCCCACTGTCTAGATACGCGGCTGCTCGGACAGACACTGCCGATTCTGGCCACATGTGTATAGGAAACCCACCAGTCACACCTAAAGTGTGAATGGTGGGTTTGATCACAGGAGTGTTGTTTTTTGACAGATTAAATTGTTGGAGCAAACTTGGGTATTGTATCAGTGAGTCTGAGCTGTCTAAACTTTATAGTTGATAATTATCTTGGTTTTAATTTGGAAAAAGATAAGCATATAATAGCTAGGTCTGCCAATGCATTATTGTGTATACAGTTTGGCTATACCTGTGTTATCTAAGATATATCTATGGTATCATTGAGGTGGTATGCATATATGATACATAAATTTGGAGCTAGAATACCATAGAATATGATGCAACTGCTTTTATTTCTATGGAAATAATGTGCATGGGTATTATAAACTTATTATAGTGTGAATACGACGTGCAATCGGCGAAAAAAATTTCTGCTACGCTTGAATCCGTCCCCCACACCCCACCGGGAACGAGGAGACGGTTGAACCACAGCGAAATCTTTTTTATCACATTATAAATTGATTATGCTTATACTCTCAGTCCTCCAATGCTGAAGTATACATTGCCAGGGGTATGTTTGGCCGCATGCATTGCGTAACTAAGCAGATAAGGCGCATCACCGGCCTGTGGAAAAAGGCCTAATAGGCCCTTTTCCACAGGCCGGTGATGCATACAAAACAAAAAATCATGCATAAATAAATTACTTAGAGATAAAAAAAATGACCCAAAGAAATTCTGGCTTGGAGTAAGACAACTAATTCCAAAAGAACAACCACCACCTGTATCCAAACTAATCGACCAGGAGACCCCCTGTTTACAACCTACAATTCCCCCCAAGAGAAAATGAAAGCTCCCTTTTTAACGATGTAATTTCTATTGACGAAATCACCAAGGTAGTGAAAGATATTGACTGCAACAAATCATCGTCAATAAATCATGTTAGGGCTAACATACTTAAATTGCTTTTACAGCAGCCCCTGAGGAACTTTTTTTCTGTTCAACTCAACCTTGTACCACTCCTCATTCCCAGTATCTTGGAAATCTTCCATAATAACGCCCATACCAAAGAAAGGAAAAATCCACTATGCAAACAACTTAAGACCCATAAGTCTCCTAGCACTCCCAGGAAAGCTACTGGAAAAAATTGTAAACAACAGACTGAAGAAATACCTAGAAGACAACTTAATACTAAACCTTCGTCTGTTAACCAGGAGGGTTTGTTTTTAGACCCATGGATAGTTTTTATGGGAGCCATGTCAATCAAGGAGGACTCAATATTTCTTAACATAATCTTTCACAGTTCCTCAGGTTGGGTATCTATGGAAAACTGATTCCAATCGCTATTCATGTAGTTATCTATAAACATATTCTTATTAAACCATTTGTAGCTTCTTGCACATATTTTGTCTTTCATTATTTTGTTTCTGGCTGATTTCAGTACAAGTGCAATAGGCATGTTGTCACTGATATTATAGTTCACAGTACTTGCAAAAATAACATTTTCAGTATGTGTATAAACATGATCAATAATTGTAGAGGTTGTATCTGTAATCCGTGTGGGGACACCAATAAGTTGTTTTATGTTGTACAATCTACCAATGATTAGTCTTCAAGTTCAGGTCTTGAGCGTCAATATTGAAGTCACCCATAATGATAATATTCCGATTTAAGTAACATCCCTCTAGTATTGATTCAAGTCTGCTATATAGGACACATGGGGGAGTATGCCGTGGTTTATAGACATTAATAACAAGATACTTCTTCTCATGTATGAATAACAGTGTTGTAATCATCTCGTACTCAGCTGTAATTTCAGTGAATTGTTCAATGATATTATAAGATATGTGCATCAATAGCCCACCTCCTTTATTTTTTTTTTACATGAGGTCTCCTACCTAAGCACAGTTTGATAGCCATCAAGCATAATTAACAAAACCGGGCTGCAAGTAAAATGTATTTATTGCACATGGAATTGATAAAACATTGCATGGTGAAAGCAGATAAACACATGTCAGATAAAAGGATAAAAGGATAAGAGTGATAAACGATTAGACATTATGAGCCGAAGAGGAGGCTAGGGCAGTTGAAGTATGAGGGGGAACCGGCTTGGGGACATAAGCTCGGAAGCCCCCGACCGAGGTCCAGGCCCCGTGGGCCATGATTTTGTCCTCAGGTACGCCAGAAAAGGCTGCCTGTTGGGCTCCCATCCTCCTGAGGGCATGGAGAGTAAAAGAATGCCATTGCCCCATAGCGGGGCGCCATTCTTGGTGATAAACGCCGCGGTGGAAGGAAGGGCAGGGGTGGAGTTGCGGTATTTCTCCCATGCCTCAACCGGGCAAAACGGGCCGTAAGTCAGTGAGACGGGAATGGAGAAAAAATTCGCCGGTCCAGCCGATGTTTTTGTTGAATGTACAGTGATGGTTAACCCCTCGTCCGAGACGATAATGTCCTTCCGGCGTAGGGTGTGGAGAGAGGCGCCGATGGGGCCTGTGGTCAGGAGATTTGACTGACGTAGTAGAGTTGTATAGCCGAGGAGGAGGAGCGAGGAGGGCCAGTAACACGATTTTGAAAATATCCAGTGGGACAGGGGTGGCCGGAGAAGTCTGGTGAGATGATAAGCGCTGCGCGCCCCTAATAGCACGAGTCACTAGAATGGAGTCACAGACTCCGGTCGCGGCGCCGCTTGCCCGTAGGAAAGTACGTTCCCCTGAGAAATAATTCCAGACGGAGGCCAGACTTTTAAAACTGTTCGCCAAAAACTGAATGAAGAGGGCGAGTTGAGTCGGGGACGGGTCGAGGTGGTCGAATTTGTGAACCATCATGAACGATACGTAGGCTTGCATCTGGCCATGTAGATTCTCTGCAGTGCCAATGGATGCCGCAGCCGTCCACGAACTCCGGAGGGAGGAAATGAGGCGGGGATTCGCATCATCTGGAATTACATAAAGAAAACTACGATAAGCGTGCTGGATCACGGCGAGACAAATTTCGATCCTTAACTAATTTGAGAGCGAGTTTAGCCTTGTTCTGGTCGAAACTCGCGCGGGATAGAGCGTCCGTGAGAATGAGTTGGTCCTCCGGCTTATGAATGACACAAACGATAACATCTTGTAATGCTTTGATCAACGCGATTTCTCGCGCACAAGCAGTTAGAGCGGGTCTCGTGTTTTTCCGGAATTTAGGGCGTACATGGCCGCTGAGTTGTCCGTAGTAACGCGGATGATATTACCTCGCGTTCCGGGTGGTCTTAGCGACTTGACCGAGAGCAGGCAATTAATTGCCTCGATCTGGCTGATGTGATACGCCTCCTGATATGACTCCGGGAGGGGGATACTGTAGTAGGTCTTTGCTGTCTCCCAGAAAACACCGAGGCCCCTCGGGCATGCATCGCATTCAAGCTCGACCGAGGGCCGGTCCTTGATGATTAGCTTTTTCCCGTTCGACTGCTTCGCAAAATCAGCAAACCATGCGAGATCCTTTTTGCATTCGCTATCCAGCTCAACCGGGGCGTCGTCCTGGGATTTTCGCAGAGTGTCCAGCAACCGAGACATATAACGCTGCGCCGGAGGTATGCACTGCGATATATGGTTGAGTTTACCGCAGATCGACTGAAGTTGTTGCTTGGTGGCGTGCGTCCTCAACTCCCAAGCTCGGCACTCGTCTACAACGGCTTGGTGCTTGGTTTGAGGGATGGTGATCTGCATGTCGATTGTATCGATAGTAAATCCCAGCCAGTCAATATGAGTTGTGGGAAAAACAGACTTTTCAGGAGCCAGCTCCGCGCCCAGAAAACCAGCGAAAGACCGGACAACAGACACAAAATCATCAACGTAGTCGAGAAGTTGAGCGCCACATCTCCGGTTCATTACCCAGCAAAGAGCGTTGGACACTCTCTGCTGAGCTCCTCCGGAAAAACGGCAACCAAAGGACGGGCAAATATCTACATAGTATTTCCCGTGTTGCTGAAGTCCGAGTAGGGGATTGTCTAAAGGATCGATCCGGAGCTGGCGATATGCCCTCCGGATATCAGCCTTCCAGATGAGAGCGCCGCGTCTGGTGTGTAATACGAGGGTAGCCAGGTCCGCTATCGTGGGAAGGGTATACTGGCTTTCATGGCCTTGGAAATAGTTCTTAGCGATACCGTCGTTAACGCTAGCACCTTTTGGAAAACTAAGATCCATGATTACTCGTCTCTCGGTCGGGTCGCCTGGCTTAGGGCAGGTGAATAAAGGGCTCCAGGGTAAAAACGGTGGAGAGTCAAAAGGCCCTAACATGGTGCCCAGGCATTTTTCTTTCGCTATAAACGAGTCAACCGCTTCCGGAAAAGCGGTAGCAGAGGCGTGGTTCTTATATGTAGGCGTTGGGGGCCTGTCAGCAGAATAGGACCTGGGCCAGCCAAAACGGAGGTAGTCTACGATTTCTCGGTCGTGATACTCGGTCAAGGCCTCACTCCAGGCGTCGCAATTCATGTTGGAGGGGATAGGCATCCTCGCCCCCATGTAGTTTGGATCTCCGGAGCGCTGAACCTTGTGATAAATACCTATATGAGTTGAAGCATGAAGCGCGGTGGCCGCCGAGGGACTTGGCCATGCCCTAAGGACCAACTCCATATACTTCTTAGGGTTAATGGGCACGGCCCGAGCGCCTCCAGCAGCTGGTCTGGTAACATGAGAGTCTGTACGGTCATTCATATCGACCGGCCCGGAAGCAGTGATCTTTGTTGGTGTGCTTGTAGCAATGGGTTGATGGTTTGTATCGCCAGCGAACACCTCCACGGTGTCCTCCAGGGTGTCAGACACTGGGATGGGATAATCACGAGCAATTTCAGAGCAGTCTGTTGATGGAAAACCATGGGGATACACGGATACCGGGGGTATCGGGGCACCGACCACCACTCCGGGGTCGGGGTATTCCTCCAGTGAGGAGCCGATACCATTGTCCAGCCTGTGCTCAATTCCCTCCAGCCGTTTGTCTACGGGTTCGTCCCGAGTGGGGCGATACAGCATGGAGGGGCCAGCTGGACCGGCCATGGTCATGAGAACATGGGGGATAACACGATCACAAATATCAGGAACATGAGAAAGAACACAAACATGTGTATCAGGAACGGTAGAACATACACGTGAAACAGAATAAGAAACATCATATGGATTTTCAAAGTTGGAATCAACGGTATGTTCAACATAAACATTGTCACAGTAGGGAGTAAGAGAAACCCGTGCTGGGGCGCGACCATGTGTTGGCTTGTTTTTGTTATGGTGAGCGGCTACCACGTGACCGGAGTGAGCGTGACGCCCATTGTTTTTGTTTGGTGAATGCACGTGGCTCTGGCTGGCACGTGACTGCCCAGTCCGTGTACACACATCAGAGTTGCGTGGAGAACAGGTAGTATGAGATACAGGTGCTGATTTACACGGAAAAGCGCCCGGCCTGGTCTATTTATAAAAAATACGGGTTCTATACCTTTTAGGCGTCCGGTCTACTTCCCAAACCCCGGAGCTGCTGGGGCCTTTTGCCTTGCATGTGATGAGTGGATTCGGAGCATTCGTCCCTCTGGTACGCCTGGCACGGTGGGCCCGGCCGGGCCCTGGCAACTTGGGCTGGAAGGTCCAGCGCAGTCTGACTCGGTCTAGTTGCTTCCTTTGTCTTCGCGGTAGCCGCCACTTGAGTACCTGCCATGTGCGCGAGCCGGGTCTGTAGTCTGTTGATTTCATACGAATTTAGCCATGTAATCCTGCCGTTAGCGACCCTGTCGCACACTTCCTCAGAAAAACAGCAGACATTGGGCCACGGGAAATCTCTGGCATCGTCCAAGATTGCCTCCAGGTGGGCCCCCATGGCGTCCCGGGTCTCCTCATCCGGGGCAAGTTTGGCTAATTGTAAAAAACCATACGCATACTCCGGAATAGTTAGATCGCAACTCCGGTCTTGCTTCTTTTAGGGCCCCTAAAGATGAAATGGTGTAGCATCGTGCTGTTACCTTTTATATCCGGTTGCAGAGCGGCCCGGACAGCCTGGGCCACCCGGTCCGCGGCATCCCCTTGGAGGTCCAAGTCCGACATTTTTTCCGGGAGGACGGATGTAGGTAGGCAGGCAGGGTGGTGCGGGTGGTTGTATAACCCGGAACGGTGATCGTGGTCACGGTCACGGACGAGTGAGCGGGCCTGGCCGGTAGAGTTTCCCGCATGCAGGTCGGGCTGCCCTGGCGCCTTGTTAGAAGCGTCGGGCTGTGTTTTCTCCCGGACAAGCTGGGATAGCATTGATGTAATACTATCTAACCTGCCGTCGATGGCGTCCACTCTTCCGGCTATGTCTTGGATCTCTGCCGCGTTCCTTCTCGCCAGTGGTCCGGAGGCCGATGAAGACGCCGGTGATGCAGAGGCGCCATCTTGGTCGCCATCTTGGTCTGACAGGTTTGCCGGGTTCTCCTGGGCCTTTTTCCGGGTATTTCGCTTCTTTGGAGAAGTTGTCTGCTTCCGTCTCGTCATTTTCCGTATATAATCAGAATTGATGATAAAAGATTTGGTATAAAGATTTGGTATAAAAACCGAAAACGGTGGTAAAACAATGTGGCAGCAGTAATGAAAAAATTCCCATGCATCAGCGGTGAATGCAATAGTAGGAATGACGCTAGTAGAGGCATCACATGATCACGTGATCAGTTGGTGAAGCAGAATGTTCGATTAACCACCACAGTGTTACTTGTTAAGAAATGTTCAATTATACACAGAGTAAGTACAGCCCGGCAGTAAATTATAGGTAATTTACAATTACTGCACAATTTTCCGATTTGGGTATTTAGGGTCAATCCAGCTTTCGCTTACCAGAATGATATTAAACAGGGTGGTGAGGATGGAGAAAATCTCAAAGTTTGGTACAATACTGCAGACATTAATATTAAGTAGTTTTAGACCTTTTAATGATTGCATGTGTTGGTAATCAGTCATTTAGCAAAGTGGAAATTGTCTGATGAGAAAACCATGTGGGGGATACCAGTGGATGAGTAAATGATGAATAAGGATGTCTTGTTACGGTGGGGGTGATCAACATAATACGCATAGATGATGAGAGAGATGCAATGGACAGGTATATGTTCCAGTGGTCGGCAGATTAAGATATAGGATATGGTGATATGAAAGGTTATATATATTGCGCAGACAGTAATGATATAAGATATAATCTGGGCTATTATCCTACCCCTAATAAAAAATGCCATAGGCTTAACATGGGATTTGTTTATGTCACAGGTGTGACATAAAGTGTTGTTTATGTCACTACTTTCTGATACTGAAAAAATATGGAAACTGGGTAGGATAAAATCTAGACGCCACTCGTTTGAGTTTTTTTTTTTTTTATTTCTTTTTATTTATTCAGAGCTACAATCTGCTGGTGTACAGGTTTTCATTGTAGTGGTTACAACTTGCACAAGGTTCATTTATAACATTATCACAATATATACATAGTAATAACATGAAGCATTACAATATGCTGGAATATATGGTGAAATTATGAGATGAGAAGTGTAAAGGAGTGTGTATACGGTCAATATAGTACAGGTAATACTTTACACTCAATCTGTAGGTTCCCTATTACACCACATGTTACACTTAGCACGTATAAAGGGTTTATACAGGTAAGTAGATGTACAATTTTGGACTTCAGTGGGCAATTCATTCCATAACATCATACCCCTGTAAAGGGGACTTTTTTTAATAAAAATTAGTGCGCGGTCTTTTTAACCTAACAGTCTTTTTCTCCTTTCCTCGTGTTTTTGGATTGTCAACCTCAGCTTGATTTTTCATATACCTTTTCATGAATACCATGAGGAGGTACATTCTTCGGTACTCTAGAGTGTCGATACCGCATCGTTGATGTAGAGCAGCGACCAATATTTCCCTCGGGTATGTTTTGGTGCAGACCTGTAGGCCACGGTTCTGTAGGAGCTGTAACTTCTTAAGTTCATGTTTCCTTGAGCCATCCACAAAAATACTACTGTAATCAAAGAGAGGTGCTATCAACGTCTTATAAATAGCAAGACTATCCTTTTCTGAGACATATTTCCTTATTTTCGAAAGTTGGAACAGGCGTTGGTTTACATTTTTAATAGTATGTTGGATACAGTTGCTCCAATTTAAATCGGAGTCTAAAAGTAGACCTAGGTACTTAAAATTATTACAGACTGGTATTTGTTCACCATCTAGCAACAGGCTCGTATTTGTTGACAATTGATTGTATAAACAAATTCGGTTAGCGTGACCGAATAGACACAACTTAGTTTTTTTAGCGTTTATGACCATATCATTTCTAGAACACCAATTTGCAAGATTGTCTAGGTCGGCTTGCAATCGGTTTAACATAGATGTTGGGTTGTTATCACTTCCATATAGTATGAGGTCGTCAGCATATAGTAGATGTTTGGTGTTAAACTGAAGATCTTTGATATCATTGATGAAACAATTGAACAACATGGGGCCCAATATGCCGCCCTGAGGAACGCCGGAGGATGTTTTAAGACTAGAAGACAGAGTGCTGCCGGTTCTTGTCTTTTGCTTGCGGTCGGTTAAGTAGTTTGCAATACGACTTGTGAAATTATGGAGCCAACAAAATGTGTGGCATAAATAAACTCAGACTCAAACTCGTGACGTCTCTTCATATTAACTCATTGTAGAGAGAAGTGTTCCACTGGTAAAGTATACAGTTATTGATTTGTATGTCAAATCTCAAGATTAATTTGAAAGTTATCATTCTGTAGTGGGTGATAGCAGTTGGGATGGGTCTATGATTATCTTTGTTAGGTTGGTAGAGTGTTGTCAGCTTCTACATCCCGGGCTGTAAACAAGACTTGACACGTGACCTTTGACATCATACATCGGGCATCGACCTCACTTCGCCTCGGGGCTCCACTCAGAGAATGTATCTGTCGATCATAACTGATTAATGTACATATTTATCACAACAATGGAACATGAACCATTTTAAAAATTTATCTTAGATAATAGAATACAGTGTCAATAAATTTTTTTTTTGAAGGCGCCTTGTCTGCACAACAGTGTCAATAAATGTTTAAAAAAGGCAGTCCCAAGTTTTTATAATTATCTCTGTTTGGTTGGTAGAGTGTTGTCAGCTTCTACATCCCGGGCGGCTGATCGTTGGGTGGGCATTGCATTAGTAGAGGGCCGGCACAGCTCCCTTGTTCTAACGTCCATGAATATTGCCCCACCTGTGTTTGCCCCTTTTGTATGTACCCAGGGGCAGTTGACCACGTTTCTGCGGTTAGGCACCGAAAAAAACCTGTAAGCGCCAGATCCACTAAGGCGATTTTCCATGCGAATTTGGGTTCGCAGACATTCGCAGACATTCGCAGACATTCGCAAACGTTTGCATGGACATGCGAATGCCTTGCAACAATATTCAATATATTGAATATCATCGCATGGGATTCGCACAGTCGCATGGATTACAGACGCATTCGCTTGGTCGCCTTAGTGGATCTGGCGCTTTACGATGCGTGATGGATTGGCATGTTTAGACATATGTCTATGATTTTGCACTCTCCTGATATGTCTCAGATATTTGCTTTTTGTATTGGTGCCATATCGGTCGGTCTAAATTCCTATCTTAGAAAGTGGACATCTGGCCTTAATGTAACGTTTTGTCCAGTTTATCCAATATCAATAGGTATTATCGCCAATTTACATTTACTTGATTTACATAGGGAATGCACTGAAAAATATTTTGTTTTTCAATTCTTTCAAAAACAAGGACAATAAAGACAGTACAATCACCCTATACAGGGCGTTCTTCCTTGAGTCGTCTTGTAACAAATTTACAGAGAGACAACAATACAGGACATAAACAGGACATACGTGGGACAATAATACAGGACAGCACAGGTCAAGGTTGCTCTTGGGTAACATGATTCACAGCAGTCTTGGTACATCACAACAGGTCACAATGGTTAATGTTGAGGCTAATTGCCTAGGTGTTTGGTTTATTGTAATGTAATGTTCGTTATGGTTTCTGGGTCATTTGACTCCAGTAACTGTTGTTACTAGTTAGTTATTTGGGTCATATGACGCCAAATTCATAATTTCTGGTTAATTTCCGGTCTCAGCAGGAATAATTTTATTCGGCTCTTGAAGTCGCTTTTCGATTCTATGAGCTGTATATCTTTATTAAGTAGATTCCATATACCATTACCTATATATAAAGGGCTGTTTTTATAACGTTCTTTATTTGGTCTATTTACTTTAATGATAACCTTCTCCGATGATCGTGTTGTTCTAGCTGTTTGATTCATTACTATATTCTCAGGATTACCCTGCCACCAGTGGATAAGCATTTGCAGTTGGACTGCTCTGCGATAGTTTAAAGGTCGAATGCATGATAATTCGTAAACATCAGCTACATGAAGGTCATAAGCCCGTTTTATCATCAGTGCAGTTCTGAGGCAGTTATTAGCAATCACCTGGATCTTTTCTCGGTTACGGTTACTTGTTATATAGTATATGAAACTTGCATATTCAAGTTTGGGGATAATCATTTGCTTCACTATCCGCAGTGCTGTTTCGGTGTTTATAAAGGATCTGATCTTCCTTAGTTTATACCATCGTTGTCTAACCTCCTTTAAAGTCTTGTCAACATGCTTATTAAAGGTAAGCTTGCTATCTATGACCACACCTAAGTAGTTATAGTTGTTGACTACTTTTAATGGTTCATCATGGATAAAGCATGTAGTAATGTCAATGTCTGGTTTGGCATTACTGATCCAAATGAGGTTCGTCTTCTTTGTATTAATGGTGAGTTTCTTTGATGCAAAGAAGTCACTCATCATGTCCAGTTCAGTTTGCATGATAGTGTTTACCACTGCAGCTTGTTTACCACTGACCATGATGATCAGGTCATCTGCATACATAATCACAAAACTATACTATAATATACTATACATCTACTATAATCAGTGATCACATAGGAAAGCTCCCCAGGATTTATATAGAAATACTCTATATATATATACTCTGTGTTGTGAGACCTTAAATAAATAGCTCAGGAGCATAATGAGTCAGCGATCTTGAAGAGCACTTGGAGGTTGTTGTTGTCTGTATAATCAGTTATAATAAGTCATCTCTCACCCAAATACACCACATACTCCTAGAACCTGAAAATGTTTAAACCGATAACCAAAAGAATAACAAAAAAAACCATGATCGATTCAATACCAAAATGAGCATTGACTGATCAATTGTATACATGTTATTTACCTCATTTATAGATTACAAACATGACGCATACTGTTTTATATATGTGTAGTGTTTGTCGGCTTTGGCTTACTGAGGATAAACCCACCCTGTAAGAGGTCGTATTACAACTTTCCGGTGATACGCCACCCTATGTTGAATCATATAGGTCAGTTTGATTTTCTCAGAATAGATTGCTCTATAGATCTAGTCACACAAAACCAGAATCTTCAAGTTTGATAAACAACAGATCTTTATTCAAAGTTACCTTCTAGGTGATCCGCTTTGGTACCTTGACACTGGAGTACCAAGTAAAGCCAGGGAGGTTTATGTGCTGGAGCATGTAGACTGGCCTAACCACCGAGAGGGTTCTAAAACGCCCAGCAAATGAGGCTCCAAGGATTCACTCTTCTCAGAGATGTTACCTTTTTATTGAGCTTATTGACTTATACCATGCTGCTCCCAGCAACTTTTTTTAATTTTTTTTATTTGAATCACAACATCTGATACATCAGTTCTTCCTGTGTGATGTTACAAATAGTAATCATTGTAAACAGAGAACACTCTGCGTAACAATTTTACAGTAAGTAGTGGATGAAAAGGAAGATGTGATGAGATGAGATGGTTGTGATGCTGATAATATAAAATGCTCTGCCAAATAGTTCGCTTGTCATATTCTCTTCTACATAGTTTCCTTTATAGCTCTTTTAAATGTCGCCACACTATCTAGACGTTGCGTTTCTACACTAAGAGAGTCCCAGAGAATTCTACCTCTGTAGAGAGATCTTTCCACCTTAGCTCCTTTATGTCTAACCGATATAAACTTTATTTTATAATCAGACCTAGTTCTCCTAATTATGTGATCAAGATTCTCTTCATTTTTGGATTTCTTATACATGATTTTTACAAGTTGTCTTCTCCTTTCCTCTAACATTTCAATCTCACAGGTCTTATGTAGTTCTAATATCGAGATACCTCTGATGCCACACCTTTCAATAATACGTAACGCACGATTTTGAGTTCGCTGCAGGCTCAATATACTGTTCTTGTATGCCCCATCTCAGAGAAAACTGCAATATTCCATGATCGGTCTAATAGTCTTGGTGTAAATACTGATTGCTACCTCGTGTGACACACAATTTCGAAATTTCCTAAATTTAAATAATTTATTGTTCACTGATTTAACAAAGTTACTCCTAGATACTTATATGTATTTTTTGACATGCACCATCTTACCTTTACACATAATTTCTAATTTTGGAACATAACTGGGATGGGATAATCACGAGCAATTTCAGAGCAGTCTGTTGATGGAAAACCATGGGGATACACGGATACCGGGGGTATCGGGGCACCGACCACCACTCCGGGGTCGGGGTATTCCTCCAGTGAGGAGCCGATACCATTGTCCAGCCTGTGCTCAATTCCCTCCAGCCGTTTGTCTACGGGTTCGTCCCGAGTGGGGCGATACAGCATGGAGGGGCCAGCTGGACCGGCCATGGTCATGAGAACATGGGGGATAACACGATCACAAATATCAGGAACATGAGAAAGAACACAAACATGTGTATCAGGAACGGTAGAACATACACGTGAAACAGAATAAGAAACATCATATGGATTTTCAAAGTTGGAATCAACGGTATGTTCAACATAAACATTGTCACAGTAGGGAGTAAGAGAAACCCGTGCTGGGGCGCGACCATGTGTTGGCTTGTTTTTGTTATGGTGAGCGGCTACCACGTGACCGGAGTGAGCGTGACGCCCATTGTTTTTGTTTGGTGAATGCACGTGGCTCTGGCTGGCACGTGACTGCCCAGTCCGTGTACACACATCAGAGTTGCGTGGAGAACAGGTAGTATGAGATACAGGTGCTGATTTACACGGAAAAGCGCCCGGCCTGGTCTATTTATAAAAAATACGGGTTCTATACCTTTTAGGCGTCCGGTCTACTTCCCAAACCCCGGAGCTGCTGGGGCCTTTTGCCTTGCATGTGATGAGTGGATTCGGAGCATTCGTCCCTCTGGTACGCCTGGCACGGTGGGCCCGGCCGGGCCCTGGCAACTTGGGCTGGAAGGTCCAGCGCAGTCTGACTCGGTCTAGTTGCTTCCTTTGTCTTCGCGGTAGCCGCCACTTGAGTACCTGCCATGTGCGCGAGCCGGGTCTGTAGTCTGTTGATTTCATACGAATTTAGCCATGTAATCCTGCCGTTAGCGACCCTGTCGCACACTTCCTCAGAAAAACAGCAGACATTGGGCCACGGGAAATCTCTGGCATCGTCCAAGATTGCCTCCAGGTGGGCCCCCATGGCGTCCCGGGTCTCCTCATCCGGGGCAAGTTTGGCTAATTGTAAAAAACCATACGCATACTCCGGAATAGTTAGATCGCAACTCCGGTCTTGCTTCTTTTAGGGCCCCTAAAGATGAAATGGTGGAGCATCGTGCTGTTACCTTTTATATCCGGTTGCAGAGCGGCCCGGACAGCCTGGGCCACCTGGTCCGCGGCATCCCCTTGGAGGTCCAAGTCCGACATTTTTTCCGGGAGGACGGATGTAGGTAGGCAGGCAGGGTGGTGCGGGTGGTTGTATAACCCGGAACGGTGATCGTGGTCACGGTCACGGACAAGTGAGCGGGCCTGGCCGGTAGAGTTTCCCGCATGCAGGTCTGGCTGCCCTGGCGCCTTGTTAGAAGCGTCGGGCTGTGTTTTCTCCCGGACAAGCTGGGATAGCATTGATGTAATACTATCTAACCTGCCGTCGATGGCGTCCACTCTTCCGGCTATGTCTTGGATCTCTGCCGCGTTCCTTCTCGCCAGTGGTCCGGAGGCCGATGAAGACGCCGGTGATGCAGAGGCGCCATCTTGGTCGCCATCTTGGTCTGACAGGTTTGCCGGGTTCTCCTGGGCCTTTTTCCGGGTATTTCGCTTCTTTGGAGAAGTTGTCTGCTTCCGTCTCGTCATTTTCCGTATATAATCAGAATTGATGATAAAAGATTTGGTATAAAGATTTGGTATAAAAACCGAAAACGGTGGTAAAACAACGTGGCAGCAGTAATGAAAAAATTCCCATGCATCAGCGGTGAATGCAATAGTAGGAATGACGCTAGTAGAGGCATCACATGATCACGTGATCAGTTGGTGAAGCAGAATGTTCGATTAACCACCACAGTGTTACTTGTTAAGAAATGTTCAATTATACACAGAGTAAGTACAGCCCGGCAGTAAATTATAGGTAATTTACAATTACTGCACAATTTTCCGATTTGGGTATTTAGGGTCAATCCAGCTTTCGCTTACCAGAATGATATTAAACAGGGTGGTGAGGATGGAGAAAATCTCAAAGTTTGGTACAATACTGCAGACATTAATATTAAGTAGTTTTAGACCTTTTAATGATTGCATGTGTTGGTAATCAGTCATTTAGCAAAGTGGAAATTGTCTGATGAGAAAACCATGTGGGGGATACCAGTGGATGAGTAAATGATGAATAAGGATGTCTTGTTACGGTGGGGGTGATCAACATAATACGCATAGATGATGAGAGAGATGCAATGGACAGGTATATGTTCCAGTGGTCGGCAGATTAAGATATAGGATATGGTGATATGAAAGGTTATATATATTGCGCAGACAGTAATGATATAAGATATAATCTGGGCTATTATCCTACCCCTAATAAAAAATGCCATAGGCTTAACATGGGATTTGTTTATGTCACAGGTGTGACATAAAGTGTTGTTTATGTCACTACTTTCTGATACTGAAAAAATATGGAAACTGGGTAGGATAAAATCTAGACGCCACTCGTTTGAGTTTTTTTTTTTTTTATTTCTTTTTATTTATTCAGAGCTACAATCTGCTGGTGAACAGGTTTTCATTGTAGTGGTTACAACTTGCACAAGGTTCATTTATAACATTATCACAATATATACATAGTAATAACATGAAGCTTTACAATATGCTGGAATATATGGTGAAATTATGAGATGAGAAGTGTAAAGGAGTGTGTATACGGTCAATATAGTACAGGTAATACTTTACACTCAATCTGTAGGTTCCCTATTACACCACATGTTACACTTAGCACGTATAAAGGGTTTATACAGGTAAGTAGATGTACAATTTTGGACTTCAGTGGGCAATTCATTCCATAACATCATACCCCTGTAAAGGGGACTTTTTTTAATAAAAATTAGTGCGCGGTCTTTTTAACCTAACAGTCTTTTTCTCCTGTCCTCGTGTTTTTGGATTGTCAACCTCAGCTTGATTTTTCGTATACCTTTTCATGAATACCATGAGGAGGTACATTCTTCGGTACTCTAGAGTGTCGATACCGCATCGTTGATGTAGAGCAGCGACCAATATTTCCCTCGGTTATGTTTTGGTGCAGACCTGTAGGCCACGGTTCTGTAGGAGCTGTAACTTCTTAAGTTCATGTTTCCTTGAGCCATCCACAAAAATACTACTGTAATCAAAGAGAGGTGCTATCAACGTCTTATAAATAGCAAGACTATCCTTTTCTGAGACATATTTCCTTATTTTCGAAAGTTGGAACAGGCGTTGGTTTACATTTTTAATAGTATGTTGGATACAGTTGCTCCAATTTAAATCGGAGTCTAAAAGTAGACCTAGGTACTTAAAATTATTACAGACTGGTATTTGTTCACCATCTAGCAACAGGCTCGTATTTGTTGACAATTGATTGTATAAACAAATTCGGTTAGCGTGACCGAATAGACACAATTTAGTTTTTTTAGCGTTTATGACCATATCATTTCTAGAACACCAATTTGCAAGATTGTCTAGGTCGGCTTGCAATCGGTTTAACATAGATGTTGGGTTGTTATCACTTCCATATAGTATGAGGTCGTCAGCATATAGTAGATGTTTGGTGTTAAACTGAAGATCTTTGATATCATTGATGAAACAATTGAACAACATGGGGCCCAATATGCCGCCCTGAGGAACGCCGGAGGATGTTTTAAGACTAGAAGACAGAGTGCTGCCGGTTCTTGTCTTTTGCTTGCGGTCGGTTAAGTAGTTTGCAATACGACTTGTGAAATTATGGAGCCAACAAAATGTGTGGCATAAATAAACTCAGACTCAAACTCGTGACGTCTCTTCATATTAACTCATTGTAGAGAGAAGTGTTCCACTGGTAAAGTATACAGTTATTGATTTGTATGTCAAATCTCAAGATTAATTTGAAAGTTATCATTCTGTAGTGGGTGATAGCAGTTGGGATGGGTCTATGATTATCTTTGTTAGGTTGGTAGAGTGTTGTCAGCTTCTACATCCCGGGCTGTAAACAAGACTTGACACGTGACCTTTGACATCATACATCGGGCATCGACCTCACTTCGCCTCGGGGCTCCACTCAGAGAATGTATCTGTCGATCATAACTGATTAATGTACATATTTATCACAACAATGGAACATGAACCATTTTAAAAATTTATCTTAGATAATAGAATACAGTGTCAATAATTTTTTTTTTTGAAGGCGCCTTGTCTGCACAACAGTGTCAATAAATGTTTAAAAAAGGCAGTCCCAAGTTTTTATAATTATCTCTGTTTGGTTGTTAGAGTGTTGTCAGCTTCTACATCCCGGGCGGCTGATCGTTGGGTGGGCATTGCATTAGTAGAGGGCCGGCACAGCTCCCTTGTTCTAACGTCCATGAATATTGCCCCACCTGTGTTTGCCCCTTTTGTATGTACCCAGGGGCAGTTGACCACGTTTCTGCGGTTAGGCACCGAAAAAAACCTGTAAGCGCCAGATCCACTAAGGCGATTTTCCATGCGAATTTGGGTTCGCAGACATTCGCAGACATTCGCAGACATTCGCAAACGTTTGCATGGACATGCGAATGCCTTGCAACAATATTCAATATATTGAATATCATCGCATGGGATTCGCACAGTCGCATGGATTACAGACGCATTCGCTTGGTCGCCTTAGTGGATCTGGCGCTTTACGATGCGTGATGGATTGGCATGTTTAGACATATGTCTATGATTTTGCACTCTCCTGATATGTCTCAGATATTTGCTTTTTGTATTGGTGCCATATCGGTCGGTCTAAATTCCTATCTTAGAAAGTGGACATCTGGCCTTAATGTAACGTTTTGTCCAGTTTATCCAATATCAATAGGTATTATCGCCAATTTACATTTACTTGATTTACATAGGGAATGCACTGAAAAATATTTTGTTTTTCAATTCTTTCAAAAACAAGGACAATAAAGACAGTACAATCACCCTATACAGGGCATTCTTCCTTGAGTCGTCTTGTAACAAATTTACAGAGAGACAACAATACAG
Source organism: Alentia gelatinosa (assembly GCA_950022655.1). NCBI lineage: Eukaryota > Metazoa > Annelida > Polychaeta > Phyllodocida > Polynoidae > Alentia > Alentia gelatinosa. Next base: position 170,452,638 of record OX465579.1, read on the forward strand.
GACATAAACAGGACATACGTGGGACAATAATACAGGACAGCACAGGTCAAGGTTGCTCTTGGGTAACATGATTCACAGCAGTCTTGGTACATCACAACAGGTCACAATGGTTAATGTTGAGGCTAATTGCCTAGGTGTTTGGTTTATTGTAATGTAATGTTCGTTATGGTTTCTGGGTCATTTGACTCCAGTAACTGTTGTTACTAGTTAGTTATTTGGGTCATATGACGCCAAATTCATAATTTCTGGTTAATTTCCGGTCTCAGCAGGAATAATTTTATTCGGCTCTTGAAGTCGCTTTTCGATTCTATGAGCTGTATATCTTTATTAAGTAGATTCCATATACCATTACCTATATATAAAGGGCTGTTTTTATAACGTTCTTTATTTGGTCTATTTACTTTAATGATAACCTTCTCCGATGATCGTGTTGTTCTAGCTGTTTGATTCATTACTATATTCTCAGGATTACCCTGCCACCAGTGGATAAGCATTTGCAGTTGGACTGCTCTGCGATAGTTTAAAGGTCGAATGCATGATAATTCGTAAACATCAGCTACATGAAGGTCATAAGCCCGTTTTATCATCAGTGCAGTTCTGAGGCAGTTATTAGCAATCACCTGGATCTTTTCTCGGTTACGGTTACTTGTTATATAGTATATGAAACTTGCATATTCAAGTTTGGGGATAATCATTTGCTTCACTATCCGCAGTGCTGTTTCGGTGTTTATAAAGGATCTGATCTTCCTTAGTTTATACCATCGTTGTCTAACCTCCTTTAAAGTCTTGTCAACATGCTTATTAAAGGTAAGCTTGCTATCTATGACCACACCTAAGTAGTTATAGTTGTTGACTACTTTTAATGGTTCATCATGGATAAAGCATGTAGTAATGTCAATGTCTGGTTTGGCATTACTGATCCAAATGAGGTTCGTCTTCTTTGTATTAATGGTGAGTTTCTTTGATGCAAAGAAGTCACTCATCATGTCCAGTTCAGTTTGCATGATAGTGTTTACCACTGCAGCTTGTTTACCACTAACCATGATGATCAGGTCATCTGCATACATAATCACAAAACTATACTAAAATATACTATACATCTACTATAATCAGTGATCACATAGGAAAGCTCCCCAGGATTTATATAGAAATACTCTATATATATATACTCTGTGTTGTGAGACCTTAAATAAATAGCTCAGGAGCATAATGAGTCAGCGATCTTGAAGAGCACTTGGAGGTTGTTGTTGTCTGTATAATCAGTTATAATAAGTCATCTCTCACCCAAATACACCACATACTCCTAGAACCTGAAAATGTTTAAACCGATAACCAAAAGAATAACAAAAAAAACCATGATCGATTCAATACCAAAATGAGCATTGACTGATCAATTGTATACATGTTATTTACCTCATTTATAGATTACAAACATGACGCATACTGTTTTATATATGTGTAGTGTTTGTCGGCTTTGGCTTACTGAGGATAAACCCACCCTGTAAGAGGTCGTATTACAACTTTCCGGTGATACGCCACCCTATGTTGAATCATATAGGTCAGTTTGATTTTCTCAGAATAGATTGCTCTATAGATCTAGTCACACAAAACCAGAATCTTCAAGTTTGATAAACAACAGATCTTTATTCAAAGTTACCTTCTAGGTGATCCGCTTTGGTACCTTGACACTGGAGTACCAAGTAAAGCCAGGGAGGTTTATGTGCTGGAGCATGTAGACTGGCCTAACCACCGAGAGGGTTCTAAAACGCCCAGCAAATGAGGCTCCAAGGATTCACTCTTCTCAGAGATGTTACCTTTTTATTGAGCTTATTGACTTATACCATGCTGCTCCCAGCAACTTTTTTTAATTTTTTTTATTTGAATCACAACATCTGATACATCAGTTCTTCCTGTGTGATGTTACAAATAGTAATCATTGTAAACAGAGAACACTCTGCGTAACAATTTTACAGTAAGTAGTGGATGAAAAGGAAGATGTGATGAGATGAGATGGTTGTGATGCTGATAACATAAAATGCTCTGCCAAATAGTTCGCTTGTCATATTCTCTTCTACATAGTTTCCTTTATAGCTCTTTTAAATGTCGCCACACTATCTAGACGTTGCGTTTCTACACTAAGAGAGTCCCAGAGAATTCTACCTCTGTAGAGAGATCTTTCTACCTTAGCTCCTTTATGTCTAACCAATATAAACTTTATTTTATAATCAGACCTAGTTCTCCTAATTATGTGATCAAGATTCTCTTCATTTTTGGATTTCTTATACATGATTTTTACAAGTTGTCTTCTCCTTTCCTCTAACATTTCAATCTCACAGGTCTTATGTAGTTCTAATATCGAGATACCTCTGATGCCACACCTTTCAATAATACGTAACGCACGATTTTGAGTTCGCTGCAGGCTCAATATACTGTTCTTGTATGCCCCATCTCAGAGAAAACTGCAATATTCCATGATCGGTCTAATAGTCTTGGTGTAAATACTGATTGCTACCTCGTGTGACACACAATTTCGAAATTTCCTAAATTTAAATAATTTATTGTTCACTGATTTAACAAAGTTACTCCTAGATACTTATATGTACTTTTTGACATGCACCATCTTACCTTTACACATAATTTCTAATTTTGGAACATACCTCATTTTTGTTTTGGCTGCGAACCAGATCAGACTGGTTTTGTCAATCTTCAAGCAGAGTCCATTACAATCACACCAGGTAGATATCCGTTCTACTGCCAAAGTAATATTATATTTAGCGACATTAGCATCAGAATTCGACGTATAGACCACTAGGTCATCTGCGAACTATAAATACGAACATGGGTCGACTTCCTGACACATATCATTAACAAAACTTATAAATAACAATGGGCCCAGCACCGACCCTCGATGCCGCTGTAGCCTCTGATTTATCTCTTGATGTGTATAACTGGTCCACTAACTTCAGAATAGGATCTTCCGTTCCGACTTCTGGCCTGAAACCATATTGCCCTTCTGTTAAATAATTTGTGGCTGTAAACCATGAATAAAGCTTGGAATGGAATAGTTTCTCAATTATCTTTGTTTGCATAGGCAATATACTGATAGGTCGCCAGTTAGTGATTTTCGATTCGTTGCTACATTTAGGGATAGGTATAATAACACTTTCTTTCCATGACTGTGGTATAACTCCTTCTTTAAAACTGGTGTTGATAACATGGGTAAACTCTTCTACTAAAATAATTAAAGCATCTTGTGGACTGATATACCCATAATCAACTTCAGAACTTTGTCTCTTCCTACTACCATGTCCAGCTCTTCCTCAATACTAGGTAGATCTGACATAGCTTTCATTAGTCTGTTAAAAGAGTTTAAGTTACAATTTGAGAACAATTCCCCCCCAATTTTACTAAAGAACTCATTCACATAGTCCGCAGTTACATCTGTAGCTATTGGTTCCCCCATATCGTCAACTAGGTTACAAGTATTCTTTTGCTTAGGTCCTTCATACAACTCCCTTATAAATCGCCAGAAATCACGTGGTTTGTTATTACTTTGTTCCAAGTTGCATTTACAAAATTCCGACTTAGCTTCCAATAAATCCTGCCTAATAATATTATTTAATCTTTTAGCCTCCTCTAACAAAACCGCTTCACCAGTCATATTGTATCTGTCTATAAGCTCTCTCCTTTCTTCTATCTTTGAAAGTTGATCATCCCCCACCCATGGTTCACGTGCCCACCTAAATTTCATTATTCTGATTGGACAAGTAATATCAAGAAAAATTTGAATTTGAATAAGAATAGAATTCCATTGTTGGTCAGGGTCGGTGCTGGACCATAGTTTACTCCAATCACAATTAGTCAGAAAATCTGCTAATGAATCCTCTGTATAACAGGAGTATGATCTGCCACGAAAAGAAGTTGAGACCATGGGGCACTTCTGATTTTTACGTTTAGCCCAAATTAATAAATGATCGCTCATCAAGATATTACTAACACCCGCAGCAGTAACAAAGGGACAAGATGTAAATATATGATCAATAAGAGTACCACCCTTAGCTGTAGGTCTAGTGGTTTCAGTAATGAGCTGTTCAAGATTGTAATCTTTAGTGAATTCAATTAATTTAGCACTACCTGGGTTATTCCATTCGTGGAGATTTATATTCATGTCACCTAGTAACCAGACCTCGAAACCTCTGTATTCTTTACATGAGAGTACAGGCTCAATATAATTAAGGAGGAATTCAACAGAGCCATTCCATGGCCGATAGCAATCAACAATTAGTATTCTCTTATTATTTGGTTGTGTCACTTTAAGCGTTTATATTTCTATGAAATCATTAACGGTACAAAAATAAAGGACACAAAACAGTATACGGTACATAATCTGCACAAACAAAGGTTGCTAATCCCCCACCAATTTTCCCTTCCCTATCTTCCCTAAATATCTTTCGATGCCCCCAGTCCAGCGAACCATCACCATAATGCGAGTCTAACCAAGTCTCAGATATAGTTACTATCGTATAATCTTCTAGAAGTAATTTCACCTGTGACATTATTGGAAAAAGGCTTCTAGCATTGAAGTGACAGATATTAAACGATTTCATCGCTAGAAATAAATTATGGACAGAATGAAGAATTATGAGTACTTTTTTTTTTTTTTCTTAGTAGCCAGAAAGATGCTAGAGAAATAAAGCCAGTAACTATATAAAGTAGAATGAAATATTATATGAGTATCATAGATAAATTTTATAACTACTTGGTCCCTAGAGCAACCGATGTAAACCAGGCCTGAGGCTGATGACTGTTCCTTTATTGGAAACACTTCATGTACATAATAAAAACCGAATGTCAGCCATAGTGAACCAATAAAGAATTTACGAAAAATAGAAAAAATGGTTCAGCCCATGCCTTGTCCACATATTCTTACTCTCGGGGCAAGTAATTTCGTTCTGTGTAAGTTATGAGAGCTGAAATACTAACTGAAAAGTATTCATAGCTCACATAATTCATGATAAAGTGGTAATTAAATTCAAAATACACACAAATGGAAATAAGATCATGGGAAAATGCCTCCAGAGTAGAAAATCACACACTCTCCAACTATAGTTGTCAGTCAGATGAACTATCTGCTGGGAGAGAAACAGACTCTGACAGCTTGTGGTTCAAGGCGCTGTAGACTTAATCCAACCAGAGCTAACGTAGCGTAGCTCTGGTGGCCAGTGTAGTCTAACTGCTGTTTCACGATTGTAAAGCTCTGTGTACCAATCTGGGAGCTGTTTCAAAAGTCGAGTGAAGTCTCGCCAGCGGCACTTCGCATTTCAAAGCGAGAGGCCGCAACAGCAACAGCACTTTTAATGAAAGCGGCAGGAAAACCGCTACCAATACCCAATAGCGAGCGGCAACTCCACCTCAACAGCGATTCTTCAAGTGCCATAGTTAGCTCTCGCTTTGGCGGTGAGTACTCTCGTTTAGCACCCTCCTGACTTTTGAAACAGCTCCCTGAACTATAGATTGGCCACCACCCCTCTGTCTCCACTCTGTTCCAGCTGAGTGGTTGGGAAGGATAAACCCAGATCGTGTCCACGAATTCTCATTCTCAGACCAAGTTTTGTTTTATCATACGTGGGTTCTGAGAGCAGAACTATTTATGAAGAAATATTCATCAAAACTCATCAAATTGATAGTAAAGTCTGCATTGGGCCAAGGTGCCTCAGATTTAACCAAGTGTATCTGAACTATAGATTGTCTGCCACCTATGTAGATTGGCCACCACCTCTGTCTCCAATCTGTTCAGACCATATTCTCCTTGCATAGATCATGTAATTTACTTTCTGTGGCTACTTGTATCTCTGCACCAAGTTCCCTTTTTGGGGCAAAGTCTGCTCCATATGCCAGTTTTTTCGTATATCTTAAATTCTGAATGATTTAAGGAATATTTTGTGTTTTACTTGTTAATAGAGATGCACATATTTATATGGTGAATAATATACACTCATTTTTGTCAAACCAGACATAGTCTTAGGGATTACTTTCTTCATTGGAAAGAGCCTCATACATTGCAGGGTTTTGTTTGTCACGCACCATATTAGCATTCTTGATGTCAACAGTGTCAACAATAGCCTTAAATTGATTCTTTCCAGTATACATATATGTATACATACACATAATGTACTAAAGTTAATAAAACCAGGTAAATTCTGGCATGTAAATATTAAACTTATATAATGAAATCCTGTAATATGCAGCTATCCTTCTCTTGAAAAATACTGACCACTACCGATGAATGTAAGTTTTGTATCAAGAGAGATACACTTTTTTACAGAATGCCCTGAAGTTAAACGCTTCTGTAAAGCTGTGGAAAGGTGATTAAATGTGGCACTTGGTGTAGACATTTTCAATGTTAACAATCAAGAAATTATCTTTGGAGTCATTGATCCTAGCAGCAATCAAAGGGTAAAACTTATTAACTACATAATCCTGTATTCTAAACTATTTATTCATAAACAGAAGTTGTTCTATAACAATGACCTCGATCTGACCAAATTCCTACAAGAACTTAAACACAAGGTCATGATAGAGAAACACCTTAGTTGCTTTGACAAGAGTAAAGGCAGATTCAAATTCCTGGAAAGGTTGTGGAAGATAATGTAATTGTGATTGCCCAGCATATACATAACATATTAATTGTACTGTTTATTAGTGTACTGTCTTACTGTCAAAGCGTTAACTGTTGATTTCCTTTATTTTGCCGTCTTCAACATATTTTTGTGTAAATGTTGTGTAATAGTTAGTATACCTTTTCACTGTTAGCACTGTTATTGATGTTGTCACTAGTTCTCAGACAATCTTTTCTGTGTAGACAATTGGAGAGATACATATTCCAATAACAGGAAGATGAAATGGTCATTACAATAACTTTAGCGAATGTATATTGTAGAGCAAAGCATGATGCAATAATTGCATGAGATCTCTCACCGCATAGGACTATTCATGTTTGCCTATTAAGATAAATCGAGTTGAATGTCAATCAAAAATGCAAATAATCACGAATCTATCTTGTACACATACACTTTCTTTTCAGCACCTGAGGAATTGACTCTAAATTTGGATGACAAATCCAATGATAAAGACAGAACTGTATGAACCATTAAGGGAATGACGAAGCAGATTATCATAGTGAAACACTGCTGAGCTAGGGACAGAGAAGATGACGAGGCAAACTTGGGAATAAATAATTTATTATTATTGTAAGATGATAAATGATTGATTATATAAATAAATTGAATTAATACATAAATAATACATTGTTTATGCAATGTGTGAATTGGTAATAAATAGTAGGTGAAGTATAAGAGTTGGTTGAGTTAATACATTTGATAAGAGTAGATATCAGTTGTATTTGAGTTGAAGTACAATGAGTATTTATGAAAAAAGAGGTAATAACATAAATATTTGTATAAAATATGATGATGTTAATACATGTAATATTTGTAAAATATATATAACGCCAAAAATGCCATTAATGGGTTGAGATGATGGGGTGTGGTGGTGGAAAGGTAAATATAAAATAGTTTTTAAGATTATAATAGTAAAAGATTGATAAATGAGTCTGTTGGGGCATATTATTTAGTGATTGCCCGTACCAGGGAAGTCCCTACGGCTCTCGCGGTGGACGTCTGTATATAATCTTTGTAGGCGTCCGACGTCCAGTGCCCGAACCTCTGGATGTCTAGTTCGGAGTGCCCTGCTCTGAATGCCTCCGTGGCGGCTGCCTTCCTTATGGAGTGTAGGGGGTAGCGGGCGGGGTCGGCCCCCGCTGCCCTCACGGCCACCGCCCACTGTTTCGCGACGTATGTAGCCGGCATCGGCCGTCTGGAGGCGTGAAAAACCAGCAGTGGGTCGTCCTTTGAACACTGTGGGTTTCGTGTGACCGTTGCGGCCACGGCCGTGCACGGGCACATGTTGCCGTCGGGGGCGGGCAGTATCAGACGGTCCTGGTCGTATTTCTGGGCGTTTTTCGCGTGTTTTATTTTTAGCCGTAGTGCACCCTCGTGGTAGCTCACGTCCCCACGGGTGAGGTGTTTCCTGGGGTCGAAGCCGCGACCGACGGAGGCGCTACCTCGGAGCGTCGTAGGGCGCCGTAGAAGATGAGGAGCACGGCCGTCTTGACCGTCATCCCGTCTCGGTCGCGGGGCAATGCCTCCACCGCTTCCCTGAAGGTCTCCACCGGGATCGGGGGCCCCTGACGTAGGACGGTAGGGGGTGGTACGGTCGATGCCCTCGAGTGTCATGGTCAGCCGTGCGGACGCGGCTGGCGACAGTGCCACACCCACTCTTTTGAGGTGTTGTCGTACCCTTGCGACGTGGTTCCTTACCGTAGCGGGCGACGGATCCCCTTGTGCTAGGTACTCGGCGAATGCTGATATCGTCTGGGGTCGTGGACGTAGGTGATGGTCGCCCACCCTCCTGCAAAACGCTATGTATGTCTCGACCGAGGTCCGGTGAGCCTGCATGGTCCCAGGGGCGCGTGAGGCCTGCTGTCGTGCCGCCGCCCTTCGTTGCAGTGATAGGTACGCCTGATCTGGATAATACAAATGGACGTACGTTGTTGAGGAAGTCCGTACATGGGTCGACAAGCGTAAGGTTGAATCGTCGTACATCGTTACATGCGGCATTAAAATATTTGTTATTGAGATGTGCTCGACTGAGGTTGTCAGGCACCACATTGTCAACACCTGGTATGTGTACATAGGATATTTCACACTGAAAGAGGGCCTGTACCATCCAGGCGGCCCTGGCACAGTCTAAAAGGACCTTGTTGTGACCCCTCCCGTTCTGTAGTACATGGACAGCTGGGAGATTGTCGCACATAATACGGATATGCCCCCCTCTGTCAGATTCTCGGATGAATGTCTGGAGGGCTACGATGACATTGGCTGCTTCCAGCTCGGTGATGTTAACCGCTCCATCCTCGACCGGGGCAACCTGACCGGCGTAAGCCCATTTCTCGTCGTTGCCTCCTATACCACTGAGGCAGGCGTCAACGCCGATAGTGCGATTAGGAGTGGGCAGGGGGATGAGAGCTACCCCGTTCCAAGCGTTTGAGAACTCGTCGAACCATCTGAGGTCGGCCCTCATGTCATTGCTAATGTTAATGTACCTCTTTTTTGGTCCTCGTAGGGTCTCCAGCAGCCTCGAGATAAAGAGGCGTGTTGGGCGGATACATTTAGATACGTGAACCAATTTACCCACCAACGATTCCATTTCTTTTCTGGTGACGGACCGGCGTTTTAGGAAGGCGGCGACCGTTTCCCGTATCTCGTCCAGCTTCATCTGAGGTACCGAGAGGGTCTTGGTCTCTGCGTTGATCGTGATGCCGAGCCATGTGAGAGACCGAGCCGGTCCCTGTCTCTTCGTGGGAGCTTCCGGTAGGCCTAGTTCCTCCAGGAGGCTGGTGACCTCGGCTGCATCCCGGACCGACTGCTCTCTGGAAGGAGGGAATAATGTCATCCAGATACATCCATGCTTTGAGGCCCCTGGCACAGAGGGTCACGACTATGGCATCCGCGACCCGCTGCATGTGGCAGCTCGAGCATCCGGCCCCGAACACCATACTCGCTTCCAGGTAGAATTTTCCGCCCCACTCGAGGCATTGGAGGGGCCAGTCGAGTGGATCTGATTTAAAGTTTTTGTAGGCACGACTTACGTCGGTCGAGAAAAGGTGTACCTCATCGCCCATCCCGACCAGGTCGTCCACTATAGAATCGATTGAGGGGAGACCGTGGTTCTGCACATTTCCAAATAGGGAGTTTTTAACAACGTAGGCATTGACTGAGTTGTCGTAGGGGAACGTGAGGTCCGATATGATACGTCGTTCCTCCGAGTCCCTCTTGGGCCGTGACATGAGCGGAGCGACATGGCACCAGGGGGAAAAAGGGGGACAGTCGTAGGGGCCGACCAGGCCTCCGAGGCTGAGTTCCTTCGATATAAATGAGTCAATAGCCTGTGGGTAGTCGGTCGCGCTAGTGTGGTTAGGCGTTCCCACACTGTCGCTCACCGGTCCCATATACCCCAGGGGGAATCCGTATGCAATGAGGTCGTAGAGTTCTGGGTCCACCCCGTCAATACATAATATTTTATTCCATGCGGCAAGATTGAGGGCTGTGGGGAGTGCAACCTTGCAGCAGACGCTGTTGGGGAGTCCACTCGCTCGGACAGTGTCATAGATGTGTGCCAGCTCGACCGAGTCAGTCGAGGCAGCGGACACAGACATGCTCGGCCAGTGAATTTCCCTGTGATATTTAAACGCATGAGGGGCCATGTCAATTTCGTGATCAACAATATTATTTTCACATAAATGGCGTATAGCTTTGAAGTCGGGGTCGTTACCTGCACTCGCTTGTTGTTGAACGGTGGCCACGCCCCCTCCCTTTGCTGCGGCGGTCGAGTCGGAGTGTTCATTTCGAGTGCTAGCTCACTTCCTACGCCAGTCAGATGTCTCCACTGAATTTTCCCTGTACGGCCGTATCGTTTTACATCGATCCTCTTCATTACGGCGTCTGGCGGGCACTATATATTTCGTAGGAGCCTGAAAACCGTGGCGGATCGAGCTCAGATCGAGCAGACCGGAAGTTCCGCCATCTTGGAATGTCTGAAGCTTGTTGCTCGCAGGCCGTTGCGGCTGTGTGTTGCTGGTGCCAGTTCCGGTTGACCATAGGGCGCCGCCATCTTGTATTCGCTCTCCGAGTATAGCCTCCGGCTTGCCCGTCTGGTAGTGTAGATCCTGGCGTTGGCACGCAGCGGTTGCCGCTGCTGCTCTCCTCCCCGATGTTTCACCTCCTTCCCGCGTCAGGTCGGTGTACACAGGCGTCTCTAACAACGGATTGCCGGAGACGCCTACTGCCCGTTTTTTGCTGCCGTACGACTGTGTTGGTCTCCCTGCCTCCTATCACGGTCCAACCTGTCGCAAACGGACATGTTGTGCCCGTTGTAGAAGTTCCCCGTACGCCCGTAGCAGTAGGAGCAAGCGTGAACACATGTAATTCCACCCTCCTCGTGGTCTCCTCGGTAGCTGCAGCCCTTAGTAGCGTTGAAGTCCCTACACGCAACTTCACGACCGCGCGGGCCGGTCCTTGAGTTCGTGTTGTTTGTCGCACTTCTTGGGGGAGCGACAGCTGCCTGCCTACTTGACCCAGTGTGTACCGGGGCACGGTCCATGAGGCATAATCGAACTCGCTCGTGTTGGATCACATGCCAGTCCGACCACGATATCTTTCCCTTTTCTATTTGGTCGAAAATGTGTTGCGAGAATCTCCTGACCGAGGGCCATGGTCGCACCATGGCGTCGTCTATGACGCCCTGGAGATGCTCGAGTATATGGGGGTTATTGTAGAGATCCGACCGGCGTTCATCTCTAACAAGGCATATAAGGGCTCTTATGTACTCCAACATGGTAATATCCTTACGTGCTTCCAGCTTTTGCTTGAGGCTGTCCACCCCCTCCCGGTCGAGATACATGAAGGGCTTGGGAATGTAACGGTCGATAAATATATCTGAAGAGTGCGACCTTACCTTCGGACCGGAGAGGTCGCATAAACTCTCTGGCAAACTCGTCCTCCAGATATCCGTCGTAATCCTGTTGCCTATGTAATTGCCGCAGGGGAGGCATGACCTGGTCCGTAGGGTAGTATCGTCCCACCTCTGAGGGTTCTCGTCGTGGAGTGCGCGCCGGGGTCCCCCAGTTGGTGCGGGTGTCATGGCGTCTCCTCGTCGGTGGGGACCGCCGGCGGTCCATGTTGGATTTGAGGAGGAGGTCCATTTCTTGGCCGAGCCCGCGGACATCTTCCTCCAGACGGTCCACCCTTTTACTTGACCGAGAGCTACAGGTACTTGCCTCGTCGACGGTTTCGTAACCCGACCGGTCGTATTTGAAGACCACTTCGTTCTCGGCTTCGCTCTGGGACTCAATGGCGTCGGACCCGTCCTCAGATTCTTCCCTTTCTCTCTCCAGTCTCTCATTCCTCTCACTTCTCGTTTTTCCTCTTGTCTGTGGGGCCATAATAACGGCCGTTCTTGTACTTTGTTCTTGTAAGTTAGTCCTAAAGTACTGCAGGTGTAGATGAATGAGTTGCCAAAAAGGGGTGAGGGTAAAATGAAACGATGTGTGTGGTGAGAGGTTTGGTGAAGGAATGGGGCGCAGGCGGTATGTGTGCGCCAGATGAGGTGTGAGGTGAGATTGGTGTGAGATCTGTCCACCAGACGTCAGCAGTGACCAGTCCCACCCAACCGGTGGGACCACACCATGTACAATATTTTAAAGAAAGGTAAAAAAAAAAGGCTGGCAATCTTCACATAGTAGAAAGTTATCATAGCCAGTCAGAACTTACACTCAGACTAGTCTAGCCTTTTCATAACATAAAAAAAGGAGCAAACTGGAAAAACGACCATACTGAACATGAAGTATTGTAAAACTAAACAGGAAGCTGGAGCTATATTTTATCTCGATGTATGTATGCCAAGAACAAAATAAATGTTTTGCTCAACGAAAAACAAAAAAATCCAATGCAAAAAGTTGGGTAACTTCATTTACATTTTTCAGCATCTGGGTGCTCTTTTAGTCGGTTTGCCCGGGTCTCAATCTCAGGTTCTATGAAACTAAATATTCCATTGTTGGAATCTGTAAAAAGCTTCTCAAAGTAGGAAGCTCTAGGGCTGAATTTAGAGAAATAAGGGACATAATCCCACTCAAAATTCCAATGCAAGAAGTTGAATAACATCATTTAAATCGTTCAGGACCTTTTTTAATCTGTCATCAGAATGCTCAAATCGACGACCAAAGAGCATAGAACAGATAATGTTCATGACAGAAGTGTAGATAATAGTTGAAGGATTCATAGGTTTCCCATCTGACTCTTTCAAAATCTTCAGTAGAACCTTCCGTTCTTCGGCCATTTTGACTTCAATGCTGTGCTTTCCCAACCCAAAGTTACGCATGATATTGAGAGAAGCATTACGCTGGTTGATCCACTCAGGAGTGTAGTCCCCATCCGCAATTCCTGCAAGGATATTATACTAAAGCATTTATACATCTATCAGTTCAAGTTTACCACATTTAAGGGGAGATGGTAGGAAAAAATGCTTGATAGCATAGGTGTAACATTTCAGCATAGGACAATGCATTGTTGATATGCAGACATGCCCATCATTCAAATGGTTGAAAAATTCCTCCTTCATTTTGTTACAACTAAGGAAATTGATATGATCTTATCATTTAACCAGTATATCAGTTAAAAATATACATACCTTCAAGAAAGAAGACACAGACTAAAATGAGAATGATGATCACAGAACAAACTTTGAGTTTATTCATTTATCCCAACCTTGGTATTTTTTCCCCACAGACTTAGCATTTGGAACTCATACCCATTGTCAATAGAGTATTTAAAAAAAACCTCAATGGGGGTTATACCACAAATATTAGCCCATTAGTCAATGTGAGGGGCAAGTTTAATTCAGAAACCTATTCAAGTTTACAGGTGGAGCTCGATCTCATCTCCTTTGAATCGCTACGTAATTCAAGTGGCTTCAACTAGTAAATTACTTATGCTATTCATACTTGATAGGATACAAGCTCTGACCATAAGCTTACCTCTATGGTATCTGTTGTGGCATATTGACCGTATTTTCTGATTTTCTCTTAAAGATATGCCCATATTGTTGATAGGCCCATATAATAAATACTTAATAGATATTATTTTTTTTATTTTCATCTTTATTCTGGAGGTAACTGTTAGGGACCTACAGTCCCTATCTACCACAGGCTCCAGCTGTAGGCAACCCATGCATCCCATGCCCACTTAGTGGGCTTACATTGGTAGCTGGTTGAAAGACTCTTATTATCTAGACACATGCACTTAATTTTACGACATAAGTTGGAAGCATCGTGTACATCAGAGAATTGAATTCATTAGCATAGTTATATTGTTATGGGAGAACATCATAGAGTACCAGATTATAGACTATCAGGCCATTAAACAGTTCTTAAAAAGTTTATATTCAGATTAAAGCTGGTTCTGGTGGTTTCACATCATTGTTCAATTTTACGCCAGAATTGTTTACAATCCCGGTTATCATAGGTTTGAATATGGTCTCTCTTAGCTCTAAAGATCAGTTCTTTTGTTCGGTTTATTAATTGTTTTGCATAGGTCCAATTTTCTGGCTTTTGGGTATGTTTGGCTACGCGCCAGGCTTTGTTCTTGTTGACAATGGCCTCTATGATTTCGTTTGTGACCCATGGTTCTTCTTTTGATTTGATCTGTTGTTTTTTGAGAGGACACATTTGGTCAATTTCATTTGTAATAACTTGTAGCATGTGGTCCCAGGCTTTGTTTGGGTCATCTAAGTTCATGTAGTTACCCCAGTTGTGTGATCTGAGTCCGTCCTATGATAAATGATTATTCTCAGAAAGGATGATAACAAGCATCGTTTCATATGATAGATGATTGTTATCAGAAACGATGACCTATATGCTGAATGATCTATATTCTTACTGTACTGTGTTTAGTATGAACATACATAAAGGGGACAGAGCCATTGATAGTTCATGAAGCAGTCACTAGGTGGTCGGGGGACAAAACCTGCATTCTGGCTCTTTGTTCTTACAAAATTCCGCTGCCTCTCAATGTTTTACCAAGGTTCCTTTGACCGATCCCAGAGCAGGAAGATATTATGCTAAAACCCAGGACATGATGTTTTTCACATGGAACACTTTATTTACATATGTGAGCAAGGCAAGAAAAGTGACATTTCCCAATTATCACTCACTTCTTTTGCACCTCCATTAGTGAAGAATAGCTACTTTTTCACCTCCTTTAGTGAAGAACACCTACTCGGGGGGCGTCATGGCAGCGCTCATGGATCATAGGCTATATGCCGTATAGGGAAACACATAGTTTTGGTCTTGTGACTAGGAATATGAATACCCCAACCCATACCTAGTGAATCAAGAGGGCAACTCTCGGTTCCAAGAATCTTCCTGTGAACTCAACTCCTTTTGTTACGAGTGCCTCTCGGATGACGTCATAATTATTCAGCACTACTATCCACCTACAATATCAATGATCATCTTTATTGCAATCAGGGCAGATAGATTTTTTAAAACTTTTCACATGCCAGTTTCTTACAAAAAGTAAGAAAATATTATCCTACACACTATAAAGACAGCTAACTTTAAGTTTTTGAGGGTGGAAAACAGTGTATGGCACATATTCTATTGTAAAGTCTAGAGGCTTATACTAGGCAGGTGTAGACCTTAAGAGTAAGAGAGTAAGAACTTAAACACTGATGTACTAAGTATGACTATGAGTTAAGACCTTAACTGATTTTAATGACAGATCCTTCAGCTTATACACAGACAGCAAGTGGTATCTTGCCACTGGGTAAGCTTGTAAGCTCTGTTGTCTGCTAAAGCAACAGTCAATTAGAATTGACTAATCTTGTTTCAGTCTGCCACACATTCCAGGAGGGCTGCTCATGTCACTAACAACTCGGGTGTCATGTCAGCATGCCCTGCTTCCATAATGAGGGTATATATGGGTCACTATATGGCTGCTGTCCGGTCAACATTTTTTTTTTTTTTTTTTTTTTTTTCAACATTTTATTAGGGTCAATGTAATCATTTTTACAAACACCGAATTCGGCATTGGCGCCGTTCTTCCATTCGGGCCCTTCTCTATTAGGGACTGTCAAAGTGGTTTTACATCTTGTTTGAACTTAGTTAACCTAGTACAGTATCTTCAATCTTCTTCATATTGATCAATGAGTTATTGAGATGAAGAAATGTTATATACTTGTTGTCTAGTTTACATATAGGAACCATAGGAAGTATAGGGTTTAAATGGTTAATACAGTATGTGTTCTAGATCTTTCATGGAGATCCATCCATATTCAGTAGAGTTGATTTTGGTGGTACAATCAGCAAAACCTTATCGACCCTTTCATTATTTTCTAATATATCAGGGCATAACTGGTACATATCATTACCCTAAACCCTGAACACAAGAGGAGGAAAGTCTAGAGTGGGATAAATAAAATCTATTTTAATTTTATGAATGACCAATTAGACATGAGATGTTGATACAGTGGTAAAAATATCGTAATGGATAAACATCCATATTGGTAAATATGATATGATAATAATATTCATATTGGTAAATATGATATGATAAGGTAGTACATATTGGTAAATATGATACAAGGATATACATATTGGTAAATATGATATATGATTATAAGATACATATGGAAGAATACATATGGTAATTGACAGGTGTCAATTATGGTATAAGTATACGAGTATTATGAAGTAATACGTATATGTATTTGTATAATATGTATAAAATCACCCCTACGAGAGTAGAAAAGAGGAGAGGGTGGGTGGGAGAAATTTGAGAGTATGTGCGTACGTGATGAAGAGAAGCAGCAGAATGGGAAGAAGCGAGTGTAGTGGCGCGCCACGTGACCGCGGGGTTCACGTGGGTGACACGAGGGGGCGCGCAGGGAGCGCTAGTAGGAGGGGAGTGCGTCAGGTGGAGCAATGACCGCCCCTGACCCTACGGCTATGGGCTACCAACTGTACCTTTTGTATGCCATAATCCTAGTCACATTATTATTCAAATGGGCTAATATCATATCAATAAGTTGAGTAAGGAGTGGTTCTTTATCTGTTGATGCTTGAGTACTGCGTAATAGCATGCTAGCACCTTATATATATATTTTTTTTTTTCCCATTCATTTTTTATTGGTTCTCTTCATCTTTTATAACTTTTTCCTTTCGGCGTACATATTTGTTTTTATCATGGAGCCAATAAAAGGATACTCGTCAGCGTTTGTGCATTACATGTGCTGGTTTTCTTTGAGTTTCCTTTCCTTACACAACTTAACCTACGTAACAACACATCTATTTGCTATAACATAGTCAAGGTCCTTGTAGACATATAACGATAAAGTTATTGTGAAACACAACTTGATGTCCATTGGGATGTGTGGATGTTTAGCTGTTAATATCATAATTTTAAGAAAAAGTAAAATAGTCTTTCACTCACTTTTTGGGTATACTCTCTAACAGTATCTTTTTTGATAGGCTTTTAAACTGCGGGTAGGTAGGCGTGTTTCTTACCAACGGTGCCTTTCGCTGTAAACTATTTCCCGTTGTAGCCACAATCGGGATTACATATCATTTTCTTTAAACGTTTTATGCATATCGTATCTAGAGAGAGGAGCTGCTACAAAATGGTGACTGTCTTAATGCAGTCTTTTTGGAACCAATAAATATGGACAACATAGATAACCCCACCCCTGATATATACTAAAGAAGAAACCAATAGGTTTTGGTCAAAGTCGTCGTTCTCCACAAGTTTGATGCGGTGTGATATGAATGAGGCGACAGCCGAGTGAATATCACATAGCCTTCAAACGAGTTGGAGAACGACTTCTTTGACCCAAATAAGTTGCTTTCTGTATTTATGTCACCCCTGTACACACAAAAAGAATGGACACCACATAGGATATGGACCATGGAGAACGGACTGCAATACTTGTAGGTGCATGGAGAATGAGTTCCCAATGTTAAGCCTATGGACATTTATTCCAGGGGTGAGATACAGAACTACAACCTGTACAACTCCCATGAAACATGAGATACTACCCACTATATGTTCTGATGCCATAGGCAAAGGGCCATTAACCCATTCAGGGCGAAAATGCCTGCAGACATTATGTACATGGGGGGCGAAAATGCCCACAGGCATTATGTACACAGGGGCCGAGAATGCCTACAGGCATTCATGATATATTCAGGCATTTTCAAATGAATACAAGAAAAATTTAACGAGTTCTTGTAGAATATGGAAAGATATGTGTGGAAATCAATGCATTTTGTATACTGTTTAAAAAAAATTGCCCTATAGCAATAAAGAATTTCTCTAGGTCACATGACAAGTGAAACTTTCCTGAATTCCTCAAGGCATGCTCGCCCCCAGAGACATACAACCCAGGGGCATCCTGGCCCCTGCAGCTACTGGTACCCACCAACCTGCTCGCCTGGAAAGGGTTAACTACATTTCCTCACAATATTGAAAGTCAGTGCGGTGTTTTAATTGACTACGAAACAAAGTTTGGTCCACCTTGTGGTGCTGGGGCCTATGGAAATCATCTTTGGTACACTTCTCCTGACTGGAGGATTGTTATGGTGTGACCCTATGACCCTCTTTCATTGGATCACGGGCTTGTTCAAAAGCATCTGGTGGCAGGTCCTGGCAGAAGAATGGACCAGGGATCATGCCTGCGATCCGAAAGGTATTTGAGTTTAGAAGACCT
Organism: Alentia gelatinosa; assembly: GCA_950022655.1. Taxonomy (NCBI): domain Eukaryota; kingdom Metazoa; phylum Annelida; class Polychaeta; order Phyllodocida; family Polynoidae; genus Alentia; species Alentia gelatinosa. Next base: position 170,471,016 of record OX465579.1, read on the forward strand.
CTGCCCCTTGTAGGTAGAGAAATCTTGTATAATTAGTTTTCTACAAATGAAATTGATCCTTGGCCAGGATCAATTGGCTGTCAGACTGGTTTGAGTATCCTTGGAGAGGAGAGTTCCTAATCACTGCAAGTAGTGCCACAGAGTAGGGTTCTGGCTAATTTCACCATTTATAGTTAATTAGTAGAAACTGAACGAGAGTTAGCCTTGTCAGTGTTTATGCCACGACAGGCAGGTCGTGTATCACTACGCGGAGCGTTAGCTGAGCGTAGTGAGGAACAGACATGACCGAAGTGGTATAATGACTGACAAGGCTAACTCAAGTTCGGTTTCATATTTATCCTACCCTGTCTCTACGCTTTTGTATTACTAAAAGATTAATATCGACTCAACGACCAACAGAACTATAGTAGCTGACAACCTGGTCTCTGATTGGTCAATTTTTCTATTACTCTAGTGGCATAAAAGACACTTTATGTCACGGCCTGCCACATAAAATTTGCTTATGCTAAGTCTATGGCATTTTTTTATTAGGGGTAGGATAAATGAATATAACTAGATATTTCAGACGTTTTCTCTCCAACACTGCTGTTTTGTATTACATACTAGCGACTTCGTCGTGTCGGGGTTGGCTGCCACCCCTGCCCACATCTGTCCGGCTCATATATTTGGGTTGTTCATGGCCAACCGTCCCTTACGGCACGCGGACTCGCCGTGGAAGTCGGCCAAATTTAACTATAATGTGTGTGTAGACGAGGCTATCGCTTACGCGACCACGCTTTTACCACTGAGAGTTGGACTCCCTCTCCTCCGCACGTTATATACGGGCTCTATGTTTTCCTGTGTTCTGATTGGTCTAGCCGACGGCTGTGACCCATATTGCCGGTTTTTCATTGGCTTCTTTCGAAATGCACCTCCGCTGTCGCATGGCGTGCGCCGTGCTTTGTGTAGTGTCTGCGTTGAGTCGCCGTGTTTTCAACCCGGTAACGCTTGGAGAGTGAATACATTTCGTTGGTCGTCCCCACGGGAGCGATCATTTGTGCCTAAGGTGGGGGTTTATGGCCCAGTCATTAAGCGGAGTCGGGGATCCGACAAGTTGTCGCAGAAAGTCGTGCGATATGTCGTTTTCGGCCAGTTTTTCGAGCTGATCACGCTCGTGGCATTCCCCAGTGTCACAGGTCAATGGTAAACGTGGTTTCGTCCTCTACAAGGACTCATCAGGCGTGCGATGACTTCTGTCATGTTGCGGGGTGTATGATATGCAATTAGGGTTTCCTAATTGATGTCTACATAGAGTGGGAGGGAACGTCTCTCTCTTTTGAGAAGAGTCGTCTCTCTGTGGTTTTCGTAATCGGGCTGCTAGAGGCCTATATGAAATTATTTTTGTAATTTTTTCATACAATTTTCCCTTTCCGGGAATTGGTTTCGTATAGAAAAAATTTAACTATAAGGTATATACTATTATTTCGTGTGACACAGGTAAATAGAAGTGCATCTGTGTAGAGAAACACAAAAAAATAGTAGCAGGATTCAGTTAAGTAGTGCACGAGAATCTCACTCTTATGGGCCCTCACCCGGCATTTACATTAGACGATTATAGGCGGCGATTCTTCATTTTAGCGCAGCCTGACTACTTTCAGCAGTAAAAGGCTAGAAGTTGTGTAATGTAAACGCCAAGTGTGTGGCAACTGCAGATCGTCTAGTTACGTCTGGTTATGCAATACGGCACCACCTCACGACTATTAGACACGCTCTGACCTCGGCGACTATTTTAAGCCGGCTTGAATTAGTCGTCTACAGGGGCGACGATTCTGTGAAAACATATAGTCGTCAGTGTGAGCGCTCGAGTAAATTCTGACGTAGACGACTTTTGCGGTGGGCATTGCCACCACCTGGCGACTATTGGCTGGCGATCTACAGTCGCCACGTATTTAGTCGTCCAATGTAAACGCCGGGATAGTCTCCAAACATAGATCTTTTTCACTCTGTCTCTATGTGCGGGAGAAACTCCAAGCGGATTCTTTCAAAACTTACACGTTTTATATGTGGTAGGTAACTATGATAAATATATTTCCTGTAAATTATTAAATATATTAGGCTGTTCTTTGTTGATTTGAATAATCTAAGAGACCTCAGGTGGGTGTCCCCTGCTTGGATCTTTTTCTGTGAGTGAACGAGGGTATGGAAGATGTGGGTCACTTTTGTTCAGCACTTATGGACTATTTTAGGTGACCCATCTGCAAGGACTGTCGTCCACAAGGATTATCTCTATATCTAAACACTATTCCTCATAGAAGCTATTTCTTTTTGGGTTTATTTCTATCAGTTCTACCACTTTATGGTAGTTCTTCCACTGATAGTTCAAAAAAGCAGTACAAGATATTTCGACACAAGAATATCGCCAGAGGGTAACACCCTGGTGGGAATAGAGGGAAACTATGTTCCGGTGGGAATAAGTCAAAGTTACGAGGTAAGGTTTGGAAAAATTACTGCCCAAGGCGTAGCTGCGGGCAGTAATTTTTCCAAGCCTTAACGAGTAACTTTGACTTATTCCCACTGGTACGTGGTTTCCCTATTCCTATATTCCTTCAATTGTCGGCTAATATCGATAAAAACCGAATGTCTATGAACGTCAACCTGGGCAGTAAACGTCAACCTGGGCAGTAAACGTCAACCTGGGCAGTAACTTCAACCTGGGCAGTAAACAAAAGTTATTCCACCCCCAGCAGCGTTAAGTAATCATAGGTTGTTCGCTCATAGGTATATAGGAATATAAAAATATATTAATGCAAAATACCAATAACCAAACCGGACCAGTTTGATGTAGGTTGACGATGGGTTAATGGGGATGAAATGAGATGAGGTCAATACACAATTTCATGTTCAGTACACCCGCAGATTGGTCATTCTGAGTTTACCTTACCAAGCTGAGATGTATTTCATAAACTATAGGAATACTTCCGAAACATTGAGTTATCTACGTAACGTCGTAAGTCATAGGGGTAATGAAACATGTGATTTTAAGATTTCCATTCATAAACAGACGTTATTTCTTTGATCACCTTCTTGAATTCTTTTTTGCCCTCTATTTTTTAAATATTTTTTTCTAATTTTATTTTTATTTCGTTGTTTATACTGCCTCCATAACAGCTTATTAGGATGGTTTGACAGTGGAGACAGTCCATACAATTCGAATACATCAACATCCTTGAGTCGATCGATGACTCAGTGAGTCCATAACAATTTTTTTGTAGATATCCTTAATGAAATCAATGACGTCTGAGAGTTCAACGTTTATGTTATTAATTATCGGATTATCAACCCCAAAATCATGGTTGGGACCAGTGATTCTATTAACCCAGGGCTTGTTAAGGTTGGCAGCTAAATTAGGACCGATATTCGTGAAAAAAACTATTTATGTAGGCCGCTGTATCCTGAGATGCAACAACCAATCCTGAGTTACAGTCCTGTAAAGAAATTGTATTATTTGCTCCTTTTGTAGGCAACACCGTGTTCACCTCTTTCCAAAATTGTTCACTATCTTTAGAAAAAAACTCCAGTTTGTCCTTTCTTTGTGTGTTCATTCAACGTATTCCACAACTGAATCCCTCTAAAGTAGGGCGACCGTTGATACTTGCTGGTTTTTGCCTTCCGCTGGTTAAACTTAACACGGGAATCACTTCGGGTTCTTCTAATACGATTGTCCAGATTATATTCACTCTTACTCAGTTTAAACATTAGCGAGAAAACCTGTAGATTTCTTCTACAGTCGAGGAAGTCAATTGGAAGCTATCCCACAGGTATAGACTCTTTCGTCAGCAAAATTAAACAGGGCCCTAGACCATGCCGCTATGGCGGGGATGGTCTCTGCTCCAGTGTGGTCCCTTTTGTCTTGCATTGTAGGTAGTTTGCATTCAGTAGCTGTTCAAAGTTTGCCAAATTTGCATCATTAGTGCATGATTTTGGTGAGGCAGTCTGACTCAACTATCGACTGAAACCAAGATTAATTTACCTAATTTATAGATAATGTCATTCCTGAAACAGGCAATGGCACTATGAAACAAAATGTTAGGGATATGTTGGTTCTTTAACTTCTAGAATCTAGAACTTCTAAAATAACGTCTGCATAAGCGATTCTGTTTCAGTTAAGAGGCAGCAGGTTTTATTGTTCATAGTGTGTTGTTTTGGTTCTCTATTAATGCTCTATTAATCTGCCTACTACCAGAGTCAGAGTCTCTGCTGGAAGAGTGAATCTTTCTTCCAGCAGATCATTTGTCGTGGTAGTCTCTTTCACAACAGGCTATTGTCACGGTTGAGATTGTAGTACTCTCATAGCCCCTTGTCATTATTATTATTTTCTTTTTTGTGTATTTTGATAAAGAGACCATGAAGTTAGACATTGTTATCAATTACCTATGTTGATGTAGTGGGGTGGGAATCCAGCAGTGTTCGAACATTCTACGGAAGGTGGCGTGGAGAGCCGATCCTTACTGTGTAGTGGTTCCGGGCAACGCCGCACACGAGAGTGGCGCGGCGGAGACCGGGATTACGTAATGCTGGGTATATATATTCAGCGTTCACAGTTCTTTGGAACGGACCCTTGGGCCCTCACTTGGCAGGCTGGTTCTTGTAACCTTCCTGGTGGTTAGGTGAGTCTTTTAGATTAGCCTCTCCAGCCCTACCCGGCACATCGTGCTGGGGTGCTGTACTTGTGGGAAAGATCTTCCAGATCTTTCTGGGAAGTAGTTGTTAATATACATTCCTGTTTATTAAACTCGTGAGTTGTGTTGCGTGTGACTAGGTTCATGCAAACCTGCCGAAAACCGAACCGACCTAAGTAATAGCTCGTAGGGTGGGATCCTGCCTGGAACTAGCGTTCCGGAAAGGGGTCTTCTATTCTGCTAGACAGGCGGCGACCACCACATTGATAAGGCTTTGTAGTGAGTTTTCATGGTTCATTTTCCACTATGTACCAAAAGTATACCCTGCTTTGAGATAATTGGCTTGAGCTCTCAGGTCAGAAAGCGATCGGACCAGGGCCTTGTTCATAAGCAACAGAAGGCTCTTTATAAGTGGTTCTTTCGTTAATAGCGTGAGCTCCCGTTGCATAAGCAAATAGATTTTATAGCCTCGTTCGTTTCCCGGATGAGAGGGAGAAAATGATGTAATGTGTGTTGCAATAGGTTCTGCCGCTCAGCTATACGTCCGCTATTTTGGCGGAAAAACTCCCGCTATTTACGAGAGGGTCGACCCTCTTGTACAGCCTCAAATAGCAGTATAAATATATACACATACATGTATATATAAACATATGCATATATACACGCAAATATATTATAATGTGTGTATAAATATATGTATATATATGGTCGATATTCAGAATTTGGGGACAAATTAATAAAGATTTCTGTTTTTACTGTATGATTGTCTACAATTTACAATATGGAATTAATTGATAAACATATATATATATGATGTTATACTGGTAAATAATGCACATGGAGGCAGATTCCAAAAACAAAAACAAAAATGCTTTGCCGCGGCCGGGAATCGTACCCTCGATCCCTCGATCAACAAACCGATCCGCATAGATCTTGTAGTCCAGTAAAAGATAAGTAGCGAAAAACATCTGCTTGGAGAGTGATGATGCGCGAACAACGAACGAATGAGACTGCTGAATAGCGAGAGGGGTAATGAAACACAGAATTAAAAGGTACATTGTTCGTCTCGCTATCCCAGCCGCTATTCTAAGGGTCCGCTAACAAAAACCTTCCGCTAGTTATGAAACTGGGACCTGTTTCAATAGAATGCGTGACATGACTAGTGACAGCAATAGTAACAGCAATAGTGACAAAATTTAAGTCTTATTTCATAAGGCATGTCACTGTAAGGGAGGTATGTCGTGTCACTGTTGTGGATGTGTCCCTAGTTTGGGACAGCATAGCAGAAAAACATGTGGGGTACCCCATCTCACATACTCATGTCCTACCAGGAACACGTGCCATCAAGGTGAAGGTCACTGCATAAATTAGCAACAGCGCTTGAATAATTCTACACTGGCCACCAGAGCAGCATTCGCTATGACAGAATTCAAATGTAAATATCGTTGGAATGCATGAGGCGATCTCCTTCATATTTGGCATGTATATATGTTGTATGTGTCCCTAACTGGGGTCAAAGTTTCATAGCTTAATTCCTACAGGGAGTAAAGTTACGTGTTTGTGACAATAGAAGTGAGAGGGTATACCTTAGCACTATTTAGGACACAATAGTGACCACTACAGTGACTGGACATCGGTCTTATGAAATGGTCAGGCAACTATTTGCGCCCGCCTGTAAACCAGAGTCACAGAATCGGTTGTCATTAAACTACTGCAACGCAACCTGTCGCTATTGTGTCACTACACCCAATAACGGACGTCATACAGACTATTGAAACGGGCCCCTGGTCCAAGACAAACCCCTAAGTTGGGTCGGTTGCCAATCTAGTGCAGGAGGTAGACTGTTACTGCAGACCCCTGTGACGATGTGCTGCCACCTGGTGTGTTTCTGGGAGAACTGGTTCACTCTCTTTCTTAGATTGGCAACCAACTCCCTGTCTCCGACCTAGGGGTTGGTCTACGATGCACCTCTCGATAAAAAAAAATGAAAAGGTCACCTATATCGGGGCAGTTGACCGCGTCTCTGCGATTAGACACCGATGAAAACCCTTACAATGCAAAGTGGATCGGCATGTCTAGACATATGTCTACGATTTTGCACCTTCCCGATATTGACTTTTTGTATCGGAGCCATATCGGTAGGTTTAAATCATCATCATCATCATCATCATCATCATCATCATCATCATCATCATCATCATCATCATCATCATCATCATCATCATCATCATCATCATCATCATCATCATCATCATCATCATTGTTATTATTATTATTATTATTATTATTATTATTATTGTTATTATTATTATTATTTTCTTCTTTCTTTCTTTGACTATTTATCCTCGTTGACTTTTGTACTGTTGTATGCATGACTGTCTTGTCTTGGATTGTCCCCGGCCTATATGGGAAGGACGTCTAAGGACGACATATTGTGTCTTTGTATGTGTACTTAAGTGAATAATAAAAAAAAATGTTATATGGTATTGAACCAGTTCTCCTAAATGTGTTGATGGGCACATATTTGATCCAGGTAAAAAGACAAGACGGAAAAGAATACAATTAAGAATCATTGGCAAGCATATTTGGAGCATTAAAAGCTGTCTCGATAGTAATAACGACGTTGAGGACATCACCCACCAGCAGTGATAAGTTCCGCACAACATGAGAAAAAGGGAGAAAAGAGATCTGGAGTCGCTGGGGCACAGAAATAAACCATAGCGTGTCAGTATGAATTTCAAAAAGCTACGGAAAAATAATTTGCATATCTTAAAAATAAATATTTGGCTGTATATATGAACTAGATTGTTTTTCTTTAGTTTTTTCCTAAATTTTGTGTGATGCACTTTCACCAGGGACCTGTTTCACTAGTTTAGTGACATGTCTAGATAGTGTCTAGTTTCAAAACAACTAGACATTAGACTTCGTTTTGTCCGTTCTTGCTTGCACTGCTGTAAGTGCTGCCTTTCATGTCTTTCTAACACTTTTGTCACGAAACTAGTAAAACAGATCTATGATGTGTCTAGATTTGTCTAATTCTTATGTCTGGGGTCTGTCTTTTCCTAAGGGCAACTACTTGTGTTGTCACGAAACTAGACAACCCCAATGTCTGTATGGTGTCACAGACATGTCACGAAACTAGCAAAACTGGGACCTGTTTCAGTAGTTTGGTGACATGTCTAGATGGCGTCTGTGACACCATACGGACAGATCACAAGATTGCAGTCAATGACACACAGAGTTTCGCTCACTTCTCGTAGTAATTAAGCAATGAAACTTTGGCATGAGTAGAAGATACATATAATCTATAATCGTCCCAAATATGAAGAAGATCGGCCACTTTGATCTTCTAATATTTGCTAGTCTTTTTCCACTGTTGCTTGCACTGTTGGTGCCACTGTTGATGTCTGTCTAGGCCTAATGTCACGAGACTACTGAAACAGGTCCCTGGTCCCTGAGGATGAAGAGCTCCTGTGGAAGGCTGATTTGAATTGTAGGTCTGCGTAATGACCTGTGGTTCGTAACAACGAAATGCTTTGAGCTCTGAGGCAAATGGCCCCCTGTCTAGATATTTTAGTTTTGTCTTAAAGGTTGTCTTATTTGGAGTTCTCTTGGTGTTTATTTTTCTCAATTCCATAGCTTTTGGCCCATGTATTTTTGAGATTTTTTAAAGAACTCAATTCTGGGTGTATCCATTTTGAAACTTAACTTACTCTTCAGCATACAGAGCAAGTCCAGGCTAGACTTGCTCAAGTCTTTGATTATGGACATTTATTAACTGATTAAAGAAAATCGGAATACAATTCATTATAGTATGTGTCCTTCTCTGACTGGTCCATGAATCACACAGGGACTGAGGCCAGTCTTAATCCAGGCCAGCATGGTGGTAAAGTAGGTGCTTGAAGTACGAGCGAGATATATAAAGGGGGTGTTCCATCTGGCCGAATTCTCAGCTGAAATATGATTCTGATAGTGTCTGATTAACTATTGGGCTACCATCAGTTTAATGAAACATTAATAACCTGGCAGAGGAGGTGTAAAGCGTAGCGCCCCCTATAGGCACCCAACTCATATATGCGATCGCGGCAGGGTTCAAGGCGCCACTTTCAAACCTGCCAGCAGAGGGGAAGGAGCTCTTGACAATGGACTGTGTGAGGCTTGTAAGCCATAGCCTATGTGAAATAAGGCTGTATTCAACAATACCAAACAGCCATAAAACGTGGAGCTCTATTGAGCTCTATTATGGTTTGGAGAACATTAGATATCACTCTATCAATATCTGAAAAGATTTTTGATAGAGCTCAGTTTGTATGTAGTTTGTATGTAGTAGCTGTTACTAGTTAGCCTATTTTAGTATAGGAATCCGCATTCAGCTGTCATTTGAGACCATGCCAAAACGATAGGGGGCGCTACACTTCACACCTCCTCTGATAACCTGGTGAGATAGTTCCTTTTACTGGTGGTGTCCTCTGGTGTCTGATACCTGCAACTTAAGGGCATGACCCTGACCCCTGGTGGCTTAGAGTGCCTCCCGGAAAGTGGGTGATGTCTTTGAGGTAATGTCTTCGATGCTGTGTATTGTGGTTGTCGCCGGCATAGCTGCGTGGCAGGTATACTTTCGGGAAGTCTAGTTCTTGGAGATATCCCACCCTATGCACTATTACGTAGGTCGGTTCGGTATTTTCGGCAGGTATGAGCTAACCTAGTCACACAGAACACAACTCCACCACTTTAAGAAACAAACAGGTTGTTTATTGCAACTTCCCGGAGTGATCTCGGTTAGATCACTCCCAAAGTACAGTACCCTGGCAGCTGGTGCCAGGTAATGCTGGGGAGGCTAATCTTCAACTGGAGTCTCAGACTTGCCTACCAACACAAGGATTGGGAAAACCCTACCAAGTGTGAGGGTCCAAGGGTCTACTCTTCACAGAGAGACTCGCGAGGATGGCCTGTTGACCCACTGCGAACCCGGAGTATATATACTCCGAGTTACGTAATCCCAGCCTTGGCCGCACCACTCTCGTGTGCGGCGTTGCCCGGAGTCACTCTCCACGCCACCTTCTGAAGAGTGGACAAAACACTGCTAGATCACCCAACCACTACAGTATCATGATTATTTTAATAAGAAATGGAATTCTAACTGTAGTTGTATCAACTGATAGTTGAACTGGTGCAAGGTGGCGATCGTGGTCAGGCAATTCTAACTTTTTCTGGACACTATCGTCGGGGTGTCAGAATCGGAAAACATGACCCCAGGGAGAAGGTTTCAAGCTTTTATTAACCACCTAATATAGAGTCCCCATAGGAATAGCATTGGGTCTGGGTATTTAGCTACTAGGAGATTACTGAGGCCCGTAACCTCCTACAGGAGATTACTGGAAATAGTTCCAAACGACATTGGGCGACTAGCGAGCGCAACGCGAACTATTACCCGCAATGACAACAGCAGACAATCACACAACGTCAAAATCAAAGTGAATTACAGAATAGTTTAAGTTTGGTGAATTCATCTGCGGCATTGTCTCCTAAACTCCATAATCTGTCACATTACAGTTTTCAACAAGTTCTTACCTTGTCTTATTTCGGTATTTTGAACACCCCCAGCAGACAACTTAGCGATCACAAGATCGCAATCAACAGTGTTACAGTTCGAGTTTGGTGAATTCATCTATGGCAGTCTGTCCTAAGCTCTATAATTGGTCCATAATCGGTCCGATTACAGTTGTCAACCAGTTATTACCTTGTTTTGCCATGTATTTGAGTATAATCCATCCTCCGATGACAACATGAAACCAACATGGCAAAGGGATACATAACTGCCACCTCATGGGCATTTTAGGAACAATATTTTCATTAACGATAGAGGGCGCATCGGTCAAGTATCAGAAGAGCATCGTAATTATTAGCAAGGAACGGTGGTTAATAAATACAATATAAACTGGTTTCAGATAAAAGCGGCAGAAATCTCCTCAGACTAGACTCTATGTAATCACCTCGCTATCGCTCGGAGATTACTACGCGTCTTGTCCTCGGAGATTTCTGCCGCTTGTATCTGAAACCAGTTAATATTGTGTATTTATTTACCATAATTCACCAATAATCAGCAAGATTGTTGCCGATTCTGCCAGGCCCAGGCTCATCACGAAAGGGCTGTTAAGGAAAAGAGACTCGGCATTTAATATGATAATCTAGTAGGTTCAGAATCCACAATTTTTTTTTAATATGATAATGGTTACGAACTAACCGACCGACAAATACTTGCCCTGACGCCGTTAAGCGAGAGGGGCGTATTTTTGTGTCCGTGAGTGAGTAACAATCATTAGATTAAACGACACGACTGTTTTTCGTTATCATAGTGATCATGAACCTAAGGTATCATCTTTCAGTTTAAAAAGTGTGATAAATAAGATGGGCTGAAGTAACTGAGCACCAAATTCTTGAATGGTTTAATCACCATTCTAAAGTGGTATTCACATAGTGGGATTCATGTACCTCACAACGTTCAAAATCTCACAAGATTCTGTTCCTTGTAAAGTGGAATTCACACGGTGGGATTCATGTACCTCAAGGAGTTCAAAATCTCATGAGATTCTGTTTCTTGTGAAGTGGAATTCACAGTGGGATTTATGTACCTCAGAGGGTTCAAAATCTAATGAGAATCAGTTCTTTGTGAAGTGGAATTCACACGGTGGGATTTATGTACCTCACAGGGTTCAAAATATAATGAGAATCAGTTCATTGTGAAGTGGAATTCACACGGTGGGATCTATGTACCTCACAGGGTTCAAAAGTTCATGCGATTCTATTCCTTGTTAAGTGGAATTCACAAGGTGGGATTCATGTACCTCACAAGGTTCAAAATCTCATGAGATTCTGTTCTTTGTGAAGTGGAATTCACGTGGTGGGATTTATGTACCTCACAGGATTCAAAAGTTCATGCGATTCTGTTCCTTGTTAAGTGGAATTCACAAGGTGGGATTCATGTACCTCACAAGGTTCAAAATCTCATGAGATTCTGTTCCTTGTGAAGTGGAATTCACACGGTGGGATTCATGTTCCTCACAGGATTCAATATCTCATGAGATTCTGTTCTTTGTGAAGCAGAATTCACACGGTGGGATCTATGTACCTCACAAGGTTCAAAATCTCATGACATTCTGTTCCTTGTTAAGTGGAATTCACATGGTGGGATTCATTTACCTCGCAAGGTTCAAAATCTCATGCGATTCTGTTCCACCTCAAGGGAAAATGTCGCTAACAATTAAAGGATAAAAAAGATGTCTCAGGGAAATGGAACTCTACAGTTTAGACGAAGAAATTGTGTTCGAGTAGAGAATCAGGATTTGTCTCAGGAAAACATCCTGTGAGGTACATGGATCCCATCATGTGAATTCCGCTTTAAATCCAGCTTGTTGTACAACGGCCGGCTACGACGCTAATTGGAAAGAATAATTACCACGGAGGAATATAAAATGTGATGATTACTACGTGTCAGTATTAACCACATAGCAATTACTTTGGAATATCAATTACATTTAATTGCTACTAGGAAGGAATTATATACCACTTCATATATATATATATATATATATATATATATATATATATATATATATATATATGTAATTAACTGTCGTATGCACGATCCATGAAGACATGGACTAAAAGTCGGGTGTTCTATGGAACATGTGGATGGAGATGTGACCAATAGTCTGGTGCTCACTCTCCTAGCAGAATCTATGGTAACGGCTAGCGGGTATTTGGCATTGTTTACGCTACGCCTACACTTAATCCGGCCGCTAAACAAACGGCAGAACGTGTTTACCTAAAGCCCAGTTTACACCTGCGGAAAATGCACCGATAAAATATGGGGAAGAGAAAAGTCGGCCGATGGTGCTCTATACAGTAGAACCCTGTCTAACGGACACCACGCGTAAGTGATCACCCCGCGTTAACACACACGTTTGCTTGGAATGGTTGATTATCCGACCCCTAATAAAAAACGCCATAGGTTTAACATTGACTCATTGTATTTGACATCACTCAATTTCATATGATTGATTATATGACATTCGTTGTCTTCTATTACAGATATCACTGCACGAAAACCACTATTTTACATATATATACGCCATCGCGATAACGCACGTATCGGCTGTATCGTGGCTTGTTTATACTTGTATACATATCTTATACGCGTCTACGTTTCGGGCATCTACGAGACAGTTTCCATATGTAGACGCGCGCGACTTGGCTGTCTTTCACGCCTGGCGTATTTAAGATGAAATATACTCTGCGCAATATATATATATGCGCAATATATATATATATATAAAAAAAATTGCGACCCACGGCCCGCCCGGGCCTGTGGGTGTTGGTAGAGGATACACCAACACTGACCCGCCACCCGCGACCTCCCAACCCCACCCCCTACCGCCCCCCCACCACCCCACGCCACCCCCAGCCAGCCTCAGTGAGAAGCCCCCCGCTGCCCGCCGCCTACCGCCCACCGCCCGCCATCAGCCGCGTTTGTACAGGTTGACTCAGTGGGAAATAGTAAATAAACCAACATAATGCAGTGTTTATTATATGTAATAAATCAATTTATACTCAATCACGTTTTATAAAGGTTTTATAAAATAAATTGGTAATATAAGATTGTATTTTTCATATAATACAGACTTGGATGGTTAATGTAAAATGAAATATGCTACCAGTAGTGTCCCCAAGCTGCAAAGATCGGAACTATTGGATGTTGGTGTATATACAACGGAATCAGGCGTATATATGACGTATATAAGACCGCACCATGGACATGTATATATGCCACTAGATAAGGCGTCTACGAGATGGATTACAGGTCCAACTTCTAGACGCAAAATCCTACTGTTAGACGCGTTTTGGATACATATGTAAAGCGGTACTTTTCGTGCAGTGTATCACTCAGCTCCGCTTCGTGATATCATTCCGCGAAGACAACTCACGCCATATAAACAATCATATGAAATTTCATGACGTTTCTTGATTGTATCGGTAAGGATTTTATTGGTAACGGTGATAGGTGTGACAGCAAGTCATTAAGGCATTTACACCTGACGATCTATTAAATACACTATATGCGCACCAACGATCTTATTAGAGCATGCTAGCACGGTCTAAGAACATCACCTGAAGGTTAGAGTAGTCATATAGGTTTGCAGCTTGCTGCAAAAAGCCCCAGTTTTCCTTCACTATCTGTATGCTATTATTATATACCTGTGGTAGTATATCCTACACATACTGCCCCCTCCTACCCATGTCGTATTCATACCCGTACGACACCTAGGTGAAGTACCTGGTATGTATGAGGCGTACGGGACTGCTTCATGAACTAACAATGGTTTTTCTTTTTTTTTAAATCTTTTTTTCGACTATTGCTTTCACCTAAGCGGTGTTTTTCAAAGTAACAGTCGGACGACTGTGTTACAAATGGATCAGTGTACAAGTTATTCCGTTCAACATGTATTTCATAGCATACACTAGAGTGTCTATACAATTGTTCATGATAGCATCATATATACTGCAATTATCCAAACAAATGGAAATTTCTTCTTCTCCTACATTTTCTTGTTTCAGATTTTTATAATTAAGTCCTGGGATTTGTCCCTATTCTTATGTACTCTTTTGATTCTATTCATTATATTAGCACATTGCCAGGACTTGATGGGTCGTACGACTCTGTCCCCTATATTATGTGGTCAAAACCGTGTGGTGTAAACTGGGCCTAAGACAGAATGCCTGTGGACCAGCATGTGCAGCCTTTGTGTGTGTTTTTCACTGAACTGTTGTCTTATGTACAACTTACTCTTGTGTATCTAGAGTGGTATACCTTGAATATATATAGTCCTGGGACCTGTTTCAGCAGTTTTGTGACATGTCTAGATGGCGTCTGTGACACCATACGGACAGATCACAAGATTGCAATCAATGACACACGGAGTTTCACTCACTTCTCGTAGGAATTGAGCAATGACACTTTAACATGAGTAGGGGATACATATAATCTATAATCGTTCCAAATATAAAGAAGATTGGCCACTTCGGTCTTCTGATATTTGCTAGTCTTTTTCCGCTGTTGCTTGCACTGTTGGTGCCACTGCTGATGTCTGTCTAGGCCTAATGTCACGAGACTACTGAAACAGGTCCCTGGAGTCAACATCCTTCCCAATACTGAACAACCTGAAAAATTTCCAATTTAAATAAACGAAAATATTACACCAACTGGAGGCAATCCTCAAAATCTAACTGCTTTTCCAAATCGCCAATGAAAGCCGTATGGCATCCATCCATTGGCATTCATTTCGAAATATCCTCACGAAAACGAAAAGATCCACTGCAAAGAATAAAGTTGTATGAGAGCTACGTATTACAAATATTTATATATGAGGCCAAAAAAGATTACAGGATTTCAGATTCTAAGAATGTACCAAGTAAATACCACAGATTGTGTTTTAAAGAGCCAAGCGACAAGAGATACAAGAAAAAGACAATGTATAAGAACAAGGACTTATGAACAATATCATATTCAGAGTCAAAAGACCTGGTGTATTTATCTGCCCCAGTCACACTGGCGTAAAAAACGGTGTTTTTCCGTGTACGCACCTCTACGTTCTTCTACGCATTTTGAAATCTAAAAATACGCCGCAAAACGCGGAAATACGTAAAGGAAAGTCGGAATGCGCCGTAAAACGCCACAATGCGTACAGAAGCGTAAATAAGCGTTGATGAACGTTGAGAAGCGTATACTAAAACGTTAAAGCAAAGCAAACAAATACGTTCTAAATCCGTAGCTAATACGTGGTCCCCAACAATTCAAAAACGTAGAAGAAACGCCAAATTTTACGCCAGTGTGACTGGGGCATAATTAGAACGTAATTTTTGTCTCTCATCTATGTTAGTGTAGGCACTGTCGAGACTAGTTTTTGCACAGTTTTCTCTTTATGTTTGAATTGGTTCATGGAAGAACGTCCGACTCGAATGAATGTACTTTTTCATATTTACTGAATAAAAAAAAAGAAGAAAAAATCGCCGTAACTAAGATGACTCGTTTACTTATGAGGCAGCTGTGGTTTCCAGTTGGCCTACATCGTATCATAGCTTCCTGAACCGACCACTTATTACATATAGTCGAAGATGAATGACAAACCGAATGGAAATATATTAAAAAAACACCACAGAATGATCGCATCGCTTGGATGGGAAACTATTCAGCCAAAGTGGCGACCGCACCCGGTCTACTGACCTATGAGTCATAGGGCAGAGGTCAGAGGTCAGCCTCTATTTGGCTGCTGAGGGCTCAGAGGTTTGTTTATCGCCCGGCGGGGGATAGGAGACATATCATCGCCCTTATTCACATCACCGAGTCGACCTCCGATGCAGCATTGTGGTCGACTCCCACTCTCTGTGTCTCTCCTTCTCTCTCTGACTTTGGCTCTGACTCTGTCGCACTATTTCTCTCTGTGACTCTGTCTCTCCTTCTCTCACTCTGTCTTTCATTATTTCTCTATCTGACTCTGCTCCTCTCCTTCTCTCTCTCACTCTGTCACTATTTCTGATTTTCTCTCTCTGACTCTGTTCCTCTTTTTCTCTGACTCTGTTTTTCACGATTTCTCTCTGATTCTGTCACTCCTTTTCTCTGACTCTGTCTTTCATTATTTCTCTCTCTCTGACTCTGTTTCTCCTTCTCACTCACTCTGTTTTTCACTATTTCTCTCTCTCTGGCTCTGTTTCTCCTTTTCTCTGACTCTGTCTTTCATTATTTCTCTCTTTGATTCTGTCTCTCCTTTTCTCTCAGTCTGTCTTTCACTATTTCTCTCTCTGACTCTGTCTCTCCTTCTCTCTCAGTCTGTCTCTCACTATTTCTCTCTCTTGCTCTGTTTCTCCTTTTCTCTGACTCTGCCTTTCATTATTTCTCTCTGTGTGATTCTGTCTCTCTCCTTCTCTCTCACTCTGTCTTTCACTATTTCTCTCTATGTCTCTGTCTGTCTGTCTGTGTGTCCCTATATATCTATCTGTCTCTCTCTTTATTTCTCTCTCTGTGTCTCTCTCTCCCTATGTCTATCTGTCTCTTTCTGCCACTCTCACTATTTATCTCTCTGCTTCTGTCTCCAGCTTCTCTATCTGACTCTGTCCCTCTCCTTCCTTCTCCGACTCTTTCTCTATTCTTCTCTCTCTGTGTCTGTCCCTTTCTCTCTGACTCTGTACCTCTCCTTCCTGCTCTGACTCTTTGTCCTTCCATCTCTGTCTCTCTCACCCTTTCTCTCTCCTTCTCTCTTTTTCTCTGTCTGTCTCACTATTCATCTCTGCCTCTGTCCCTCTCCTCTCTCTCTGCCTCTGTATCTCCTTTTCTCTCTCTCACTCTGTTCCTTTCCTTCCCCCTCTGCCTCTGTCCCTCCCCTCTCTCTGCCTCTGTCCTTCTCCTTCTCTCTCACTCTGTCCCTCTCCTTTCCTTTCTGCCTCTTCTCTCCCTTCCTCTCTGACTCTGTCTCTACCCTTCTCTTTCTCACTCTGTCTCTCCTTCTCATTCTGACTCTGTCTCTCCCCTCTCTCTATCTCTGTCCCTCTTCTTCTCCCTCTCACTCTGTCCCTCTCCTTCCCTTTCTGCCTATGTCTCTCCCTTCCTCTCTGACTCCTTCTCTACCCTCTCTTTCTCACTCTGTCTCTCCTTCTCTCTCTCACTCTGTTCCTTTCCTTCTCTCTCTGCCTCTGTCCCTCCCCTCTCTCTCTGCCTCTGTCCTTCTCCTTCTCTCTCACTCTGTCCCTCTCCTTCTCCCTTTCACTCTGTCCCTCTCCTTCCCTTTCTGCCTCTGCCTCTCCCTTCCTCTCTGACTCCTTCTCTACCCTTCTATTTCTCACTCTGTCTCTCCTTCTCTCTCTGACTCTCTCTCTCTCCCTTTCTCTCTGACCCTGTCTCTCTTCTTCTCTCTACCACTGCCCCTCTCCTTCCCTATCTGTCTCTCCCTCTCTCACTATGTATCTCTTTTTCTGTCTGTCTTTCTCATTATTTCTCTCTCATTATTTTTCTTCACCTTTCTCCTTGACATAGGTCAGATTCTCAAAGTAAATTTACTTAAATGTCTCCTATGAAAATTCAGATGACTTTGATTGAAAGCGTGAAGAATTATCATTCATGTAATTTGTATTTAAGCAGCTTTAGACAATTGCAAAATTATCAAAACTTATAAATCCACATTTTCATTGGAGGATCGACAATATACATTATCGGATATTATACCAGAATTAAGGGGACAATCTGGTGGGGGGCTAAGGCTGGGCCAGTGGGTCGTGTACGGCATATAGTTATGGTCCACACCAGCAGGTATTTAGGTCAGACCTAGCAGTGCTGCCCCTGCCTGTGTACCTATGTAGGCGGCTCAGGAGGGCGTGGGCACGATAGGGCCATGTATGTAAAGCACTGTGTATTCCTCTGAGCCTCTCTGCGTATATATCTATATCTATATACATATATATAGATGGCTTTGGACAGTCTCCCCCACCTCCTCCTCCTCCTGTCCGTTCTCCGGGCAGGGGTCGGGAGTATCACCCTTCACTTCACCACCCCAGGACGATTAGGAGCCCACTCAGGCCTCTGGAGGGCCACGCTGGATGTGGATACTCTGCTAGACAACAAGGCAGCCTACGCTAACCAGAGTCTAGCCAAGCCAGACTTCATCTGTGCACGGATCGGCGACACGGAGTACCCCCGCTTAGACTCCCGGTCCCTGTCGTACGACGACCCGGCAGGGCGAGTGTACCTGCAGTTAGCCTTGGGAAGTCGGCATTCCTCGACTGTTATACATGGAGATATCTGTGAGCCACAAGCGAACTGTTCCTCCTTCAACAAACTGGATCTGTTTATGAATGACGTACGGACACGTGATAAGGGTATCCTCAGCCCTATCGCATCATGGGACGGTACCCAGTTTTTCCTCTACACCCCCGAAGGGGACAATATGGTCTACTTTGGTTACAGACCTTACCTGCAACTCAGACAGGTAAAAACCGGGTATGTGTTCCCAAGGAATGCCTCCAAGGACTCTAGCATGGATGTGGATTCATTCTCAGTACATTTAGTTAACATCAAGACTGAGGACCCAGAGCATGAGTGGCTTCAGGCTGGGAGTTCCCTCCTGGTCCTCCCAGGACCTCAGGGTAGGGGGTTGGTGTTTCTCACTGTGTTAAGAGTTGCTCAATACCCTAACCTCCCTGAAGATAACACCCTGGGGAATTTCAGCTACGGATTGGTGTCCGCGTGGGCAGCGAGTGGGGAGGATGATGAGGCCAAGGTGCTGCATTCCTCTCAGGGTACCTCTGATGAGTGGTACGCGCATGGGTTGGAGTCGGAGGGAGGGGTCAGCTATAAGGATGGGACGGTGTGCTGGACAGCGGCCGAGACGGTAACGTGTGGCACCTGGTCCACGCAGCAGCCACTGGTACCACCCACTGATGTGACACAAGTACTGGCTGCAGGGGAGGCTGCAAGGGTCTGTAAAGGTAACCCTTTTTTAAAAAATCTAATTATTAACCAAACTTGTACTGGCTACAGGGGAGGCTGCAAGGGTCTGTAAAGGTAACCGGTTTTTTTATTTACTTATTTTTTTTTTTTTACCAAACTTGTACTGGCTACAGGGGAGGCTGCAAGGGTCTGTAAAGGTAACCGTTTTTTTAAATTTTTTTTTTTTATTTTCTTTTTACCAAACTTGTACTGGCTACAGGGGAGGCTGCAAGGGTCTGTAAAGGTAACCCTTTTTTAAAAATAATTTTAAATTTTTTTTTTACCACACTTGTACTGGCTACAGGGGAGGCTGCAAGGGTCTGTAAAGGTAACCGTTTTTTTTTATTTACTTTTTTTTGTTTTTTTTACCAAACTTGTACTGGCTACAGGGGAGGCTGCAAGGGTCTGTAAATTTAAAAAAATTTTATTTTAGTTTTTATTTACTCTGGAGTATGGCTTAGGGTTATAAGGGACAGCCGTATCTTCAAGCCGCTTGTACTGGCTTTGAATTGTCAGTAAAAAAAAAATTAAAAGTTATAATGATGGTAAATTCTCTCATAATTCTATATTCCCAAACTTGCAGGTTTCTGGTTTTACCATGATCTATTTCAAACTATTAGGGTACTTTGTAACATTGTAATATTTCTATTTGAGCAGCACAAGTTTTTTTGTTTTTTTAAAACTTTATTTATTGAGCTTGATTTTACAGATCAATAGTGTACATAAGAGTAAGAGTCTGCCCCATTGGGCTATGTTGTGAGAGAAGAATATATATACATAAATTATTAAGGTGTAATATAGTACTATTGTAAAACTGGATGAGTTTTAATCTTGGCCACCGTATGCCACGACTGGAGTTTGGCATAGTGATTTCACGAGGCGAAGCCGAGTGAAGTCTGGAGCCAAAACTCCAGGAGTGGCATGCGGTGACCATGAATAAACGAATCAGGTTTTGATTTTATCCTACCCCGTCTCCTCGATCTTGGAATATTACGTGATAAAGATTCTGTATGCCACTAGTTGCATATAAAACTCCGTATGCCACGCTGCCTGGCATACGGAAACTCAATGTTAAGCCCATGGGATTTTATATTAGGGGTAGGATAAAACTAGTAAAGATATCGTTATATTGAGATTTACTTGTAAAGAACTGACTTTTCGACTATCACATAGTCTTTATGAAGGTTATACATAGAGACCAATGTACCTGAGACTGGTGTACTTCACACATGTCCCCTAGTCTCAGACAATTCTCCTTTGGTACAAAATTCCCATGGGAAAGAACCTTTTGCAATTTGATTCAGATGGAAGCACATACCTGGTACATAGGCTCAGACATAGTCCCAGTGAACACTCACCCTGGGACTCAAATAGCCTTGATGTGAGAGGTGCTACAAACATGTGACCCTGCTTCCAGGCCTCTTATTGGCTAGGTTAGGTACTCAGTCGGCAACTCAGCAGTGTGTCAATCTTTATTATCCATCGTATACAAAGACACCATTGAAAATGTATGGGAACTCAGTAAACCACAACCCATTATAAAAAACCTTTCAGATACCATAACTGTGGTATACAGAGTCATATCTGTGGTATACGGCCTCAAAACCATGGTATACGGGGAAATAGTCCCTTTGGCTATAGAGAAAAGAAATAGTTCCTAATGTTATACCCGTTAATATGGCAATTACTGAGTTTAATTTATTCGAAAAGATGGATAATAAATGCAACAAACGATGATTTTGTGGACAGGCAGCTCTGTAAACCACTCGCGGTTGACCTCATAATACACGTCAACCCCTCTTGGTTTACGCCCGCCTGTCCACAAAACTGTTGTGTTATCAAGTATTGAGTCTGAACACATGACTAGGCAAAACTGGAAGTGAGTTTTATTCTCCCCCATAATCTTTAGTAGTACTGGCAGTTAACACCAGATGGCAGTATATGTAATACACAATACAACAAAAACCATCGATTATTGTCTATGTATCCCATCGAGTTTGAATCATGTAGTTATTCACAGGGCGAAGCCGCGTGAATTACGTATTGATTCAAACGAGATGGGATCGAGCTCTGACACTAAACTTGAATGGGTTTCTGAATTTATCTCACCCTTCACATTGACTAATAATAATTTTTGACAAAATCCCCCATTGGATATTTTTCCTAAATATCTAATGGGCGTTAGATACGAGTTTACAATGTTAAGTCTATGGAGAAAAAATATCATGGGTGAGATAAAAATGTATACCACTATGTAATATTTAAAATCAAATATATAGTAAATAAGGAACAAAAATGAGCATCAAAGTATACGGGAATAAGTGTTATTTTGATCATTGATCAGTCACAAACTTAATATCTATTTTAACAACATTTAAATCATTGTAAATATCATCAAGTTATTATTATACTATTACATTGTTTCTTTGTCGATATTGCTTGGAAGAATACGCCCTCCAGAGGTTACTAGTCTCCCTATTATCGCCCAGGGTAAATACAAGTTCCGCTCGCGACTGGGTGGGCACACCACGGCCACGAACCACAGTTCTCCCATTAATATTTGAAGAACCTGAATATGATTTCGGATTTATATGTAGAAATAGCTGAAATTTCCATTTCTGACATCGGATTTCCCATTTGAAGATTTATAAAAACCGATAAACTGCATTAATTTCGGTTACGGTTCAAGGTCTATCACCATACAGAGTCGGTAACCAGCGCACACCGGGACCTGTAAACACACTAAATTCTGGGATACCTCAATAGGGTCTATGGCTGTAAGATATCGAATGCAATTAAGACACTTGAAATAAAAAAATTAAAAAAGGTGACTGAGTCAATATTCGATTATACACCCAATGCAGCACGACCACTAAATTATAAGCAATTTATTACCTACTATATCTAAAAAACTATGATTCTGATAGTATCTGCTTGGACTGTCTCCCGTACATGGAGACAGAGTGGACCAAACTTAGGCTTGGAGACTGAAGAGCCACGAGAGTGAGATTCTCGTACAGTACCTAACTGAATCCTGCTATTTTTTTTCTCTCTACAAATGTACTTCTATTCTTATGATTTGTTTTTAGTTGTACTGAAAACATAATTTTAAACTGTAGTTTTCCGATCTCCTTTCCTTGAGAGAATGCAATAAGATCACACTTCGCTGGTAGTCGGTAGAATCGGTGTTACATGAAATGATGGTTGGGAACTAAATGATAGTTCCAGGTATTAATAGTAGGGGGCACCACACCACAAAGCGACTAAAGGGGTGGGGAGCCACAGAGTAGAGAAAAGCCTCGACGAAGTCGCTAGTTACCTACTATATTTAAAACGGTAGAATTCCGTCGAATCCGCTTGGAGAATCTCCCGCACATAGGGACAGAGTGAACCCAATCTAGGGTGGGAGACTGAAGGGCCAAATTGCGCTGGTAGTCGGTAAAATCGGTGTCACGTGAAATGATGCTTGGGAACTATTTTGGTAGTTTCCGGTATTAATAGTAGGCGGCGCCACTAAGCCCTCACCCTATTTCAAGTACGACGCGACGAAGTCACTAGTAATTACTAAATAATCTTTAACACAGGTCCAGGGGAAACGAGCATCTACTCCCGAGTGACAACAGGAGTGGCGATCGTGGAGACTCCGGAGGAGAACGGTCGTCTGGCGCTCTTCTTCGGCTGCGTGGCGACTCTGCCCGGGGCCGGGGGACTGGGATTGCTCGTCCATCGACTCGGGGCCCGTGACAGCAGCACGGTCATCGTGGCCGTGACGGACAGGGACGGGCCCCTGCTGGCATGCTCCATGTTTACTGTACCTGACGGCCTCTGTGTGCCCTACAACCCCATCTACACCATCTCCCAGGCCGCCTCAGTACAGGCAGGAGCTATGTGGGGTGTTCCCATGTATCTGTTAGCACTCGTTTATATATGTTGTTTTTTATACTACCCCTGATGTACATCTCCATAGATTTAACTGACTGTATGGCACGGTACCTTTTTTTTCTACCCCTCATATAAGGCCACTCAAAAAAAACCCTTGTTTCTCATCACCGCGCGCATCAGAAAATAAAACGATTTCAGAAGATTTTTTTTTTTTTTTTTTAAATGGGTGAACCTTGATAGAAATTATGAAAGGTATGTGTATTTAGTATCAAATTAAAGCTCCTGATGTCAGGGATGCATTGAATGTATAGCCAGTAAAAATCTGGAAACCCAGTATAAGCAGACACCCAGCGTAAACAGCCACTTTAGCCTGGATCGGAGGGTGTCGGCTTATGCAGGGTTTTACTGTATGTCTGCCATCTTTGATATAGCAAAAAAAAAAAAAAAAAAAGAAGCGCCCTTGTCATATTTTTCATTGCTTGGTGGTGAGAAACAAGTTTTTAGTGGCCTAAATCTCCATAGATTTAACATGGTGTGACTGTATGCCACAGCTATCATCCTACCCCTCATATAAATCTCCATAGACTTAACATGGTGTGACTGAATGCCACGGTTATCATCCTACCCCTCATATAAATCTACATAGATTTAACATGGTGTGACTGTATGCCACAGTTATCATCCTACCCCTCATATAAATCTCTATAGACTTAACATGGTGTGACTGTATGACACGGTTATTATCCTAACCCTCATACAAATCTCCATAGATTTAACTGACTGTATGCCACGGTACCTTTTTTTTATTCTACCCCTCATATAAATCTCTATAGATTTAACATGGTGTGACTGTATGCAACAGTTATCATCCTACCCCTCATATACATCTCCATAGACTAAACTGACTGTATGCCACGCTATTTATTTTTATCCTACCCCTCATGTAAATCTTTATAGACTCAACTGACTGTATGCCACGGTTTTTTAAAAATCCTAACCCTCATATAAATCCCCATAGATTTAACATGGTGTGACTGTATGCCACGGTTATTATCCTACCCCTCATATAAATCTCCATAGACTTAACATGATGTAACTGTATGCCACAGTTATCATCCTACCCCTAATATCAATCTCCATAGATTTAACATGGTGTGACTGTATGCTATAGTTAGGCCACAAGATATTTATATGCCACCAGTGACATATAAAGTTAGAAATGTGTTATGGGGTAGGGTATAATCTAAACATCGCTCGATTTTGTATATGTTACTTTTTATACTACCCCTCATGTAAATCTCCATAGACTGACTGACTGTATGCCACGTTATCTTTCTTTTTTATCCTAACCCTCATCTAAATCTCCATAGACTTAACATGGTGTGATTGTATGCCATAGTACTTTTTTCCCCTACCCCTCATATATATAAATCTCCATAGATTTAACAGGATGTGACTATGTCACGGTACTTTTTTTTATTATTCTACCCCTGATGTAAATCTCCATAGACTTAAAATGGTGTGAGTGTATGCCACGGTTATGCCATAGAATATCTATATGGCACGGGTGATATATGAAGTTAAAAAGCATGTGACGGGGTAGGATAGACTGGCTAGGGGCTAGGAGAAAAACGAAACATCACTCAAATTTTTACAATTGTTTACATGGCGTTCATTGTCTTCCGCTAAAGATATCACTCAGCTTCGCTTCTTGATATCATTTTGCGAAGACAACTGAGTATCTATGTGTGGTGTTCCGATGTATCTGTTGTGACTGTATGTTACAGTTATGCCATAAGATATTTATATGCCATGAGTGGCATATAAAGTTGAAAACATGTGACCGGATAGGATAAAATCTAAA
This sequence comes from Alentia gelatinosa, assembly GCA_950022655.1. NCBI lineage: Eukaryota > Metazoa > Annelida > Polychaeta > Phyllodocida > Polynoidae > Alentia > Alentia gelatinosa. The sequence continues at coordinate 170,495,953 of OX465579.1, forward strand.
CATCATTAATTTTGTTTTTACTGTTTACATGACGTATGTTGTTTTCCGCTACAGATATCACTCAGCTTTGCTTCATGATATCATTTCTTAAAGACAACTCACGCTACGTGTGAAAGACAGCCAAGTCGTGCGCGTCTACATATGGAAACTGTCTCGTAGACACCCGAAACGTAGACGCGTATAAGAGGTGTATACAAATATAAACAGGCCACGATACAGCCGATACGTGCATTATCGCAATGGCGTATATATATGTAAAATAGTGGTTTTCGTGCAGTGTATGTGAGATATTATTTCATAGTAATTTCGCTCATCGATGATTTAGCATATCAGAGACAATAATCAGGTGAAATATGAAATTGTAGCTCACATACGCGCCATTTGGTGTCGGCGATTCCAGAAATCGCAGCATTTCTCGCTTGGTGTGTCTCCGGCTTTAAATACGTTCACAGAGAGGAGAGGGGGTGGGGGTGAAATCGTTTGGAAGTTTTGTGTATATCTCATCTTCAATTCAATGACTAAAAGATGTAGAGGTGGGGTGGGAACACAAAATTTCAGAAATTTTGCGTACATACTTTACTAAAGGAAATTTTAGAGCAATGACTATTTTCCAATAACAATCCTTGTCCGTGCATTTGAGTCATTTTACTCTTGAATATACTTTCCATATCTCATAATCAGATAGAACGTCTTGATCTGCTCCACAAGCTGCAAAACGAGATGATAACGTACGATTCGTACAGAACGAGGAGTTTTCGCCGAGTTCCGTACATTACGTAAATTATTATCGAGTTTTGTGGCTTGTACAAGCATGGTAGGTCGTTCTATATTTACTAAATACCCGAAATTAGGAAAATTAATTAATTCAATTTGGCCTAAAAACAAGTATTTTAGTCAATATGTATGGGAAGGTGATTTACGGTTTGTACGGACCGAGGCATTTATGCCGAGTTCCGTACAAACCGTAAATTATCATCGAGTTCTGTGAATTGTACAAGCATGGTTGGACGTTATATATTTACTATATACCCAAAATTAAAAAAAAAATCAATTTCATTTGGCTTAACAACCAATTTTTTTAATAAATATGCATGGCAAGGTGGTCCGTATTTTAGTGTACTGACCAGCGGTCCATACAGTATTTTTACGTCATATGCCGAAACGGTGCATATTTACAGTATATAAGGCATGGGTATATAGTAATTTGTCAGTAAATGTTCCACATTTCAATGGCCCAGATTATTGGGCAGATCATCAATTTGGCCCTGCCAGTAACTCATCTTCTGAGAATCTCATTGATAAGATGCATGGAAAGTTTCTAACCAAGCTTCCACCTTTAAACTTTATGAGGGCATTGTAAATCCCTTTATAAACTGAACGTGTTTATTTTCGTGTAGGAGCATTCCGTCTTTCTAATTTGTAATATCAAATACATTAATACTTTTTAGGAAAATGTACTATTTTAGGAAAAGAATACTCAATGGGGGATTATGTCACAAATGTTGGCCAATTAGTCAATGTGAAGGGTGAGATAAATTCAGAAACCTAGGGTCAGAGCTCGATACCGTCTCGTTTCAATCGCTACATAATTCATGCGGCTTCGCCTTGCGAATTACTAGGCTATTCAAACTCTATAGAATATGAGCTTTGACTGTAAACTGTCATAGGTTTCCTCTATTTATCTCACCCAGATATTTTTTCTCCATAGACCTAACATTGGGAACTCGTATCCAACACCCATTAGATATTTAGGAAAAATATCCAATGGGGGATAATGTCACAAATGTTAGCCCATTAGTCAATATTAAGGGTGAGATAAATTCAGAAACCCATTCAAGTTTAGGGTCAGAGCTTGATCACATCTCATTTGAATCACATAGCAATTCACGCAGCTTCGCCTTGCGAATAACTATGCTATTCAAACTCTATAGAGAATGAGCTTTGACCGTAAACTGTCATAGGTTTCCTCTATATACCAGGACGTGTGATTACAATACTCTATATATCAGGAATGATTGGGAGGATTTGTACAATTTAGTTTTTATCATCATCAACATTGGGGGAGAACCTTGCCCTAGTTACGGGACAAGAAATAGCATATAACCAAGCGCATATTATATCAAGTTAATGTGGAGAGATTATAAAATAATCTCCCTTATCTATGTTTTATAGAAAAGGGTGATGAGGCGTCCATGAATGAAGCAGCTATGGACACATAAAGGATAATATGAGGGGTGTTAGCTCAGTGGTTAAGGCACTGCACTTGCAACCCAAGCGTTAGAGTCCCACTGCAGCCACTCTTCTCCTTCACCTTCAGCAGTGGTAGATTACTGATATATCAAAGGCCAGTCCTTCTCACACCATGTCCATGTGGTGTGGTGTACAGCCACCTTTCTCCCTGATCCCCAACAGTGGTAGATTTACTGATATATCAAAGGCCAATCCTTCTCATACCATGTCTATGTGGTACATTAGGAAACTAGTTAACCTAATTGGTACGGATCCTCTTCCCGCGTTACTTTTGCAAAAACTACCGCATAACTCGTAGAGCGAATGTGGTAGTTTAGTGAAAGCAACAAGGGATTCATAGCCACATTTTCGTAAATAGAATTCAAACTCATAGAAAATTATTTTCTTTGCAAATATTGGTCTTATGATATTATTTATAAATTTTCTGTCTGTTTTTTTTTGTCCGGATCTTCATTATTTATAATTTAGTTTGGTATTTCCGCTAATACACATTGGTGTTGCTACGTATCTTCATATGAAGAGACGTTTCATATGCTAGTTGTTAGATGGCTGTAAATCACTATTTCAGTCATAGATATAAATGTCATATGTTTCTAGAAATCTTTGCATACGATCCACTTTGTTTACATTGTGCATTAATCGTTTGCAGAAGGCATCGCAACATCCACAGCATCACTTCATAAATAAGTCAGTTTAAATCAATCAGATTGAGTCTTCAAAGTGTGGTGGTATGGCCCCATACCGGCACAGTATGCTGGCTCGGCTCAACTACCAAATGCACAACAGAAGTTGGTATATGAAGTATTTTGGGGCATAGGTGTATAGTACAGGAACTAAAAGAACATTCACCTCAGTAAATCTGTGTAAATGGGCCCCATGCTCATAAGGTCTACATTTACATTGTAATAGGTGAATGCCCGGCTCATGCTTCTACAAGAGACATACTGATTGTTCCCAAAATGAATATAGATATTAAACTGAGTATGTTATCTGGAGAAACTAATAATGTACTTGATTCCATATCTTTATTCAGATTTTTTTTAGTTTATTTCTCTCTTTGGATGTGTGTTTCTGTTTCTGGGATTTAGTATTCCAAGCAGTTTAAACTGGTTGAAAAAGGGTGCAAGGTTTTACTAAAAAAAAAAGGTACCATTTTCACCAGCTTTCATCAAGAAAGCAACGTAGCAAAGTGTCAACTAGACATATAGAGTTGATCCGAAACAGGTATTTTAATACGTTAAATATTTCCTAAAACTGTGAAAACTGTATTTAAATACGTTAAATGTTTCCTAAAACTGTGAAAACTGTATTTTAATACGTAAAATGTTTCCTAAAACTGTGAAAACTGTATTTTAATACGTTAAATGTTTCCTAAAACTGTGAAAACTGTATCTTAATACGTTAAATGTTTCCTAAAACTGTGAAAACTGTATTTTAATACGTTAAATGTTTCCTAAAACTGTGAAAACTGTATTTTAATACGTTAAATGTTTCCTAAAACTGTGAAAACTGTATTTTAATACGTTGAATGTTTCCTAAAACTGTGCTCATTACCATGCCAAGGTGTCATGTGTTCATGGGATGCTATGAAAATCAAGGTGCTTCACTGTATCGTCCATGCAGTACTGAATACGCAATTCCTATAAGCTATGCAGTCGGAAAGTATGTGTGTTTTCTCCTAAGGCTTAAAATTAGGAACTCATACTCCATGGTTGTGAAAGTTATGTACTTGATACTCTATGGCTAATTGGGTGAGTTGTTCTATTGATTGATAATGTTGCTGATCATATATACGGGGTGAGATAAAATCGGAAACCCATTCGATGAAAATAACGTGCTCTGCACTCCACCTTGTTCGACCGCTACGTAATTCACTCAGCTTTCCCTTTGTGAATTATTCCGTGGTCAAACTCGGTAGAGTACAGACCAAGTTAGTTAGTTTCCTTCTAGATATCTTTTATGTTGTGTATTAGTAAGATTTCTTTTTAAAAAGCATCTACGGTTTTTTATTTGCCAAGCAATGATCTGGAATATATGTGTGTTCTTTTAACAAGAAAGAAATTACATGTTTACTAAAAGGTAAACGAACCTCTGCCGTTGGCATCAGTTGGTTTTCTCGTCAATTTTAACGCATATTTATCACGTACAACCAGAGTAATCCTGTTTCCGTATAATACAAGTAATTCCATAACAAAAACGGGGTAAAGTATGACAAAGTCTGAACCCGTAATCGTGTATATGTGAGCCATTACCTTAACGAAAGTTATGTTGATATTACCATTTGTACTTTACTTATTGTCATGTTTGTGTATATACATGTTGCATCTATATGCTTAACCTAGAATCATTTTGGTGAATGTAATGATATATTGTTGCTGGTAGATCAAATCAACGGAATGGGAGACTGGGAGACTGCCAGGATAATAATGTTAGAGATATACGCGGTATATGTACACCCCTCTCATAAGATCTCACACTCTCTAAGTGGTATTCTGTACAAGGTTCTCACTACGCTCTGTGGGAGAAGAATTCTTAACGAACTAGGCATAGAGCCAGTGGATTCTCAAGGCTCTAAGCCTAGTTCGTTAAGAATTCTTCTCCAATAGAATGTATCAAGTGCGTACCGTTCAGTGTTCAATGTTCAATGGTTGTGGGTGCGCGCCGCGCTCGGGCTTATATATGAGGTGTTGCCTCGCAGTTACATATGCAGTGTTTGCCTCGCCTAATTAACATACAATTTTACAATTATATCACAATTATAAAGTCAAACACATATGTAGTTTGGAAATAAAAGAAAGGTAAACTTTTTATTGTAGCCTTTCTAATAACACCGCAAGCAGGCTACATAAGTTTACCGATGGTCTCTGATAGCTGGGTGTAGACCCGCTTAGGGGCGTACACCCGTACCGAGGTGGAAGTCCACATGCCTTGCGACGATATGTCTTTTTCAGTCATACCAGCTCTAGCCGCCAGGCACGCTCCTGTCCTACGGAGGGAGTGCATTGTTATTTGTTCGGGGTCGGACACGCCAGCCAGAACAGCTGCAAGACGTAAGTGTTCCGTGACCCTCTTGACCGGAATTGGGTCTCGTGTGCCTGGGTATGTAAACAAAGGAGAGTCACTTGACCCCGGGTTCATTCCCAGGGCATGGTTGATTGCCTCTACCGGGCAAAAGGCACTACTTGTCTGACGGTTTACCCAAAGTGTGCGTGGTTCCGTTGTTGTTTTAGACGAGGATACTGTGAGCCACGCCCCTTTCGAATGTACACGGAAATGTTTTTTCTTTAACAGATGGCGGTTGCCAGTGTCTGTCCTCGCTATGTGACATTGGCGGAGAAGGGTATGAAGTGACAATAATACCATCGCACGTATAACAAGTCCTTCTCGGCTCAGTCTTTCAAGTTTAGTACAGATACCTCTTAACTCTACTATGCTCATTTCACGTGCTCTCTTTGGGGTATGGTCAGTTGCTTTTGTCATTACCTTAAGAAACCTTAATACTAGGGGGTGTGTAAAAATAGAAACATCACCATTGTTTTGTAAGACCAAATTTTTGGCTCCGCTCAGGTAGTTTTTTACTGAAGTCGGAGAATCACACGAGTTAAACAACAATTGTATATACATACATGCATCAGTTATGGTGGGAGAATATACTCGTTTTTCATAATGTAACATAAAGGACACAAATGTTTTATGTTGGCGCTCACGATTCTGGAACGTGCCTTCGGCGCATAAGTTGGTGAGGTTTGACTGGTACTGATTAAACAGAGTCGAATCTGGAAGAACAATAGTTTCACCATAAGTCTTTACTTACAATCTCTACAGGGTCAACTGCCTTGGTCTGGACGAGGCCCGCGGCTTTTACCATTTCATCCGCTATGTCACGGTGTGGGACTGAAATCCCCCTTCGTGACAAGGCATCGGCCAAGACCAGGGTTTCACCACTTTTATGTTCCAAACGAACATTGATTTGGTTTAGGCCACATTTCATCGCCAGTCGACGAGCGCATCTGGCCATGACAAGATCACGTGCCCTACCGGTATTCAATACACTGACACTAGCCACGTTATCACATGCTACAATGAGTTCGATACAGCGTAGACTGTCTGGAATAAGGGTTTCCACAGCGACCACCACATTCATCGCTTCTAGGCGATTAATGTGATGGTCCTCACGGAATTCCATTGGGAATTCCACTGCATAGAATTTCCCCAGGCCGAAACCGCCTCCTCCCTCCAGGCAGGCGTCACATTCTATCACATAGGTGGGACGAATCTCTTTGAGAAGGAGTGTGCCGTTGAAACGTTGCCTGTGGAACCCGTTACCTGTCCCTTATTTCATTAGGGCAGGGAACCAGTCCACTGTGTTATATGAAATGATTACCACGAATGGTTTCCCGTTCACCTGCTAGGGGGCACAACGGCAGTTAGGAATTGTAGGGGAAGGTGGGAGGAGGTAGGTCGTAGCCAAATACAAATCGATGAAGTCGCTAGTTCAACCTACACTTTCAGCTAATAGTGAATGTGCACATCTCAGCTAGTCCGCCTATCGCACTGAATATTTTCTGCCTTATGATTGGTCAGAGGGGGTAAAATGACCAAACTTCTGTCTAGCGGATGGTTAGAGAATCAGCGGAAACTCTAGGCGATGGTTATATACATGATATACGAATGATATGTAGTACATGTACTACTGGTTTACTACCTGCTACTGTGAGTAATTTTCTACAAAGATTAGTTGAATTCTTTATTAATAATACGGATAATATGAGTAATTAACCCTATATGCATCTATTGTGTCGTTCTATGTATACAATGTTCCACCATGTATGAATGCTTGTATAAAAACCTTTCCTTTTATCTGGTCACTATCTATCAAAATACATCTAAGATTACTATGGATATAATCTTCTGTTGTGACCTATTATTGATGACCCATCAACTCCTAATTCTGGTATAATCTGTTTATTCATCGCATATCAATCATCTCATTGTTCAATCGAGGACCTAAGATACCAGTGTAACGGAGAACATGAATGTAAATATACTATATATAGAAAAGATACGAGACTGTTTACCGCAAGAGGGCCCGGATGGAAGAACGGCAGTGTTGCCAAATCCGGTGATACAAGAATGTAAAATGCATTTTCCCTAATAAAAAATGTCAAAAAAAAGAAAGAAAAAAAGGCTCATTTCCCAGTCATCAGCTAGGTGGCTCAGCCATTTTGAAACCCCTTTGTCCTGCCATAATTGTACTTGCCGAGAGGAACCTATGCCCTGCTAATCTCTTGTCAATCCACCAAGCCACCATCTTCAAGTTGCACACCCAGGTCCTCTCATCCATTGTTCCAGGACTTAAAGGCATATCAGATAATTTGGCTTGAAAATTAAAACCCATGTCAATTTCCTAAGAATTTAATATGATGATCTCCAAGTGCTGTGGAACACGTATCTAAATTGAAAATCGGGGGTCACCGTGCTAGTTTTTGATTTATAGATCAATATTATGATAATCTTACATTAGAATATATAGAAATTCTAAAAAGTATTTTTTCATATAGTAAAACCCATGTCATTTTCCTCAAACTGTTACAGAATATAGTACATATATAGTACTACTTATTTAGGGTTTAAAAATCATTGGTCACCGTCCTTGTTTTTAAAAGAATTGAAAATAACCAAATTTTTCAGTATATTTTCTATGTAAATCAAACAAATGTAAATTGGCCTATTTTACCTATCAAGATTGGATAAACTGGAAAAAACGTTATATTTACTCATGTAGAATCAAAATGAACCCCAGGAAACCAGTTTTGACTAATAATTGACATCATTTAAAAATCACCAGGTGGCGCCACTGTGAATTGTAGGATATGCCTTTAACTGTCTCGTCCTGCCGTTAGGGCAGGGCTGCTCACTGCTGACGTCTGGTGGACAGATACCACACCACTCACTCTCTATATCCTCAACTTACACTGGCTACCAGAGCTATACTACGTTAGCTCTGGTCGGGTTAAACCGGCGGCCGCCTTGATCCTGTAGCGGTAACTGTCTCTTTATTCTCTTACCAGATCTTTTGTACTACTTGCAGAGTGTGTCATCAATTCGCACAAATATCTACAATATACTCACAATTGTATTATAATTTATGATTTTACTCATCATTCATCAAATAGAATGTTATGATAATAAATTTATTTACCCCAAATCTCCCTCGCCATGTTCTCTGTCTCAGAGCACAAAATTGCTGAGATGACATCATAAGAGTGACCTAATTATGAGTACCCTTAGCAACATGGTATGTTGATACGATTAGAAAGGACGAAATAGAGGTTTTACCCCAGAATTCATGATTACTTTTGTCGTGGCGACTGGGTAGCTCAGCAGGGTTGGAGGGGTGCATCTGCAACTGGCTGTATTGTGGCTAGACTGATCCCAGCCGGAATGAACAATGGGACAGGTAACGCCCAGCGAGAGCAAGTGTGTGACTGACCTTGAACTTTTGCTGGTTCCCCGCTGATTTACAGTGTCAAGGAGGCCCAGTACAACCTACTTATACTTCTTTATAATGCACAATGAAACAGAATAAAGTAATAGCAATCTTTCAAAAGATAAAGGATAACTTATTAGAATATTTCTTTTAAAAGATAACTTTGTGTAGTAGCTCTGGTGGCCAGTGTAGAGGGTCCTCCGCTTCGCTCTACAACACTTCTCCTCCACAGATGTCACCCCCAAATCAGACTGCTCAACCCGCCGCCTTCCTCACCGCTTTTATTTCAAGAAACCCCTGGTGGGTTTATTTTCTCATCAAACGTATTATACGGAAACTGGCGGGGGAACTATAAATCCTGGCATATTTTGAAAATAAACTAAACTTTAGTATATCCGACAATTATAGAATTTAGGTCTATAAATAAATGTACGAAGATAGTCAGCCCGTTTTCGTATTATTATATACCTAAAAATGGCGATATTTGATCTAGTCACGTGATCACATACCCCGTACGGCACTGTGTGCCGTACGGGTATAAATACGCCATGGGTAGGAGCGGGCAGTATACGCACTTGATACAGCCATAGGTATATAATAATAAGCTATTCACACACTTTTAAACATGGATATTTGAATAAACTGCAGTGGAACTATCACAAAATTTATCTTCTCCTAAAGTAGACCGAACAACTGCCGTGTAGGTGATAACCTAACCAAAGTATCAGTCAGCACTAACCGGGACTTAATTTATTATCCGGCGTATGCAAGGACCCAATTGAAAATGCATGGAGACTTGATAAACCACGACCCATTGTATAAAATCTGTCAGATACTATAATGTGGTATACAGTTTCAAATCTGTGGTGTATAGCCTCAAAGCCATGGGATATGGGAAATTGTACTATAGAGCAAAGAAATATTCTCTAATTTTATACTCTTTAATATGATAAAATGGATAATAAATACAGCAAACGATGGTTTTGTGGACAGGCGTCTCTGTAAGCCACTCAAGGTTGACCTAGTAATTCGCTGACACTTGTGTATTACTATTTTTATTTAAGTCACTGAGATGGGCTAAGATAACATCAATATATCCCTCAATTTCATAAAAGTTGTCTTCTGTTAAAATTTTACTCAGCTCAGCTTTGTGAAATCAATTCTTTAAAGGGGCTGATCCACCAAATAGGTGCTCTGAAGGTGGGTTTTTACCCTCCAGCCAACGCACTCTCCCAGCAGAGATCTTGCGCTCTACTTCCTGCGGCCGCTTATATCTCTGCCCCAACCTGCCTGTTTGGGCTCAAATCTGGCCCATACGCCAGTTTTTGAAATATCCTAAATTCTTAGTGCTTTGGGCAGTATTTTGTGGTTTACATGTAAATAGATATGCATCTATTTATATGATAAATGCTTTACACTCAATTCTGTTACTTGTTATATCAAATCAGGTATAGTCTTAGGGATTACTTTCTTCATTGGAAGGCACCTCATGTGCTACAGGGTTTTGTTTGTAAACATAACACATGTGCTCACTCGAAGTGGCAGTCTAACCAACCGTAGATTCACATCATAAAGTGGTTTTAGAAACAGCTGGATTGTCTGCTAACCCTATTTAACAATTCCTATATTTCCTAATTAATGATATGTGAGTTGTTTGACTTGTATAACTTTTGACAGTTGCCTTGTTTTGAATCTGAGGTCTTCGCTGGTCCCCCCTCTCTTTAGTGGATACATATGAGTAGGGGAGACATATAATCTATAATCGTTCCAAAATATGAAGAAGAATGGCAGCTCTGACCCTCTGATATTTGCTAGACTTTTTCAGCTGTTGCTTGCACTGTTGGTGCCGCTGTTGATGTCTGTCTAGGCCTAATGTCACGAGACTATTGAAACAGGTCCCTGGTCCACCAAATCCCTCATTTCTAGCCGGCTGACGATCACAAGGCGCACACACACCGCTCGGCAGGTGCCCAGCAAGCTGTTCCACCAAGCCTCGGGCCGGTTGGTGCCGGCAAGGCAATGAAGACGCAGCAGGCTTGCTGCTGCCATCTGGTGGATATTCCCCTTCATCTGATAGACGGTGCGTGGAATATTTTTTTTTAAATATTTTTTTTTAAATTTTCAGTCAGGTTCGCTACATCACTGTTGCGGTCTACCACCTTCCTAATTATATATGTATGAAATAGTAAAGATGAACAACATTAGGACATTTTGATCTTACTACTACATGTAGTGTTTGATTCAGTCTAGTTATTATGCTTCAAGAGTATTCTTAACATTGTCCTTTTGGTACATGCATCAAGTATATATTACAATGATATGTTACAGGAAAGAATCAATAAAAGGTACAAATGTTTCATGCAGTACATAACATAACAAGTATGACAATAATAATGATGAAGGTGCAAATACAATGTCATTATGCCATCGCGGAGATCAGTGTACAGGTCCATCTGGTCTCATAATAATCAGTTTGTAGATGGTATTAAGTTCATTTGTCACATTTAGTTCCTACTTTTAACCCATGCTTTTGGGTGCTCATAGTTCTTATATGCCTCAACACACTACACTGCTCTGGCTATGCTAAACCCAGTAATCAAGCTGAGCAATGTGCTGTCATGTTGGGATTTGTATGGGAATGCTGATAGCTCATCAATTCTCTGATTTCTGCATCAAACTGAACAATGAAGGTAAATAAAGATAAGCCTTGATGTTATGAATGTGTAGCGGCTGGCCGCAGCTTAAAGGCATATCGCACAATTTATGGTGGTGCCACCTGGTGACTAATAAATATTGTTAATTACTAGTCAAAACTGTTCGTTGTGTTTCATATCAATGCTTAATGTGTAAATTTAACGTTTTGTCCAGTTTTTTTTCAATCTTAAAAGGTAAAATAGAGCAATTTACATTTGCTTGATATACATTGGATATGCACTGAAAAATATGGTTTTCTTCAATTCTCTCAAAAATAAGGTCGGTGACCTAGGATTTTAGAACTGAAATGTGTAGTTCTATTCATCTTTTATATTCGGTGAAAGATTGAGGAAAATGACATAGGTTTTACTATGTGAAAAGTAACCTTTTAGAATTCCTATATATACTTTTATATAATTACATGTATCATAATATTGATGTCTTAGTACAAAACTAGCACATAGACCCCTGAGTTTAAGTAAGATATATATATATATATTTTTTTTTTAAAGGAATTTCTTTATTAACCTTTGATATACAGACAAATTCATTCTTGGTATTATGTGAACATCCGCTTGGTTAATAAAGTGGCTTGGAAGTCAGCCTTAACATATACGGCATATAGCCTATGATCCATGGGGGCTGCCATGACGCCCCCCGGGTAGGTGTTCTTCAATAATGGAGGTGAAAAAGCATGTGTTCTTCACTAATGGAGGTGCAAAAGAAGTGAGTGATAATTGAGAAGTGTCACAACTCTAGCCTTGCTCACATATGTATATAAAGTATTTCATGTGGAAAATGTCATGTTCCGGGTTTAATCAGTATCTCATCCTGCTCTAGGATGGTGGTAGAGAGTCAAGGGAACCATGGTAAATCATTGAAAGGCAGTTGAATTTTCTAGGAACAAAGAGCCAGAATATAGATCTGTCCCCCCATGGGGCCTGCCATACAGCTGGCCACCTAGTGACTGCTTCATGAACTAACAATGGCTCTGTCCCCTATAGGCTGGTTTTCATCACCCTGCCAGGAGTTCATACAAAGTCCTTTTGTGGTAACTGATTTTCTGTCCAAGACGATCAAGTACTTTTTTTATCAGTTAATACTGCCGGAACTTATAAATCTATCGTATATTAAACACCTCAAGATGTCCTTTGGACATCCATTTATAACATCAATATCAATATCAACATAGTCATGAGTAAGTACTTATACAGAAGTCAATAAGGAGTAGCTGATATGTGTTCTAAAACACTTAGAGCTCATCAGATTCAAGTTTCAGATAAATGACATGGGTTTTGATTTTCAAGACAAATTGTCCGCTATGACTTTAAATTAAATTGAAAGAGTTTTTGGCTGCTTCAATGTGCTTGTTTGATTAGCAGAAAAATTGCCTTTAAGCCTGGCCTGGGGTCGGCGAAGCGGAACAGGCCAGCAGACACTGGCCACCGACAGGGTTTTGGAGGCACGGCGATGAGCTGGTGGGGCCAGCCTGGCATACCTTTTTTTTTTTTTTTTTCCCAATCCGTTTATTTATCCTGACAAATACATCAGTCACATGGAGACTGGTTTCCGTGTATAGCCAGCTCAAAGTTAGCTTGGTCAAAACCCATAATATAAATCATCTGCTGTATCACAGCTTAACGTATGTACATACGGCGGTATAATAAAGTGCATTGATCTAAGATTACATCTTGTCCTCACTGTATCCAGACTTAGGTAGGTAACCTGGCAACTCGTCTCTACATCCGACCACTTATCATGGTATAGATTGTCTGAGAATAATTTTCAGGGCAGTTTTAAAAGAACCCAGCGAGTCAATATTTCTAAGATGTGACGATAAATCATTCCAAAGCATCACGCCATAATAGCGAAGATTTCTCTTATAACCTTCCGATTTCGGTAATATCGTTTTGAAGACAGGAGCCTGATGCAGTCTCGTGGATCGTACATTTCTCTGTAACAGGTCGTGTTGTTGTAGTAAACTATACATATATACCAGTACATGATGTTCTCTTTGATCTTTTAACAATGGCAATTTTTGCTGATCCACAGAGCAGAATATTGCCGCCAATGCACCACCACAATGCCATCGGCCGGGACTAACGCCGGGTTGGTGGATCAGCCGCTTTAGACAACTTGCACTATATAAACAATCTTATGAAATATCTTTGAAAATCTATTCACAAAACCAATGACATCAGTAATTTCTTTTTCAAGTTCTATCGTTTATTAACAGATTAGTTGATAAGTTAGTTATCTTGAACATTTGTGGTTCGTACATATAGTAACTATTAATATGACACTACGTTTCGGCGTCTGGTTTGCCTTCAGCAGGTATCATCTTTTGAAATTTCGTGATGTTTCTTGATATTATCTCACCCCGGTATTTTACTCCATAGGTTTAACATTAGGAACTCATACTCCACGGCCGTGAAGGTATTGTACTCAATACTCAATGGCTAATTGGGTGATTTATTTTGTTGATCTATAATGTCTTACGGGGTGAGATAAAATCAGAAACCCACTCGATAAAAATAACTTGGTCTGCACTCCACCTCGTTTGACTGCAGAGTAATTCACTCAGCTTTGCTTGGTGAATTACTCTGGGGTCAAACTCGGTGGAGTACACTGCACGAAAACCATAATTTTACATATGAATGCGCCCGGCGTATACAAGTAAGTATTTTGCGTCTACAAGCTCATCTTAATCCCCGTGTGTATACACCTCATCTGTGGGCATATATATAAGCGTCCAGTGAACAGGGCTTCACTGAGAGCGGGCGGGGGGAGGTGGCGGGGGGTGGGGGGTTCGGGGGTTCGGGCTTCCTACTGAGGACACCTGTACTTCTACCAACACAAAGGGGCGGGAGGGGGCGGGGGCAGAGGGTATTTTCTCTCATATACGCCGGGTGTGAAATACAGCCAATACGCGTCTGTCGTATATAAGGCCTGGGCGTATATATACACAATATTGACTGGTTTCAGATACAAGCGGCCGTATGCTCCGAGGAGTTGATGCGTAGTAATATCCGAGCGTATCGAGGATATTGCGGAGAGTCAACTCCGAGAAGCATACAAGCGCTTGTATCTGAAACCAGTCTATATTGTATTTATTATCCACCTTTTCTGGACAAGTGGCATGTCAATATCAGTTCGTTTTAGCTATGCACTTTTTTTCAATACGCACTATTTTTCCGTATGCGCCACCCGGAGCATACAACATATCCGTATGCGCCGGGTATGTCCATACAAACTCTCTAGGTGTTTTCTATGGACATTTTGTATTAGGTGGATAATAAAAATGAAAACAAGTCAATATTCAGCCAATACATGCACTTCCGTGATGGCGTATATATATATATATATATATATGAATAAAACGGTGGTTTTCGTGCAGTGGTACGGACCAAGCTATTTTCATCTCGTGAGTTTCCTTCTAAGTATCCATCCTGTGTGGTATGAAATAAGAATCAACTCACAAACTGGCCTGGGCTCTTGTTTTTTCTTTACTCGCATGACCTACCATGTACATCCTCTTACCATATATCACTGACTCAAATAGTGAAAGGGCTGAACTAAATCTACTAGAGCCACCACCTAGCGGAATAATGGAGTGACTATGTATGCATTTGGCTCAACAGAAGCTTATATTATCTAGGTTGGAGCACAGAACTATATCGGTTATCTAGGTCCATAGTTGAAGCAGCCACTGAGGGAAGGAGAGTGCTGAATCGCATTCAAGTGGAGGACGTAAACTCAACAACTCCTTACTCGTCATCGTATTAACACTGCACTATGAGCTTTGCCAGGTGAGAGTTTTTTTTTTTGGTTTTCGTGGTCTTAATCTCCACATTAAGATATCTTGTATTTGTTTGGTATTTTTTCCCCATAGACTTGCCATCGGGAACACGTATCTAACGCTAAATGATCATTTTGACAATATACGATCGAAGCAGAATAATCAACCAATTAAAACGGGCTCAGATCTTTTTTTTAAACAGTTTTTGGAATATCTCCAGTCAATTTGAATCTCAGGTGGGTTTTGAAGAACTTGGAAGTTGATAGGTTTCGGACTTTTGCTGCTGACTATTCCATAGTTGTGGTCCATAATATTTTATTTTGTTCTGATAAAAAGTACATTATGGCCCGGCGTCCACCTACTACAATATGGCTCCGATATGGTCTACGATTCACCTCCCGATAAAAAAATCAAAATCGCGTCGCTAGGTCACCTCATATCGGGGCAGTTTAGCACGTTTGTACGATTAGACACCGATAAAATCCCCATACAATGCATGGTAGATTGGCATGCCTAGACATATGTCTACGATTTTGCACCTTCCCGATATGTCTCCGATATTTGCTTTTTGTATCGGTGCCATATCGGTAGGTCTAAATTTCTGTCGTAGTATATATGGACGGCGTCCACTGAGCTCCCGATATGCTCCGATATGCCTTATGATGCACCTCCATATAAACTAGGAGCTAATGATATTTCCATTTACAATGGATGAGCGCGATACTTCTTTAGTACAATAAACTCTCACAAAATAAAAACCTTGATAATACAACTACAGTAGAACCCCGCCTAACGGACACCCCGCATAAGCGGACACCCCGCGTCAACGGACACTATTGCTCGGAACGGTTCCCTCTATTAAATGTTTATTTCAACCTCGCGTAAGTGGACACCCCGCATAAGCGGAACCTTTGGCTCGGAACAAAGGGTGTCCGCTTACACTGGGTTCTACTGTATTTGCAAACATTGTTTCTATTATACATAAATAATGTAGTTTCTGATTGTGAGTAGCAGAGGTCAGCGAGTCAGTGTGGGGATGGGGGTGGGAGTTGGCAGGGGGAGGGGGTTGGTCTGTAGTCACTAAAAGCACAAGGGTGAATAACTGGTCAAACAGGTTTGCTGGCAATGTGCCATGTAGGGGAATCTGTCCCATCAGTTTCTGATTGTTAGTAGAAGAGGTCAGCGAGTCAGTGTGGGGGTGGGGGTGGGAGTGGGCAGGGGGAGGGGGTTGGTCTGTAGTCACTAAAAGCACAAGGATGAATAACTGGTCAAACAGGTTTGCTGGCACTGTGCCATGTAGGGGAATCTGTCCCATCAGTTTCTGATTGTTAGTAGAAGAAGTCAGTAAGTAGGAGTGGGGGTGGGAGTGGGCAGGGGGAGGGGGTTTGTGTAGTCACTAAAAGCACAAGGGTGAATAACTGGTCAAACATGTTTGCTGGCGCTGTGCCATGTAGGGGAATCTGTCCCATCAGTTTCTGATTGTTAGTAGAAGAAGTCAGTAAGTAGGTGTGGGGGTGGGAGTGGGCAGGGGGAGGGGGTTGGTGTAGTCACTAAAAGCACAAGGGTGAATAACTGGTCAAACAGGTTTGCTGGTGCTGTGCCATGTAGGGGAATCCGTCCCATCAGTTTCTGATTGTTAGTAGAAGAAGTCAGTGAGTAGGTGTGGGGGTGGGGGTGGGAGTGAGCAGGGGGAGGGGGTTGGTCTGTAGTCACCAAATGCACAAGGGTGAATAACTGGGGTGGGAGTGGGCAGGGGAGGGGGTTGGTGTGTCCCATCAGATTTAAACATGTATATATATACGTATTTAGTCATTATTATCATCTAATAGTTTCCTTTTCTAGTAGCAGATGACAGTATGCTTAACTAAGTGTCTGTTATTTAATAACAGGATTGATATAGTTAATATTTTGTCCCCAAAAAGACTAAAACAAAAATTCTATTTTTAGGAACCAAGTCATTAGTGGGGCATAGGTATAGTCAGACTGGGATACTGGACCTCTGCTCATTTACCCAGTCCTTAGTTGGGACATTTATAGAAGTGTTAGATTCTCTGCAGTAAGCTGAAAGCGTGTGTGAGCATTGTAACCTCTCTAGATGACGTATATGAGCGCGATTTCCCGCGCTCAAAAAGACGAGATCGCGTCGGAAAGTGACCTCTCATTGGGGCAGTGAGGCTCCAATTAAAAATGCGTGTCTACGATTTGATTCTGATGAAAAACCTGTATCTGGGGTGTCTAAAACCTTTCCCTCTGTTAAAATGGCGGTGGGTAATCGTGAGCACCGCAGAGGATTCTGTGGGGAAAATTACTCTCATGTGTGAGATACAGATCAGGAAATTGAAATTTTTGAACTAGATCGAAGATACATATGCCCGTATGCCTTGCAAATTTGTTGATTATTGATTAGTGTAGATCAGACAGTATATATTAGGTTCTTAAGGCTCTATTCCACTGCGCCGATTTCACTCCCGATGTGTTCCAGATGTACTCCAGTTTCAGCCCTGGCACCATAACTGGCCTCTGACTGGTGTCTGTCTGGAGGCCATTGGCGCAATGGCACAGGGTATTTGGGCGTCAGCACCAAGACTGGAGTACGTCTGGACCACATCGGGAGTGAAATCGGCGCAATGAATTAGACAGATAAAATAGAGATTTTTAACTAAAAATATAACACAAAACAAACAAAAAATGAAGCGTGTCATAAGACCACAGGATTCAAAATGTATGTGTTTTGTCAAGCCAAACCTAAGCCAGTATAGCAAATGTGCATGGATACAATTGAATGGAATCAGAGAATGGAATTCAATAAACACTGCTCTTTAACAAAAAAAACAACACAACTTTCTTAGTTTGACTGGGAACACAGCTTTTAGGGCCTCAAAAAATACATTATTGTTCTATATATATGTAACCTGCTAAACATTATCGATGCGATATCTCAATATAGTGTATCGTACATCTAGAAATGAGGACAATACCTCAAAACGTACCCTTGTGCCCTGGTTATATTGCGGGGCATATCGGGATTATAATCACTTTTGTTTCAAACTTTCTCTCCATTTCGTTACCTCTTTGTCCCTGGGGGGGGGGGGGGGGGGGGGTGTAAGAGATACTTCTATTTGGAATTTTTTTCTTCTTTTATAATCACTTTTGATTCTACAGGAGAACCCATTACGATGCGTAGTGAAGTGGCTCTCCCGATAAGTCTCTGATATGTACTTTTTGCACTGGAACCATATCTGTAGGTCCAAATTTCTGTCGTAGTAGATGGACGCCAAGTCTTAGGCGCCTTTAGTTTAATTATCAAAGGTGGAATAGTAATCATTCCATTATACCTACTACGACGGAAATTTTGTACTAGGCCCAAAGTCTATGTGACCACTAACTTTTATGGCGGGTGCGGATTGTTAATGATGTGTGTGGCCTCAGGCCCCCCTCTTTATACTCCCCCACTCTCCCTTACACTCTGTGGCCTCAAGGCGGGCCTCCACCAACCACGAAAAGGCTAGGACAAAGGCTTTCCGACAAGGTCCACGACAGGCCTACGATTGGAAGGCTTGTCGTAGCCTTGTCGTGGTTGGTGGACCCCAGTTCCTGACAAGAGTCTACGACAAGGCCCCGACAGTCTGCGTCTGGAAGCTTGTCGGGAGCTTTCTGACAAGGTTACAACAAAATCGAACATGTTCGATTTTTCCTACGACTGGACCTTTGTCGTGGAGTGTCATGGCGTGTCAGGAGCATGTCGCAGAGGTCTACGATAGTAAATTTTGGTGGAGCGTGCACTTCCCGACATGCCCCGACAACGCTGTCATAAAGCCTCCCTAATTACGACAAGGCCGCGACAAGCGCCGATTGGAACTTTCATGTCGGCACTTGTCGTAGCCCTGTCGTGTTTGGTGGACGCCACCTTTTAGTCAGCGTATATGATCGTGTGTCCCACGCTCAATCAATCTAGTACTGACACTCTAGAAAACACCATTCTCCTATCAAGGCAGAAAGACCATAAATCTCAGGTACCACACTTCCCCTTCAAACATGTGCACAAGGTCAAGCACCCCACACTTGACGACATACAGTTAGTAAACTTTAGATAATGCAGTACTCCTTGTTATTTATAGCCTTTCTTATCTGGACATTTATGCGGAGCAATGCATATGACGAGGGATGACGAAGCGAATTCATTTATCATTTACCCCTTATCCCTCGATGATAATGGAAGAAGCCTTAGTTGGTCAAATACAATTTTATGAGATGATAAGGATTTTAGTTGTCCTTATTGGTTATCAATTAGAAGTTATTGATATGAATATTTAATAATGTATGTAATAATAATTGACTAATAGAGAAATGAGTCAATTATGAATATATTAGTTTTATAAAAAATTGCCAAATATGTTTACGCTTATTTTCATCGTCGCACAGTTAACGCCACATTTTACAACCACAACTAGCGACTTCATCGCGTCGTAATTAGTGGCGTCCCCTACTATAAATACCTGGAACCATCATTTACTTGCAACTCATTATTTCATGTGACACAGATTTTGCCGACTACCAGCGAAATGTGATTTCATTGCATTTTCTCAAGGAAAGGAGATTGAAAAGCTACAGATCTAAATCCTGTTTTCAGTATGGCTAGATACAAATCCTAAGGATAGAAGTACATCTGTGTTGACAAACACAAAATAGAGTAACAGGATTCATTTAAGTACTGCACGAGATTCTCACTCTCGTGGCTCCTCACTCTCCAAGCCTAGGTCTGGTTCGCTATGTCTCTATGTACGGAAACATCCAAGCGGATATGATGAAAATTCTAACGTTTTATATGTGGTAGGTAATTATGAATATATAATATAATGAAATATAATAGAAAAGGCCTACGAAGGTAGGTGAAGTTGAAGAGGTGTGGGTGGGTGGGTAAAAACTGAATTGTGAGTGGTATGGAGGCTGAATGGAGAATGAGGAGGAGAGATGGAGACCGGAAACGTAGATGGAGCATGTGGTGCAGAGTTGAGCCACCAGAGGGGGCGCACAGTGCAGTGTGGAAGGCACTTTCCCCCCAGATCTTTCGTGGCGCTAGCGCTAGACTGGTTCCCTTCCCTAATGAATAAGGGACAGGTAAAGGGTTCCTACGTCCTTCAACTAGGCTGTAGTACGTCCCGTTATCGCTAGGGCTAGGGCGCTCATGCTTTCAAGGCGGATGCATCTCCGCCGAGCCCACTAGCGGATACCCTGGGAACCACTAGCGTATCTGGTGGTCTGCCAAGGTGGCACAATCCCACAATGCAACAGAAAAATGGAGGCGTTACCAATAATGCACCACGAAACTGGAACCCGTTGCCTGGCCTTTAGTCTAACTAGGCCAGGCTGCCAGGCTACGCTAGCGCTAGCTTAGTCTCTGCCCCAACCCAAAGCCTGTTCCCTGGTTATCCACTAAAGACAGGGGAGACCAGCGAAGATCTCAGATTCAAAACAAGGCGACTGTCAAAAATTATACAAGTCAAACAACTCAGATATTATTAGTTAGGAAATATAGGAATTGTGAAATGGGGCTGTTTCTTTTTCATCTCTAAACCACTTTATTATGTAAATCCACTGTTGATTAGACTGCCCATTCTAGTGAGCACATGTGTTATGTTGACAAACAAAACCATGTAACACATGAGGTGCCTTCCAATGAAGAAAGCAATCCCTAAGACTATACCTGATTTAATATAACAAATAACCGAAATGAGTGTAAATCATATACCATATAAATATATGCATATCTATTTACATGTAAACGACAAAATACTACCCAAAGCGCTAAGAATTTAACATAATTCAAAAACTGGCGTATGGGCCAGATTTGAGCCCAAACAGGCAGGTTGGGGCACAGATATTTAAGTGGTCACAGGAAGTAGAGGGCAAGATCTCTGCTGGGAGAGTAGTGTAGAAGGGAGACACGGGGTGGGGGGGGGGGGGGGGGGGCAATGACCACCATTGACCAAAGGTTATGAGTAACCTATTATCATTCACCATTGAAACACCTTCGCACCTTCATAGGCTGAATAACATGGACTACTTAGGAAACCGAAGAAATATGCAGCTTCTGAATGTAATGTACAAGCTGTCCAAAAACCCCAGTAATTTAGACTGTACCGTCAGGCGAACGCGTAGCGATAACAAAGTGAAATTTAAGACTAAGCGAATACTGTGTAGTAACTACCAACGATCACCCTACTACCGTGGTCAAATTCTATGGAATAGTCTTGGTGTGGACACCCAATTTAGTGAGACAACAAAATGTTTTAAACAAAAGGTGAAAACCATGTACTCAGAGTATGATTGGAGGCTGACGGGTTGACTGTCTGATACAGTTATTAATTCATCTCATCATTATCACACCACTACATGTATTTGTAACTACGGATGTTTAATACAAGATGAACAAGCTTGTTGTATGATAATGTGTTGCCCAGTGGAAGATCTAACCTTGGTTAGAACTGGAGTTTATTGAATAAAAAAAAAACAAAAAAAACAACAAAACAACCTTCGCCTGCATATGGAGAGTATTGAGAGTACGTTGTAAATCCACTGTCATGAACATAGTGTCTGCAGTCTGGGTCATCTTGGTCACCTCTATCAGCACAATAGTTTCCTGATCGAGGTAGAGTGGGGCCAGTTGGCACTTCCTACAGTGATTTAGTCCATTATGCAGACAGGAATAGAACCAATCATCGTGTACTGCCCACATTTATATGAGCTGGCATGGCATTCCATGAAGTACATAATACATGCAATGTACAAATACCTGTTTAACTATGTATCACAGTCACTGGCCAAATGTTGTTACACATATTGCCTACTGTAGAGATTCTAACGAGGGCATAAAAAACCTGCAACTAGCAGACTGCCCCTATATTGTATAATCTGAAATAAAAAAATAAAAAATAAAAAAATAGCAAAGGGACCAATAATTTCATATTGGTCTGAGAACTACATTAAGTGGATAGAAATGTAAAATTGATTATGTAGATTATTTTGCGAAACATCAGGGACGTGATAATTGAAAGCGTGTGTGGAGAAAAAATTTGTAAAAGTTGTTATATAATCAATGTTGATGACAATGATTTCTCCTTTTTTTCTTTAGCCTACAGGAAAAAGATGTCGGAGGGGAAGCAGAAAGTGCCGAACAGTTTTCAGACAGGATGTTTAAAACCATCTCAAATGCGTTCACATCCATGGGCATTGCAATCGGAAAACAAACAGGGATGTTTGAAACGTTGGCGAAGTTCTCTGAACCAATGACATCACAGGAGATCGCAGATGCCAAAGGGTATAAAGAAAGGTATATCTTCTTGTTGTATTTCTTATCGATTTGTTTAGTATTCATCGATTACAAAGTCCCCTTTAAAGATGTATTGGGCCAGAGTAAACAAATACCTTTTGTTTCCATGAGGTCAGAAACCCTAATCATTGTTTCCTATTTGAAACCAGTCAAGGAGGGCATCATAGCCTTTGAGTACAGTAAAATTGGTTTTTATGTGCTAGAAATAGTCCCTAATGATTGACCCTATAATATGGCAATTACTAGGTTGAATTTATCAGAGAAGATAAATGAATGGGTAATGAATGTAACAAATGATAGTTTTGTGGACGAACAGCTCTGTAAATTACATTCAAGTAAGACTTCATAATACTTTGAAGACGTGTGATCTGCTTTAGCTACTGCTGGTATGTCAAAAAAAAAATCAAAAAAGAAAATTTAAAATAAAATTCTTCTAAAATTAAATGGTCTCCACACACCCCCATGGGGAAGGGGAGCCCAACAAATCGAAAAAAGAATTTTTTCACCAAGACTTCATAATATAGTTTCATGCGGAGTTTCTCTCTGAACTCTAAAGTCCAATTATATATGAAAAGCTTGTTATCATAAAAGAGCCTTGAAAACCAACCTGACAAATTCAAGACCTGGCTTAAAATATTTGAGGCAATCAGATAGAAAGAAGGAATCTCTTGTCACCCTCCCCCCAACCACTTATGTACCTCCCCCTAATTTTATTATCATGATATGTATTGTACCTTTTAATTCCTGTAACGTCCTAATTGTTTCTGGGACTAAAAACCCTCGTACGTCTCTCGGTGTATTTTTTCTAGGTTCAAAGTGATGTCCTGTTGTGTATTGATGTGCCCTTACTCTGTCTGTCATCTCCAAGAGTTTTTCAAATATCCTTTATAGACTACAATTATATTTCTGATAAGTACAGGTATTCCATATGTTTGTAAAAAAAAAATAAAAAAAAAAATAAAAAAAAGTGGTGTTCCGATAAAAGCGTCTAACATACAAGAAATTGAAAAAGAAAGATGTTACTTGTGAAGTAAATATGAATATTGTGAATGTACTAACGAAAAGACTATCTGATGAGATAGATGTTAACTTCTGTAAATGTTGTTGGAAATTTCAATAAACACTGCAAATTTAAAAAAAAAAAGACTTCATAAAACACTCACTAGGACTCATGTATCATTTCATATAATTTTTCTAGCTGGATGGTCATAGAGACCATCTAGATGGTGCATGCAGAGCATAAGTCCCAGAAGATATTATTAATGCGTGACTGAATCACATACTCTAATAGCATAGTCTGAGTTTGTTTCTCATACATATGATGTTTTTTAAAGATTCTTGATGATTTAAAAAGCTAGATGAACAAACGACTAGCTTTTGTAATCATTTACAATTAAAATAATACTGACAATTGAATTCTAGAAAATAAAATTGATTAAACTAGTTTTAGTAAAACCTCTGCTATAGTTGGCAGCTGTTTACCAAAGGATATCGGTTGGCACTATTTTTCTTGGGTTTGTACTTTATAATTATGTTTAGCAAACACCCAATAATATTAGAATTTAGTCAGATCGATGGAACACCCCTTTTTTGTAAAAATTACTTTAGTTCGCTCTCCCGTGGGGGTATCAGCGTTGGACATTTTTTTTCCGTCTTCTCATACTAAACACTCCCTTTAATCATTTACTTCCAGGTATGTCCGTGAGTGGCTGGGTATCATGGTAACAAGCAGGATAGTGGAGATAGACGACGACAAGAAGTATTTCCTACCGAAGCATCATGTCCCCACTATGTTGGGCCTTGGAGGCATGGTTAATTGTACCCCACTTCTACCGATGTTCGGCAAAGTAATGGATGATCTTCATGACTGTTTCAAGGCTGATGGACCCAGAGGTAGGTCAACTCTAGTATTATTATATACCTGTGTGCGAATGTCTATGAAATACTGCCCGCTGCTAGGGGTGCAGTAATAATAATGTTTGTGCCCACTGTGAGAGTGATTTAATAAGTCATCAAAATGTCGTTTTTTCATCAATTTAAGGTATATAATAATAAGCAAACATCCTCACTGTGGACGAAACGCTTTTCGTTCTTGGTCAGTCTTCGATTCCATACTGCCTTCCGCCTATGGCGTCAGGCAGTATGAAATCGACGACTGACCTCGAACAGGAACCGTTTCGTCCACAGTGAGGACGTTTCCTAATAATACTTACCAAAGTTTTGTATTTCATTTAGAACATAATATCAAAACCACTGCACTTGAAGATTATCCCGATGCCAAAAGCAGAGCAATAATCGTATTGACAATTTATTTAGGGCAAATTTTTTTCTTTTTTTTTCTTATTGACAATTATTTGACAATTATTTTTCAGGTACAATTATGGTCTGCTTGTTTTTGTAATATCATATCGCTGAGAATGGCGAAATTTTCCCTCCTGTTAATGTCAAATGAATAGCTGTACGACTGTACCAATAGAATATTGGTAGGAGCAGACGGAATACTTGTGTAATAAACTTTTCTGTCAATTGTAAATTAACTTGTAACAAGAAGTAACGATAGAATTA
Organism: Alentia gelatinosa; assembly: GCA_950022655.1. Lineage (NCBI taxonomy): Eukaryota > Metazoa > Annelida > Polychaeta > Phyllodocida > Polynoidae > Alentia > Alentia gelatinosa. The sequence continues at coordinate 170,521,081 of OX465579.1, forward strand.
AACTCAAGTACAATCGACCAAGAACATTTTTTTTTACCAACGTAGCCCGATGGGGAGATGAATAAAGGCTGGGATAACTTACCTGCAATGATACATAAACTGGAACATTTCAAAAACATGATTCAACTCAAATCAGCCTCACCTCATCTCCATCCATCTATCTTTAATATCATCTTGCTACCCTCTCCACCCCCTTTAACCGCAGTGTTTACTCACCACCTTATATACAGAATAGATTATGTGATAATATAGAACTGCATCGAGAATCGTATCTTATGATTCGAGTGCGGATCTGGATTTATCTCGCCCCTTTCTATGATATTAAATAGCATCACAATATCAGAGTAATTAGAATATACTTAGCGAATCCATATAACGTCATTTCACATTCAGTAGTATTGTCATTTTACGAGGGTGAACTTTGAGCATTTTTTCTAATGTTATTCCTGTAGTTAAACTTGTGCCAGGGGTGAGATAATGTTTTGAACTTTTAGATTGACTCGACTTATTGCCCAGGAGAGCTTCTGTGAGGAGAAAGGACAATAAAACTAATCCCCGTAAAAGAAGTGCATGCTACTTTGTTGAGTAGTATAATCTCTAAAGCAATCCCTTGTTTCATTTCCTGTTCTTCTGTTGTTTTCTCTTTGTCAATACTATCATCAAATCCTATATTCATCTCGCTCAACAGTAGGTGGCGTCTGGGTACAGGGTAAGCTTGTAAACTCTGATGTCGGATTGGCTGATTAAGCAATAGCCAATCAGGACTAACCAATCTTGTCCGGTCTCTCACACATGTCAGAAGGGCTGCTCATGTCACCGACAACTCAGGCATCAGTGTCATGTCAGAGCGCCCTACCCCCATGTGGCCAGACTGGGAACTAGAGTGAGTGATAATGAGGGTAATCATGCCATTCACTACATGGCTTACACTGGCCCCCTGAGCTACACTACGTTAGCTCTGGTCACGTTAAATTGACAGGGGCCTTGAACTGGCGTGGTAGCGGGTATCTCATACCATTGCAGTGGTGAGTAAAAATAGATATCTCTACTCTGTGACCAACCCCTGTCTCAACAAGGGGCTTTGAGAGTACTACAATCTCCAACCACAACAATAGCCTGTTGTTAAAAAGACTACATCGACACAAGATCAGCTAGGCGAGTGCAAGTCAAGGTTGTTCAATTCGGATTCCACCCAGAGTAGGAAGGTGCTTCTGCCACACCCCCTTGACCCTGCTATGACCCATGTTCTTACCCTAGAAGATACTTTTCCATGTTCTCATAGTTTTTTAAGTGTATTTATAATACAATGGCCACAGAGATAATATCCTTTAACAATGTATTAACATATGAATATTTCTTTGTAAGTATTTTGGATATCAGAATCCATGTAGAACAAACATGTTTGGTTTGAGAGTGAGAATCCGTGGACACGTCCGTGGTTTAACGTTACCAACCTCTAAGTTGGAACGTAGTGTAGACAGAGGTGGTGGCCAATCTATACATGGCTGTCAACATGAAGACAAGGAGGAGCCGCTACAAAATGGCGACTGTCTTAATGCAGTCATTTTGGCACTTATAAATACGGGCAATTTAGATGACTTGATCTCTTCACATAGAAACCAATATAACTGGTCACGATAGGGATGTATAGACTGGAACTTTAGAACCAGTTGATGCACCTCACTGTATTTCCTGTAGAGGTCTTTTTCCTCTTTAGTCTCAGATGACTTCGGATTCTGTGAATAACGTCCAGTTCAGTTGTCCTGGAAATCAATGTGAAAAGTGTGGAAAGACACCATAACTCAGAGAAAGTTTGCTTCAACAATTTATTGTATAACGTTCAGTTATACCTTAAATCTACCGCCAATACGTGGAACAAGAGTAAATTGAGACAACAATGCTATTAAATCTGGAACAACTTGTGTGACATCATCCACAATGAAGACGAAGGGAGGAGCTAAGGTAGAGACATGATTTTTATTGTTGATTTTCTTATAAGCTATGCTTATTACCATACAGCTTGATGAGCTTCGAATTAGAGGCAGTTGGCCAATGCTGGAATCATTTATTTTTTGTGCTTCTGCTTCAATGTTAAGCAAAACAAGTGCAGCTGATAATAGGAATAACAGCTAAATGCTATTTATATGATACCCTATAGATATTGTGTTGTCATTTTTAATTGCAAGCTTATTAGCTCTTATTTAAATCCACTACTTATCTCAAGTTTTTTTCAACGTCCATGGAAATCCCACATCGTTAAGTGGTAGAAGAAGTTAAACGTATAAATTGAGTTCTGTTTTATCTCAAAGATAATTCTCACCATTTGAAAAGAGATTTTTTTTAAAAATGAGTGAAGCTCTTTTATTTGTGCTTAGAATCCATTAAAAATCATCAAATTACATTTGACTATCCTGCGTTGATACCATATGTACTATCCATCGATGTGCTGTTCCAGTCTATTTTCATTTAGTTTTCTTAGACTATATATGTATAACCATATATATAAATAATAATGTTTTAACAAAGTCCTGATACAAAAAGAAGAGAAAGGTCATTAACAGGAATCCCTCCTTTGATCATTTCTTTATGGACAATATATTGTTTTAAATACAGAAAATTGATGACTAATATTAAGGGAAGAACCATCTGATTTGTCTCATAGGGAAACCAACTTTTAACCCAGTCTGTGAATACTTGCATCTGTTTCAGTGTGACATGTGCGAGATCTAGTAATATGTGCAGCAATTTCTAAAACATACTAACCAATGAAACATATCAGACCTTGTGTTAATGTGTATCTTAGGAGGATTCTTGTTCGCTTTTGCTGCTTGTGGATTGGGTAATACCTTCATGTTCTATATTTTCATAATTTATACTGCCATCCCCTCAGCTGTTTGGCTGGTTTGATTTCTAATCCTTTTTTGATCCCACCAATATTCTCCAAGTCAAAAAGACTTCATCACAATCAACATATTTCATTTGTATAAATGGGGGTGGTCATATCTATAACATTAGTATCGTTAACCACATGAGCGAACTATATAAGTTTGTTTACAGCAGAAAACCCATAATGTAATGTAATAAAAAAACTATAAATGGCTGTGGGCGATAATCAGAGAATGACTGTCGTCTTCATCACCAGCAGTGGTAGATTACTGCTATATTAAAGGCCAGTCCTTCTCATACCATGTGTGAGAGGTATGGTGTACAGCAACCTTTCTTCTTCATCCCAAGCAGTTGTAGACTTACTGCTATATCAAAGGCCAATCCTTCACATTCCATCTCTGTTTGGTGTGGTGTACAGCCACCTTTCTCTTTCATCCCCAGCAGTGGTAGATTTACTGCTATATCAAAGGCCAGTCCTTCTCATACCATGTCTATATTGTGTGGTGGGCAGCCACTTTTCTCCTTCATCCCCAGCAGTGGAAGATTAACTGCTATATCAAAGGCCAGTCCTTCTCATACCATGTCTATGTAGTGTGGTGTACAGCCACCTTTCTCCTTCATCTCCAGCAGTGGAAGATTAACTGCTATATCAAAGGCCAGTCCTTCTCATACCATGTCTATGCTGTGTGGTGTGCAGCCACCTTTCTCCTTCATCCCCAGCAGTGGGACAGAGAAGTACAAATGCGGATATATATTGCTCGTTCCACCTAGGTTAGAGTTAACATTTGCTGTTAATTAGTTGCTGTCTCGATGTAATGATGTGATTTGAAAAAAAACATTGTTTTATGCTTTAACATTTGCTTGCTTTAACCATGTCCAAAAGTCAGCCATCGCTAGTTTTGTCAAGTGCTGGGCTACAGGGAATACATATTAATATGAAAATGTTTGGTGTCGGTAATATTGGGGTTGCTTCAACTTATATTGATGCTTGTAATACTTTCAAATTGACATATTCTTGATGTGATCTGGCCTTGATTGAACACCAAATGTAATGTCTGAACCTAATAAATAAAAAAATATATATATATAAAATATAAAACATATTTATCTCATTGAAATCCCTAGAACATATTGTAAATAGGCACATATATATTGTGAACGTTTTATTTGTAGGAGAACTAATTAGAATAATTATAAAGACAATTTATATGTGTATAGTCATTTAATTTAATGTAAAAGGTTATTATGACCTGAGATTGTCAAAACATAAAATCTTTAGAAAATAAGATTTCCAACAGAACTTACTTTGCTGATGAGTATATTCCTGTTTATTGTGTCTCAAAGAATATCCATATTTGCATTTCCAGTGAAACTTTTGTCTTATTGAAGAACTTGTATTATGTTTCTAGGGATTCCTTACTCTCGCTATCCTGGTTTCCAAGATTGGAGAGTATCAATCACACAACCTCAGGCCGAGTGGGGGAACCTGCGTAAAAGCCTCTCCTCTGTCCCTGGCATCTTAGAGAGACTAGGTATCCATTTTCATTTATCTTTTTACAGTCTACTTGAATTCTGATTTATTTTCCTATCCGTCAAATTATGTATTTTTGTTTGATGTAGAATACATAATATTTGTAATTTGCGATGTCACCACTGCCACTATATTATACTATGTTATGCCAAACTTTATTCAATTTGTCAATATCTATCCTAACTTATGCTTTACCTACACTGATAATCTCCAAACATACCGTACAGTAGTTGCTAAGTGAGTTACAAGAAAATGCAACTGTGACACCTTTTCCTTCCATAGACAAAGGCATTGTAATGTGCGACATGGGAACTGGACCAGGAACGATTCCTATGACGATTGCAGAACACTTCCCAAAGTCTACCATCTGGGGTCTAGATATCTCTGAGGAGGGCATCGAAATGGCCAGAAAAGACGCAGCAAAGCAAGGCCTCAAAAACACGGAGTTTCATGTACAAGACATCTGCAACATGCCCGCTGATTGGGCCAATAAATGGGATCTGGTGACGATGTTTGATGTGGCACATGACGTTCCCTACACCTCCAAGATGATGAGAGAGGTGGTTCGTGTGTTAAAACCTGGCGGGTATTATCTGATGCTTGATGTTGCAGTGCATACTGCTCAGAAGGCTAACATCAATGTACAAATTGCTCCAATGGTATATACTGCAAGCTTGTTCCATTGCATGGCAGTCTCACTCAATGAGAAGAATGGAGAAGGTCTCGGAGCTGCATGGGGAATCGAAAAAGCAGTTCAGATGTTGAATGAAGCAGGCTTTGCTGAGGTTGTCATAGTTGAAGGATTGAATGCTGTCTGTAGAAAGGCAGAAGATGCCTGAGTGAGGTACTTACAGAGGTCTTTTGTGAGGTATACTTTATACCACAATCACAATCCATATATGACATTAATCTAAATTCCTTAAATACCGTTCCCTCTCAGTATTGGATGATTTTTTTTCTTGAAAACTTTCTTTTTGAATCTAGCTAAGTTTATTTATCTCTTTTCATTCCCTATTGAATGTTCTAGATAGCAATCCTTTTTCATTATGTTGTGCAATATATATACATATAAGCTAAGTTGAAATCTTTCTGTTAGCAAATGATTTTTTTAACATCACAGGCACATAGTTATCTAAGCCTGAACTTGTGATGCTGGTATTGGGTATTGGGTGTATTTCTTTGTGGTGCCTAGAGTTTCCAAACACCTTTTGAGAGGCTAAGTGCTCGGCAATAGACACAGATACATGACCCTATATTTATCTCAATATCTATATAACTCTATGTATGGGAGCTATTGACTGATAGGTAGGCTGTCATTATCGCCTTTTACCGCTGCAGATTGTTCCGCAATATGCTGTAACGTGATACCTAGTATATATGGATAGTAGTTATATAATGTCTCTTATAATGTAGTATACAGAAACTGGCTTACTGTCTTCGTACGTCAAAAATGCGCGGTGAAATTATTGATCACATACATCCCGATGCCGTGGGCAGAGGGATGTATGTGATCAATAATTTTGTATCAAGTATTTTGTATCAAGTATTTTGACGTACGAAGACAGTCAGCCTGTTTTTGTATTATTATATGCCTAAAAATAGCGTCACAGTGTGACGTACGGGTATAAATACGCCATGGGTAGGAGCGGGTAGTATACGTAGTTAATACAGACACAGGTATATAATAATAGAGGGAAACTATGTTCCGGTGAAAGGAAGTCAAAGTTATGAGGTAAGGCTTGGAAAAATTACTGCCCAAGGCCCTGGCCGCGGGCAGTAATTTTTCCAAGCCTTACCGAGTAATTTTGACTTCCTTTCACTGGTACTTGGTTTCCCTATTCCTATATACCTTCAAATGTGGTTTAATAAGAGACAATCTGATTGGTCTAAATGTCAACCTTGGGTAGTATACGGCAACCTTGGGTAGTATACCAACCTTGGGTAGTATCAGATAGTTACTCCACCCCCCAGAGCGTGGTGTAAGCATAGAGTGTACAGCCATAGGTATATAATAATAAAGGTACATCATACATACTATGTTGCTGTCCTGTGGTTTGTTCTAAAATTCTACAGATTTATTCCTCTTAGCTCATGGTTTATACATCCCCTTAGCAATTTTCTAATGTCTATTGTTAAATTCCTTTCCAGTTTCATTTATTTGTGCATTCATATTTAAGCCTCAGTTATTTGATACTTCATTTTGTAATTGGAAGTAGCCTTGCCCCAAGAAAGTATCTGAATAACATGTAAAAGTTAATTTCAGTATAGATTCTTTCAGTATATATATGTTGTCATACACAGTTATGGCTAGTCTCCTGTCTATATCCACTTATAAAATGCACACGACCTTACAAGTTGTAATTTAAAGTTTATAGCCCATGTACTTTTACATAACAAAAGTCCACAGTATACGTTTCATTAACAAAAAATAAAAAGAATATCTTTCTGAAACATTTCTCCACATGTAACATATTTATCCTGAATGTTTTTGTGGCATCTGATTACCGACTTTCCTTTTGTTTGCCTATTTTTATTTTTTTTATTTTTCCTGTTTCTTCAATTAACACAGTAACATGACCATGTAAAAAGTTAATACCCGGGGAAAAAGAGCACCATGGCGATGACCTTGTTAATCCAATTTCACAAGAATTTTGTCACCCATGTCAGGATATTTTATGGTGCTGATTATCGTTATAGAAAATGATGAGAATCACGAAAGGAAATACTGTATGCAATATGACACTTTATGTAATAAACGCTGCTATATATAAAAAAAAGAGAAACCCCCTCACCCCCAAAAATCACTTTTTTGTCACTGACAACGTTCTGCAGCTGTGTTCCACCCCTACGATTCAGGGGCCTGTTGAATAATCTAGAATCATACATGAGGACCCTTTTCTGTACCTCCTACAGTCTTAAGCCCAATGCCCATCTACCCATTTCGGAACATTCATGTACCTTTGTCGGCGACAAACGGATGGTAATTTGTCACGCATCCTAACGGAGTCGGCCGTAGTCGGTAGATGTAGGACAGCTAGGCAAGGGTGAGCCACTGATTAGTAGACTGATTTGCTTAGGACTAATACCCACCAACCCCTCTCCTCGATGTCCACCGGTCGAGCGAAGGGTTACATAATTTGCCTACGACCAGTTGACAGACTCCTATACGATTTGGTAACTAATCCCTCAACCCTGAATCGGTAGATGGGCATCAGGCTTTAGCCATCCATGAGGTCATCTCTAAAGCCCAATGCCCATCTACCGATGAAGGGTTGAATGATTAGTTCAACAATCCTACAGGATTCGGCGAACTTGTCGCAGGCAAATAACGTCACCCAATCAACGATCCGTTGTTGGCGACTGGATTTATCAACATGTTCATAAACTTTTCCCCACCAATTTTGGAACATAGAAACCACAACTTGTCAGTGACAAAAGGACATCTGAAGGAGGTGGTTCACTAATCAGTGGCTCACCCTTGCCTAGCTGTCCTACATCTACTGACTACGGCCAACTCCGTTAGGATGCCTTGGCTGAGACAAATTACCGTCTGTTTGTTGCTGACAAAGGTACATAAATGGTCTGAAATCAGCAGATGGGCATTGGCCTTTAGTGTTGAACAAAGTTGACCCATATCGTCCATGAGTCTCCTTGGCGTACAGAAAAGTGTCTTTATGTACAAGCCTAATTTATGGTACAGAGACAAGTGCCCAACCCCCGTGGAGACGGGATTTTGTTGGAGAAAACTGGTGTACCATATGTGCCAAAATCTCTTGTGATATGGGGTGTTGATTTTTGGTGTGTGTTGTTGTGGTTGTGGTTGTTGGTGTTGGTGGGTGTGAGTCAGTGGGCGTTGGTGTTGACTGGTGTTGGTGGGTGCTGCTGTGCGTGTTGTTGACAATTTGATGCCAACAACTATTGCAAGGTGATATATCTATAGGGGACAGAGCCATTGTTAGTTCATGAAGCAGTCACTAGGTGGTTGGGGAACAGAACCTGTATTCTGGCTCTTTGTTCTTACGAAATTCAACTGCCTTTCAATGTTTTACCATGGTTCCCTTGACTTTCTACATCCATCACAGAGCAGGATGACATAACAATTAAACTCAAGACATGATATTTTCCATATGGAACACTTTATATACATATGTGAGCAAGGCTAGAGTTGTGACAATTTCCTATTATCATTCACTTCTTTTGCATCTCCATTACTGAAGAACACCTAGTTTTGCTCCTCTATTAGTGAAGAACACCTACTTTTTCACCTCCATTAGTGAAGGACACCTATTCAGGGGGCGTCATGGCGGCGCCCATGGATCATAGGCTATATGCCATATATGAAAAGTTGTCTAGTGAACATGCTTTAGGAAAGTCTTGGGTCGACAACTCTTACAGCGGAATTTGCTTAATTGAGCATCACCTGATGAATATTGGCTCGACAATCTACAGTGGTCAGGTTTTTAGTGGTCTTGTGTAAATGCCGGGTAAGAGTACAAATTGAAATCACTATCTACTCTTTTATTCGGACTTGCTCTCTTTTTGTTGTTGAGGTATATTAAATATGTGAAAAAAACCCAGATTGTGCATTTTATCATGACAAGCAACTGTGTAAGAAAAGCAGAAACTTCAATAAGTATGTCCTCATATTTGCATTTCAAATAAAACCTACTTTCCTTTTCTTGTCATTGAACAAAATTCGCCAAGGTTTGTGGACTTGTATTTTGTTCCTGTAAGCAGTTGTTGACAATTTGATGCCATCAACTATTGCAAGGCGATATATCTATATGAAAAGTTGTCTAGTGAACATGCTTTGGGAAAGTCTTGGGTCGACAACTCTTACAGCGGAATTTGCTTAATTGAGCATCACCTGATGAATATTGGCTCGACGATCTACAGTGGTCACGTTTTTAGTGGTCTTGTGTAAATGCCGGGTCAGAGTACATACACAATATTGACTGGCTTCAGATACAAGCGGCTGTATGCTCCGAGGAGTTGATGCGTAGTAATATGCGAGCATATGCGAGGATATTGCGCAGAGGCAACTTCTAGGAGCAAACAGTTGCTTTTATCTGAAACCAGTCTATATTGTATTTATTATCCACCTTTTCCTGACAAGTGACGCACTGATATTAATTAATATAGGTGCGCACTGCCTTTTTTTTTTATAAAAGAAAAATAGCAGAAACTCAAATAAGTAGGTCCTCATATTCACATTTCATATAAAACCTACTTTCCTTTTCTTGTCATTGAACAAAATTCGCCAAGGTTGCTGGACTTGTATTTTTCTCCTGTAGGTTCTTGAAGGATTCAAATGACTATTTTCCAATTTGCTGTGTTCTAGGAATTCCCTACTCCCGCTATCAGGATTTCCAGGTGAAAGCTTTGAAGATGAGCCTAAAGAGAGCCAGGTGGGAAAACCTGAATAAGATTCTAGATCTCGTCCCAGGCATCTTAGAGAAACTAGGTAACTGATGTAATTTATTCACTTTAGTCAATCTCCAAGCATAAATCTCGTCTATTAACATTTTTGATAACGGTATACTTGAAACAAACTTTTTTTTCCAGTTAGGGTTTCACTGGCATTACCTCTACACAGCTTCTTGCAATTTCAGCCAACACATAATTTGGAAAACTGGAATTGTGGTTAATAAATCTATTCATTATTATATTACAAAGGTCATCAAACTTTTAATTTCAACTAATCAATAGCTATCCCCATGCACAAGGTAACTATTCACGATTCATCAATTATGTTATAGAAATATAATTCAACAAACGATAAGCTATTTATTTTTTTGTATTATAGGCTCAATAGAATTGATTGATAAATGCATTTATGTAATAAGGTACTATTTGCCAATTCAAACAGTACTTTATGTTGTGGAATATAATGAATAATAAAACTTAATCACCAATTTTCATAACAGAGAAAGGGATTGTTATGTGCGACATGGGAACTGGAGCAGGGAGCCATCCCATCAAAATTGCTGAACGCTTCCCTAAATCAACAGTCTGGGCTCTGGATATCTCCGATGAAGGCATCGAAATGGCGAGAACAGAAGCATTAAAGCAAGGCCTGAAGAACACAGAGTTTCACGTACAGGACATCTGCAGTTTGCCCGCTGATTGGACAAATAAATGGGATCTGGTAACAATGTTTGATGTGGCGCATGACGTTCCCTACACCTCCAAGATGATGAGAGAGGTCGTTCGTGTGTTAAAACCTGGCGGGTATTATCTGATGCTTGATGTTCCACTTCATTCTGATCAGAAGAGCAACATCGACATAAAGATTGCACCCTATGTATACACAGCAAGCTTGTTCCATTGTATGGTGGTCTCACTGTATGAGGAGGGGGGTGAAGGTCTTGGTGCAGCATGGGGAACAGAGAAAGCAGTTGAGATGCTGAAAGAGGCAGGTTTTGCTGAGGTTGTTTTGAATGACGGGTGTAAGATTGTTTGTAGAAAGGCAGAAGATGCGTGAGTGAGATCTAGAAGGCCAGTATCAGGTATATTCTATACCAGTATGAAACCAACTCAGTCGCATTAACCCTTTAAGGACGCATGGTGCCTGGAGGCATCACCGCACTAAAGACGCATGATGCCTTGAGGCATCATTGTCCCAATATTAACAAAAATTGCTTTAACAAAGAAATGATAGAGCAATATTCATCAAATCTTCAGAAAATGTCGATATAACGTCATATTTAGTATTTCTATTAAAAAGGAAATAAGATTTTTATGATTATGTATCATATTGCATGATTGAAAACTTGGATATCAGTTTTAGCTATTATGTGCCCGTCCTCTAGCCAGACACACTGCCACTAGCACCGGCCTTATGGGAGTAGATCAGGCCCAGGTAGCCGTCCTTAAAGGGTTAAATTTTTCTTTGAAGTTAAAATATAGAAGTCTTCAGTGCCCCTGAGTAGACTCAAATGTTTTTTTCTCAACAGTCGGTGGCACCATACTGATAAAATGCTCGAGATATCTGGATCTATCTCAAATTGACCTTTTCTTATTGATTCAAGGATAGCAATGTATGATCAACAAAAAGAATTCTCTGAGGAAACGGTAAAACATTCCAATGGAAAAAGGTTTGTCATAGTATCTAGCCTCTATGTGATTTTTATACGCAAAAAGATTTCAGGAATATCTGGACAATGATATGGGAATAATGTTAATGATTTGTAGGTTCATGGACGCCTTGAGCCCGGGACGATTTGAGCCCTGGACGCCTTGAGCCTTTCTGAGGACGCCTTGAGCCTACCTTATTTTGGTTTCCTTGAGAATCTAGATGTAAAAAACTTTGAAAAGTGTACTTATACTGGTGTATAGTCATATATACCCAACCCTAACCCTTACCCAAACCTTTTCTAATCCTAACCTGCCAATCAGAACTAAAATAGGGTAGGCTCAAGGCGTCCACAGGGTAGGCTCAAGGCCTCCACGTTTTCGCACTGACAGGAGGCTCAAACGGTAAAAGGCTGAAGGTGTCCAATTCCCTGATTTGTAGATGAAAATATGATATGTCGCTGGTACATATCTTACATCAGTGTGTTTCCTTTATTTATCTCACCCCGGTATTTTTCTCCATAGGCTTAACATTAGGAACTCGTACTCCACATCCGTGAGGTTCGTGTACCCAATACTCAATGGCTAATTTGGTGAATCATTTCATCAATAAACAATGTTATATGGTGTGAGATAAAATCAGAAACCCACTTGATTAAAATAACTTGGTCTGCACTTCACCTCGGTTGACCACAGAGTAATTCACTCAGCTTCGCTTTGTGAATTACTCTGTAGTCAAACTCGGTGGAGTACGAACCAAGCTATTTTCACCTCGTGGGTTTCATTCTGAATATCAGGGATGTCAGCAGTCCTCAAAGTGGGATTCACACGGTGGGATTCACGTACCTCACAGGCCGTTTGTCTGAGACAAATCCTGTTGAGATTTGGTACTGGAACACAATCTCCTCGTGTGAATGACAGGCTTTCATTTTGCTGAGACAACTTTTTTCTCTTGCAATTGTCGGCGACAATCACCCCTAACAAGGAACAGAATCTCATGAGTTTTTGACTTTAAACAGGTTTCAAATTTAGAGGGACATTTTGGTGAGACAAATGTACTTCACACATTCTCCCCCAATCTGTGAGTCTCAGTGGTCTCAAATAACACCTATTCACACGGGGAAGTACCCTGAGTCGGCGACTGTGTACCCTGTGCACCCTGTGTACCCTGTGTAGAGGTGCAGGGGTGAGACTATGAACCTGTTAAGTCTTCCCATGTGAATTGAATCTGCTTAAGGAATATCCTTGAAGTTATTTGCTGGGACAACCCCCCCCCCCCCCCCACCAGACTATAGTGCTTACTGGGAACTCAAAAACGATGAAAACTGTATCCCCTGGTGATAAGAACTGGTACTTCAGTCTGTGATCTCCAAGCAGAACCCTACCATCTATGTCCTATTGATTTTAAATCAAATATGTGCATGGGAGATTGTAATATTGAGCTGGTTCTTGGTGTTAGCTATGCATTCAAAGTGAGGTTCGTGTACCCAATACTCAATGGCTAATTTGGTGAATCATTTCATCAATAAACAATGTTATATGGTGTGAGATAAAATCAGAAACCCACTTGATTAAAATAACTTGGTCTGCACTTCACCTCGGTTGACCACAGAGTAATTCACTCAGCTTCGCTTTGTGAATTACTCTGTAGTCAAACTCGGTGGAGTACGAACCAAGCTATTTTCACCTCGTGGGTTTCATTCTGAATATCAGGGATGTCAGCAGTCCTCAAAGTGGGATTCACACGGTGGGATTCACGTACCTCACAGGCCGTTTGTCTGAGACAAATCCTGTTGAGATTTGGTACTGGAACACAATCTCCTCGTGTGAATGACAGGCTTTCATTTTGCTGAGACAACTTTTTTCTCTTGCAATTGTCGGCGACAATCACCCCTAACAAGGAACAGAATCTCATGAGTTTTTGACTTTAAACAGGTTTCAAATTTAGAGGGACATTTTGGTGAGACAAATGTACTTCACACATTCTCTCCCAATCTGTGAGTCTCAGTGGTCTCAAATAACACCTATTCACACGGGGAAGTACCCTGAGTCGGCGACTGTGTACCCTGTGCACCCTGTGTACCCTGTGTAGACCTCCACCAGACTATAGTGCTTACTGGGAACTCAAAAACGATGAAAACTGTATTATCCCACCCCTGGTACAGGTTGTGCCATTGAGTTAACGTTGAAATAAAATACGCCACGCTCACTTAAGTAAAGTTACACTACTACGCCATGGTGGTGGCAGAGAACGTAGCAACGTAGCAACCAATGAACGTCGCGGAAAAAAAAATAGTTCCGACGCTATTGTTTGAACAATTCAATACATGATTATATTATTGCTTAAAATCGACTGTAAGTTCCGTGTTGGGGGTGAGATAAAAACAGAACCGCTTTCGAAACGTATTTTGAACCACTATGCTCACTCGTTTGGATGCTCCGTATCGTCACTCGGCTACGCCTCGTGACGATTACTACGCATCCAAACTTGTGGCGTAGTGGTTCAAAATACGTTTCTAAAGACAGTTCTGCTTAATCCCCTGGTGATAAGAACTGGTACTTCAGTCTGTGATCTCCAAGCAGAACCCTACCATCTATGTCCTATTGATTTTAAATCAAATATGTGCATGGGAGATTGTAATATTGAGCTGGTTCTTGGTGTTAGCTATGCATTCAAAGTGGTTTGTATGGTAACAGTGCAAGGGTTTCAGGCACTTCAGGCATTTCCATCCATGCATTATCAATGGGAAGTTTCTCAGGGAAACAATGAAAATCATAGAAGTAATAATGCACATATTTAAAGGGAAATCGGGTGTAAAGGGTTCCTGAAACAATATGCGCTTGACATACATTTAATTCTTTCATAGTCTTTTGAAATGGCTCATAATTATTTGTTTATGAATTCTGGAAGTGCATTTGTAATTATTTTAGGTTATAAAAGTCAGTTACAAACACATTCTGACAAATTATAGCACAGCATCTTCTGCAAAATGTTTTTTCCAGCGACAGTTTTACTAGTTTATAAACAAGGTCTTAATCGTGAGTACAAACCATTGAGAGGATTTAACATGATATAGTCTGAAGTCCAAAGTTGGAGCAAGATTCAAGTTGATCTGAGAGTTATTTGACAGCATTGATACAGAAGGCCTAAAAAGTATGATGTATAGATTATGATGTGAATAAAGTTATATAGATAGTAAAAAGATAAGCTGGTCTCTAGCACACCGAGCTGTAAAAATAGGCATGTATTGGCTGAATATTGACCCGGCGTATATGAGAGAAAATACCCTCTGCCCCCGCTCCCTCCCGCCCCTTTGTGTTGGTAGAAGTACAGGTGTCCTCAGTAGGAAACCCTCCCCCCGAACCCCCCACCCCCACCTCCTGCCCGCTCTCAGTGAAGCCCTGTTCACTGGACTCTTATATATATGCCCACAGATGAGGTGTATACACACGGGGTATAGGACGACCTTGTATACGCAAAATACCTACTTATTTATTTCCAGTAGCACGCTCATTCATCTATGATGAACATACCATTTGGCAAGAATTGTGACACTTCCTAATTATCACTCACTTTTCTGCAACTCCATTAGTGAAGAACACTTACTTTTTCACCTTTTTATTGAGGAAGACCTACTTGGGGGTGCCCATGGGCCATATGCGTTATGCTGTATAAATGTTATGTATGCTGTATTCCTATATACCTATGGCTGTACACTCTATGCTTACACCACGTTCTGGGGGGTGGAGTAACTTATGGATACTACCCAAGGTTGCCGTATACTACCCAAGGTTGCCGTATACTACCCAAGGTTGACATTTAGACCAATCAGATTGTCTCTTACAAAATTCATATGAAAAGCACAGTGGGGAGTAAACATAAAGTGTCAAGTTACTCGATAAGGTTGGATCTGGATTCAGGTATGATGGTGGATGAGCAAATAACGCTAATTATCGTTATTAAACCACATTTGAAGGTATATAGGAATAGGGAAACCAAGTACCAGTGAAAGGAAGTCAAAATTACTCGGTAAGGCTTGGAAAAATTACTGCCCGCGGCCAAGGCCTTGGGCAGTAATTTTTCCAAGCCTTACCTCGTAACTTTGACTTCCTTTCACCGGAACATAGTTTCCCTCTATAAATATTATGCCCAGTTATATATACAGTATTAGAAGCATCGCGTGAGGGACTATGTTTGCGGGACATCTGGAACGTTAGTGAAACTCACACCATATGGTTGTTGTTTTGTGTATATCCAGTATGTTTTTTGGACTAAGTCTAGACCACTCGACGGAAGAGCGCCCACTGTGTGGTGAGTATTTTCAGTCTCTAAAGTTCCAATAAAAACAAAAACAACAACAAAAGTTGACACGCCCCTCGCCGCTGATTGGCCCGCTGCACCTGTCACTCAAACGCCATGGGTAGGTTATCTAAGACTGGGCGTGAGCCAGCCTAGGCAGTTGGGAGAAGAATGTATCATATCTACACAGAAAGCCAAAGCCGCCTCTTGGTTTTATACATCCACGATTCATCATGAGCTTTGCCAGGTGAGATTTCTACCTATTTCTAATCACATTTATTAGAGCAAGTTTGCACGCCCTATATACATCACCTAGAGGTTCGAGTGGTCACATCACTGTGAGAGTGAGCTTTGCCAGGTGAGATTTCTACCTATTTCTAATCACATTTATTAGAGCAAGCTTGCACGCCCTATATACATCACCTAGAGGTTCGAGTGGTCACATCACTGTGAGAGTGAGCTTTGCCAGGTTTTCTACCTATTTCTAATCACATTTATTAGAGCAAGCTTGCACGCCCTATATACATCACCTAGAGGTTCGAGTGGTCACATCACTGTGAGAGTGAGAACAGAGCAGGGTACCAGTGTCTCAGGGTCTTAAGTGCCAGATCCACTAAGGTGATTTTCCATGCGATTTTGGGTTCGCAGACGTTCACAGATATTCGCAGACGTTTGATTGGACATGTGCATGCCTTGCGACAATATTCAATATACTGAATATCATTGCATGGGATTCGCACAGTCGCATGGATCGCAGACGCATTCGCTTGGTCACCTTAGTCGATCTGGCGCTTTAGAGGCATGCCAAGCTGACCATGACTAATCACACAAGACTGAAATACCTCATTGACCCACTGGTGCTTGATATGTTAACTGCGCGAAAACCACCAGTTTATATATGTATAGGGGACAGAGCCATGGTTAGTCCATGAAACAGTCACTAGGTGGTTGGGGAACAGAATCCCTTGTCATATAACATTGTTTATTGATGAAATCATTGTTACTAATGTCTCTAGCATTAGTAATTCCAATTGCCACCCGTAGAGCTTTATTGACTAGGATTTGAAATTTTTGGCATTTTTCTTTTGTCATTAAGGTTTGTACCTGATCCGCATACTCTACAATAGGCACTAACATGTGTTTAACTAGCTTCACACTCGCATCAGTATTTAACAAGTAACGTACTTTCCTAAACTTGAAGAGTTCATAGTTGAAGTCTTTAACTACCTTTTTAAAATGATCATTTAACGTCAAACAATTATCCAAAGTTAATCCTAAATATTTATATTTACGCACAGCTCTGATAACATTTCCTCCAATAACCGTACTCAACTCTTTATTAATTCCTCTAGCATTACCTAGCCACATGATTTTTGTTTTATCATAGTTCAATTGGATTCCTGGACCAGTCACACTGCAACATACTTTATCTTAATTTGGTTTAATCCTAAATGTTCATAATAAAAGACTTGAGCAAGTCTAGGGATAGGTAGGTATTGACCTATAATCAGCTGGCAGGCAATTCCAATGCATGGGACGTTTATAGTACATAATTCTATGTTTACAGAAGAGCCCATGGGTGAATAACTGGTCAAACAGGTTTTCTGGCTCTGCATGTAGGGAGTGTGTCCCATCAGAAACCAGTATGCTCTGGCTAAATAAAGACCAAGGCAAACGCAACTAGGTGCAACACCTGTATTAGATATGACTTACCCAAATTGTATGACATATATGAGTAGTGTTGAATATGTATGTGGTCAAATCTGGAATGGTTTACCGATAATAGTAAGACAAACACCAACACTGAAGTCAGAACAAATGTATTATTATGTGAATATAATCTTAATAAAGAAATTTTGAAAAAAGCACAAGTGAAACACCCAGTATATAATAATTCACTTAAGCAAGTCTATTGTCAAGACTCAGACACAAGGCTGGCTCACTGGGTCAAAGGAGGGAGATTTTATATCTCTCTGCAAAGTGGGTCTGATTACCACACACTCAAGTATGTCCCATCGGATGTGACACTTTGATTACAGTGTATTTAGGTGTGTCCCATCAGACTTGAACATGTATATAGCATATTTAGTCATTATCATCATCTTATAGTTCACTTTTCTAGTAGCAGATGACAGTATCCATAACTAAGTGTCTGCTATTTAATGACAGGATTGATATAGTGAATATTTTGTCCCCAAAAAGACTATAGAATAAAAGATCTATTTTACGGAACCAAGTCAGTAGTGAGGCAGGGGTATGGTCAGACTGGGATACTGGGCCCCTGCCCATTTCACCAGGTCTTTATAGGTGGTGCATGGATAGTGAAGGGATAGATTCTTTACAGCAAGCTGAAACCCTGTGTGAGCATTCCAAACTCTAGATGACGTGTATGAGCGCGATTTCCCGCGCTCAATAAACTGGTGGTTTGGATACGAGATAGGCAGTTACAGAAATGGAAAGTTTACTGGGTGTAAGTGAGTTACAGAAAAACTATCCATTGACTGAATGTAATCCAAACTATTTACTGTTATTCTTTCATAATTCGACGCTTATTTATCAATGATGAACAAACTATTTGCTCCTAGTTATCTGAAGACTAAGGACCTACATTTTAGGCGGCGGCGGGGGCGGCGGGGGGAGGGTTCCCCCCTGACGATACCTATACTTCTACCAACACAAACAGGCGGGAGGCAGAGGGGGGAGAGGATATTTCCTCTCATATATGCCAGGTGTGAAATACAGCCAAGACGCGTAAGTATATCAACCCTGGGCATATATATATGAAAACAAGTAAAAATTCAGCCAATACATGCATTTCCGTGATTGCGTATATATGAATAAAATGGTGGTTTTCGTGCCGTGTTAGGGAAAACTGAAATGAAGGGGTGGATTAAAATAGATAACTAAATGCTTACTAAACGAGACTGCAAGGCGGGCTTAGTAAGCATTTAGTATTAGAATATATTATGATTTATTATCCATCGTATACAAAATCCCCAATGAGAATGAGGGAACTTAGTAAACCACAACTGATTATATAAAACCATATAAAACCATATATTATATCAGATATCATAACTATGGTATACGAATTTAATTCTGTGGTATACAACATCAAAGCTATCGTATACGGGAAAACAGTCACTTTGTGCTACAAAGAAAATTAATAATCCCTACAGATATTCCGTCGAATCCGCTTGGAGAATCTCCCGCACATTTTTATTTATTTTTTTCTTTTTCTTTTCAATAAAGACAGTACAATCACCCTATACAGGGCGTTCTTCCTTGAGTCGTCTTGTAACAAATTTACAGAGAGACAACAATACAGGACATAAACAGGACATACGTGGGACAATAATACAGGACAGCACAGGTCAAGGTTGCTCTTGGGTAACATGATTCACAGCAGTCTTGGTACATCATAACAGGTCACAATGGTTAATGTTGAGGCTAATTGCCTAGGTGTTTGGTTTATTGTAATGAATGTTCGTTATGGTTTCTGGTTTCTGGTTTCTGGTTTCTGGGTCATTTGACTCCAGAAACTGTTGTTACTAGTTAGTTATTTGGGTCATATGACGCCAAATTCATAATTTCTGGTTAATTTCCGGTCTCAGCAGGAATAATTTTATTCGGCTCTTGAAGTCACTTTTCGATTCTATGAGCTGTATATCTTTATTAAGTAGATTCCATATACCATTACCTATATATAGAGGGCTGTTTTTATAACGTTCTTTATTTGGTCTCTTTACTTTTATGATAACCTTCTCCGATGATCGTGTTGTTCTAGCTGTTTGATTCATTACTATATTCTCAGGATTATCCTGCCACCAGTAGATAAGCATTTGCAGTTGGACTGCTCTGCGATAGTTTAAAGGTCGAATGCATGATAATTCATAAACATCAGCTACATGAAGGTCATAAGCCCGTTTTATCATCAGTGCAGTTCTGAGGCAGTTATTAGCAATCACCTGGATCCTTTCTCGGTTACGGTTACTTGTTATATAGTATATGAAACTTGTATATTCAAGTTTGGGGATAATCATTTGCTTCACTATCCGCAGTGCTGTTTCGGTATTTATAAAGGATCTGATCTTCCTTAGTTTATACCATCGTTGTCTAACCTCCTTTAAAGTCTTGTCAACATGCTTATTGAAGGTAAGCTTGCTATCTATGACCACACCTAAGTAGTTATAGAGGGAAACTATGTTCCGGTGAAAGGAAGTCAAAGTTACGAGGTAAGGCTTGGAAAAATTACTGCCCAAGGCCCTGGCCGCGGGCAGTAATTTTTCCAAGCCTTACCGAGTAATTTTGACTTCCTTTCACTGGTACTTGGTTTCCCTATTCCTATATACCTTCAAATGTGGTTTAATAAGAGACAATCTGATTGGTCTAAATGTCAACCTTGGGTAGTATACCAACCTTGGGTAGTATCAGATAGTTACTCCACCCCCCAGAGCGTGGTGTAAGCATAGAGTGTACAGCCATAGGTATATAGGAATAGTTGTTAACTACTTTTAATGGTTCATCATGGATAAAGCATGTAGTAATGTCAATGTCTGGTTTGGCATTACTGATCCACATGAGGTTCGTCTTCTTTGTATTAATGGTGAGTTTCTTTGATGCAAAGAAGTCACTCATCATGTCCAGTTCAGTTTGCATGATAGTGTTTACCACTGCAGCTTGTTTACCACTGACCATGATGATCAGGTCATCTGCATACATAATCACCTCAGACTGCAAGATAGACCTAAAGATGTCGTTAATGAATATTACGAATAAGATAGGACCGAGTACCGATCCTTGGGGAACCCCAAATCGTACTGGTAAGCTAGGGACCAGGCCATCCGCACTCTTTATACTTTGCTTGCGGTTCGATAAATAGGATTTAAGAAGATTAACTGCATTATCACTAAGTCCTATATTCCGCATTTGTTCAACTAGCAATTGATGATCAACACTATCGAACGCCTTTTTTAAATCTACAAAGGCACACAGGCTTTTGTTATGGTTATCTTTATTGTATTCTAGGTTGTGAACTACATGGAAAATTGCCTGCGAGGTAGAGCGGTTAGGCATGAATCCATACTGGTTTTTATGTATAATTTCATATTTCATGAGGTGATTCATTATGCATGAGTGGAGTACCTTTTCAACCAATTTGGAAATCAGAGGGAGAACTGTTATTGGACGCCAATTTTCGTAGAGTGTTAAATCACCTTGTTTAGGAATAGGAGTAATAATCCCTTTGGTAAGCAAACGGGGAAAAGTGTAATTTGTAATACTCCAGTTGATTATGGTATATAAGATCCCTGGGCTGCTGTAGAAGATTTGTTTTAGTCTGCCGGAGTTAAGATTTTTTATACCCGACGATTTGCTAATTTCAATAATTTTTGATAGTTTTATACAGTCATTTATAGTAACGGGCTCAAATTCTAGCTTTTCATATAGTGACTCAGGATTATTATAGGCTAGATGGTGATCCGTGTCAGGACACTTGTCAGCCAAATCAGCTCCAATATTAGAGAAATATGTATTCATATCATTTAGCCTCTAGGGGTCGAATAGGCGTTCGTGGGCCAAACAGCCACTGTCGTCTGTGTCTTCAGGGGACCATAGGCTATGGAGGACCCTCCAGTTTTTTTTGGGGTTCTTAACATTTTCATTCAGTGATTTCTTAATGGCCTTTGCCTTGATCAACCTCAGTTTTTTGGCTATGAGTTTCCTCAGTCGACGAGCTTCTGCTAGTTGGTTTATGTCTACAGGTTCCTGTCTAGAAAGCCTTAAAACGATTTTTTCCCTTTTTTTGACCAATTTAATGATTTCAGGGGGGATTGTTAAGCCACCCTTTGTGTAGGTCGTACTTGTTCTTACTGGAGCTACTACATCCAAGTAGTCATTTATATATTTTTCAAAGTACTCATTGGGATCTTCGGTATGTATAGACCTGAGGTCTGGAAAATCCTTCAGATATTCTATGAAATCATCTTTGTTAAGTTTCCTGAAGTCCCTTTTGGTTATCTTCGATTTTGTAGTCTTTTCTTTTATATGTTTCCTGATAGTGCAGATAGGTATATGGTCAGATATATAAAAATTTATATTACCAGACAGTCTTACTTGCTTGCAATTAGTGTAAATATGGTCCAATGTACTCTTCCCAAATTTGCAGAAATAAGTTTCTTGAGTTTTCATTAGTTCAAGATTGTTTGAGTTGAGGAAGCGTTTTAGTACTGCATATTTATCACTGCTTTTGATTTTGACGTTTACATTCAGATCTCCCATGACCCAGATCTCGTTATTTTTGAAAGTTTTATCATTAATTATTTCACTGATTTTATCATAGCATGCTTTAACATTATCAGATGGTGGTCTATAGACCGAAATAATCAGCTTCCTTTTGTGATTTGGTTGATTCAACTGACAAGTAAATTTGCAGAAATAAGTTTCTTGAGTTTTCATTAGTTCAAGATTGTTTGAGTTGAGGAAGCGTTTTAGTACTGCATATTTATCACTGCTTTTGATTTTGACGTTTACATTCAGATCTCCCATGACCCAGATCTCGTTATTTTTGAAAGTTTTATCATTAATTATTTCACTGATTTTATCATAGCATGCTTTAACATTATCAGATGGTGGTCTATAGACCGAAATAATCAGCTTCCTTTTGTGATTTGGTTGATTCAACTGACAAGTAAGTATTTCATAGTCCGGGTTCGAATAGGAGTAAGTACTAATCTTGTGTAGGAAAGGCGCTTTAGTTTGCTTGACATATAACGCTTGTCATTTCTTATTAGTGTCATACTATTTAAATATACCATTTCACTTAAGTGTCTCTCCTTTAGCCAAGTTTCGGTAACCGTGACATAATCACATCTGCTGAAGACATCTTTAATCAAATCAATTTTATTATAGAGGCTTCTTACATTGGCTGTCGCAAAGATTTCACCTTTCTGGGCAAAAAGTTCAGTTGGATTTAGGTAACACATTGTGACATAGGGTTAGCCAGATCTTGTGTAGTGCAAACATGTAGTTCCAAGACCATCTCGTCGAGTACCATTGTTATCTAGTACAACTGGGCTCGTGGGTTTAATTTCGGGGAATTCTTCCACAGAGAAGCATACTTTGGGGTCTGTACTATCCATGATTTCAAACGAGTCAGCATAAGCTACATCCCAGTTTACGGTAGATGAGTGCGCATGTTGAGTCTCTATAGGGATAGTTTGGGGTTCAGACCTTTTCTCTTCGTCTTTATTCACTGTATCTAGTAACTTCGTGGGGTATAGGTGTTTCTTCGGTACAGGATTCTTCTTTGGCCATCTGTTTGGTCTTTTGTCCGGTAAGTACTCCTGTGGTATGTCTTGTGGATGTTTCCCATTGAACCACACGTCGTCAACCGCAAAGTCCAGGCCTTTTAACTGCGTTGTGTGTCCTTTTTTCCGGCAGTGGATTGCTGCTTGTCGTGCGAGGCCCCTAGCCTTCCTAGTTACTTTATCCTCGTCTGGGTTTAAGTAGACCCTTTTGTAGTTATCTTCATTGCGGAGTAGTTTCTTGTTTTTAAGAACCTGGTCACGGGTGCGGACATTGGTGAAACAGACTATGATGGGGGGATTTTCTCTTGTACTTCCCCTAGTTTTTAGTCTGTGGGCCATATTCAGATCTTGCAGGGTAATATCGGGACAGATTTTTGTGAGGAGAACTAACACCTTTTGATACAGGTCTTCACCTTTGAGTTCAGGGATACCTTCTATTACTATATTAAGTCGTTTTGGGGATTCGTATCTATCAGGATCGACAAAGAGTTGTGGGTTATTTAGGAGTTTCCTATTGAATTCATTTGTACTATGTGTCAGTTTGGCTTCGAGGGCCTAGATTTTTTCATTCAGTCGTTTGCTTTCTTTGGTTGTACTGTCTTTGAGCGTTTCATACCTGGCGTCGTCTAATTTGGATTTTTCTTGTTGTTTGCTGCCCAATTCGTCAATTTTATTAACCAGTTTTACTTGCTCATGTTCTAGTTTTGTATTGGAGTCACTGACTTCATTTAACTTCGATTCAATACCAGTCAGTCTACTGCCAAAGTGACTGACGTTTTTGTTTAAGTCTGATTTCAGGCTGTTTATGTCTCCTCTGAGGTCATTGGTTATACTGGTTCTCATGTCGTCCATTTTAGCTAGTAGAACTGCAAATTCGTCCATTGTGTTGATAGAGTCTGTGCTAGTCTGCGTATTGGTCAGTGTTTCACCCTGTTGAGTGTTTGTTTTCAGTGTAGTTTCAGTTTGATTGTTTACCGTATTTGGGTCTGAATTTATCATGCTAGGTTTTATGTTAACCTTTGTCGGTGGCTGTTCAGAAGGTGATTTACAGTCCATGTTTACTGTCACTTTGTTGACTATATCGTCACTTTTTTGCCTATTTCTCTTGTTATTATTTCTTTTCCCTCTGCCCTTGTGTGTTGACACACGACCCGACCGGCCACTTCGCAACGTGGCAGGCCTATCACAATCGATCGAATCACTAGAGTTTTCAAAGACTTCACTAGAACAAAGTTGCGTGTTGGTTTTTTGTGAGGATTTCGGCTGTGTGAGATCAATAATTATACTGTCATCAAGTGTAGTATCAACGTTACTGACCTTGTCCTCTCCTGTACTAGTGCTGGCGTTGGCCATTGCCTGGTTGGTCACTGCACGCGTAACCAAGATGGTGGGCGCTAGCCGAGCGCGGGGGTTGGGACTCACCTTATGACAATTATCTAAATAATACACACGGATCAGGGTTATATGCTCCAATTGTATTCCATTCACTTGCAGTGTTAGTTCATAGAGTTGTATGTTCCCTCAGGGGGGAAACACTCAGCTGTATACTCCTCTTTTTTTGAGAAATCCTTCACCACCGTACACACCGCGACACGTCACTCCATTGCGTAACCCGCATGCATGGGACAGCGTGAACCCAATCTAGGGTGGGAGATTGAAGCCCCACGGGGGTGAGATTCTCGTGTAGGGAAAAACTCGAACCTGTTCTTCTTTTTTGTAGGACTATACATAGATATTACTGGTATTCAGCTAGGAATACGGTTATACACTTAACTACAGAGGGCGCCACCACTCGGTCTGCACCCGCACGCCGAGGGGAGCACAGGTCATTCCACACCTGACACCTGAACCCTCAACACTACCACTGAGACTCTCAACTGCACCTGTTTCGTTTGGTTTGTTTTTTGTTTGACCATGCCACACGAACGCTTTTGCAAAAAGTGTGGAAGGAAACATAAACCCCCAACAGGAAAAAAGTGTAGCGGTACGTGGCAGGATCAGGATCCTCGTGACAAAAAACCAGACTTACATGGGGACGCACTGCAAACCGACGACGCGTCCTCACAATACGGAAGCGCGGGAAAAAATGGCGCGGCCACCCAACGACCATCCAGACACCAGAAGGAAAAATGGAGTGAGTCCCAACATCCCGACGATTCCGTATCCGATGACCCAAACGATGACGAAGAGGAATTATTTCACGACGATACTGGTAGACGAAGAAAAGACTCCAACCATAGCAGTAGTCGACGAAAGGAACTCAGAAGGGTAAATCCAACATGGCGTCCATGCGTAGATCAGTCCGGGATCTCTCAGACGACTTGGGGGAAACCAAAGACAAACTCTCCAACATCGAAAATCTTCTAGTTGAAGCATTAGGAGACAGCAAACGCAAAGGAGGACGCGCATCAAGACAACCAACAAGCGGCTCACATACTCTTCGATCACCAGCTGATATAAGGAATAGCAGCCCGCACGGCAAGCATCGAGACAAAAGGGATTCCCGCTACCACGGATCTAAACCAAGGAAGTATGAGGATACTTCAGAATCCTCTTCGGATTCATATGAATCGTCAGGATCATCTAGATCATCTTCCACAGATTCAGACGCCTCGTCAGAACATCGCCACCGTCATCGCCGCCATCGCCACGGAAAGTCGAGACGAGGTAGGAAAAAGGTTTTTCACTTGAAACTCTTCCTTCCCACCGAAGAAAGATCAAAAACCTTGACATCGGAACGACTTTGGTTCTGTCATGGTCGCTTAATGCTCAAATTATATCGGAAGGGAGAAGATATTCAGGGCCTACTCGAACACAATTGTTTCCTGAGTGAGAAAGCCTCATCCCGCGCCTATCAAACCTCAGGTCTATTACAATATGACGAAGCAGTCAGGGAAGAAGCATTTAAACATGGGTCAAGGCTTATTCCGCGGGTAATATGGATCTCCTGTTTTATTTCGAGCCATGCTCAAATCAAAGTTTATTACTGTTGTTTTCTAATCTACTTTTCTCGTGAGAAACAAATGAGATCCCAACTTTCGCTGGTAGCCCTGTCAAAACTCCGCTGATTCCCCTCCCCCTACCCACCGACGTCTACACCAACCTAAGTATTTGGCACTCCTCAGTCATCTGGCCATGTGGAGCAGTCAGCAGAGCGTTCGGCTGGGAGTGCGAGTGTTGGGCGTTCGAAACCCGCTAGATGCGATCTAACTTTTCATTTTTGCCCTTTTAAAACTCCACTGACACCCTCCCCCCACCCACCACCACTCCAGCCAACACTCTAAGAATTTGACCCATTACAGACATCTATGGAGCAGTCAGCAGAGTGTTCGGCTAGGGATGCGGGTCTAGGGAGTTCGAATCCCGTATTGGGTTTTGACCTTTCGGTTTAAAAAAAAAAAAATTTCCCCCTAACTCGGACTCGACGAAGTCGCTAGTAAATACCGAAATCGATGGTTTTGTGGATAGGTAGGTCTGTAAACTACTCGAGGTTGACATTGTAATACACTGGTTAATGCTCATACTGGCTAATACACAAATAACACTCACATATTAAGTACTACGCAACAACCTCTCGTGGTTTATAGCTGTCTGTCTACAAAACCATCGATTATTGTCTTTATACCTGTGGCCGCTATCACTATGTCCCTTTATCATGATTTACCAAAATTCGATTAAAATGCCATTTTTGAACTTAAGTTATCAACCTATTTCAACCTCCGAAATAAGTACGTCTATCTCTCTCATAGACCTCTACAGTTTAACTGACTGAGGTTCACACTGCCTCGCTCGATCTACCTATGGGAAACTTTTGTGGAGCGGCGCAGTGTATCGCCGCTGTTGACACCTGAACTCTGGTACACTGGCCACCAGAGCAGACGTTTGCTATGACAAAATTCAAACGCGAATATCGGCCGATCGGGATGGCCGATCTTCTTCATATTTGATACGATTATAGGTTATATATTCCCCAAACTCGTGTAATCTCATGGCTTAATTCTTACGGGAAGAGAATTTCTGTACGACATGTCCATAATTGTCCAAGACATTTTCAACCACATGACCCTAAGATTATCGTGACTATTGCACACCTCAGACCACCCTAAGTGTCTTACACCAAAAATCTTAGGCAGATCACGTCTATAGGACACTGACACCTGGAAGATGTCGCTCAGAATGGTTGTTATAACAGAAAAACAGGTGCGTATAAGTGAGACATTCGTGCACCGGTATATAATAATATTAAATCCTAAACCGCATTATCCCAACAAACAAATAATTATGGAGAAGGAAAATATTAGACTGTCATGTCTGCTCCTTCTGCCCAGAAGAGGTGCACCCCTCTCATAAGATCTCTCTCCAAGTAGTATCGTAAAACTGGATGAGGTTTATTCTTGACCACCGTATTCCACGACTGGAGTTTGGCAAAGTGACTTCATGAGGCGAAGCCGAGTGAAGTCCGAAGCCAAAACTTCAGGAGTGGAATGTGGTGGCCAAGATTAAAACAAATCAGGTTTTGATTTTATCCTACCCGACCTCCTCGATTTTGGAATATTACGTGATAACAATGCTGTATGCCACTAGTGCCAGTCAGCGTGGCATACGGAAACCCAATGTTAAGCCTATGGGATTTTATATTAGGGGTAGGATAATATTTTGTACTCTCACTATGCTTTATAGGAGAATGATTCTTATCCTACCCCTAATAAGAAATACCATAGGCTTAACAAGGGATTTGTTTATGTCACTGGTATGACAAAAAGTGTTGTTCATGTCACTACTTTCTAAAACTGAAAAAATGTGGAAACGGGGTAAGATAAAATCTAGACGCCACTCGTTTGAGTTTGAGTTTACTTATGTCACTCATTTTGTTGGCTCTGTAATGTCACTCGTCTTTGACTCGTGAAATTACGGATCCAACAAAATGTATGACATAAATAAACTCAGACTCAACGAGTGACGTCTCTTGATTTTATCGAACTAGGCTTAGAGTCTTGAGAATCCACTGGCCTGCCTCCCATGCTAAAGACGTACATCAAAGCTACCTGGCAAAGATTCCTATAATCTCAATGATGCCACCTAGCGGGAATACTGTGTGCCAGTGAATTCCCAAGGCTCTAAGCCTAGTTCGCTATGAATTCTTCTCCCAGAGAGTGTAGTTAGAACCTTGTAGAGAATAACACTTAGAGAGTGTGATATAGTTTTATATAAGTTGGGAAAATATCATCCTAGACCAACACCTAGACTATAGATATCACTTCTCAAATATGAAAAAAAACATCTCATATAGATTATACTAAAAGGCTCACCGATACTTTTCAGATTCTCCAAAGCAGAGCACTCCGTATATGTCTAGAATTACCAATACGTACCTCTGTTGCTGACCTTCATAGGCTAGCTAAAGTTCGTCTCTTATTTGATAGAAGAGAGGCACATGTACTAAACTACATGTACAAAAGAGCACGAAACCCAGTATACGTGGATAATAATAGAAAAAATGTGGTAAAATTCTTTCTGCCGTGGACGGTCGGTGGTCGGATGGGACCTATGTCGCCCCCTGTGGCTGCTGCCGTGGACGGTCAGTGGTCGGATGGGACCTATGTCGCCCCCTGTGGCTGACCGGCTCACCGACTAGGGGGTCAGTGCCATGTGATTAAAACAACAAAAAAGGTTTTATTCACTAAAACAGAAAAAAAAACATACAGCCAATCATAGCCTGATGAGATTTTTTCGAAACTGCTGGTAGGGGGGGTGGGGGCAGCCCATACACAGCTGCCCCTACAAAATAAAAACCCAAGAGAACTCCCATACACTCAGTACACCCACAGAGGGCAGGACAGTAAACATATACATTGGTACAAGTACCTCACACTAGAGGGCATACACAAAAACATAAAAACACAACACAGACCAGTGACCAGCACCCTGGTCACACCGTGTCCAATTACACTGAGCGTACAGGTCAACTGACCACATAAACCAATGGGAGAGGCACTAAATAGGTCGGCAGGTCGCCCCCACCTGACATTGGAGGTGATGAGCATAAACCCGGTCACTTACCAGCAGTCGCTGAAGCTGTACGCCTCGTCTATACAATAATAGAAAAAATACCTGATTATTTCATGCCCCCGTTTTATATATGAAGGAAACTGTATACCCTACACCAGATCGGTTGTGTATTATGGAGGTTTAAAATGGAACAATCTAGATGTGATAGTACGAAACACTGAAACTTATAAATGTTTCAAATCTATAACTAAATGTATGATGAATGAATAACTATGGTTGATATGGTTGATTTAGTTGCATAGTTCATGCCCGTAGTAAATCCGACCAGAATAAGGTGTGATTCTTAACCTGTTTACCTGATCTACATATGCTTGTCTCTGGAAATTGAGGTGTATATATATGTATCACTTATATTACTCTTATCATATATTATCCCAACAAAATGTGTATTTTGAGACAACCAAGAAAAAGCAAATCTTCAATCTGGTTCACTGCACGAAAACCACCATTTTACATATATATACGCCATCGCGATAACGCACGTATCGGCTGTATCGTGGCCTGTTTATACTTGTATACACCTCTTATACGCGTCTGCGTTTCGGGCGTCTACGAGACAGTTTCCATATGTAGACGCGTGCGACTTGGCTGTCTTTCACGGAAAAATCTATTAGAAAAACGGTAAAAAACCCAAAGAGTGCAGGGTTTATTATATGTAATTAATCAATTTATATTCAATCAGGTTTTATAAAGGTTTTATCAAATAAATTGGTAATATAAGATTGTATTTTTCATATAATACAGACTTATTTAGCATGAATATGCTACCAGTAGTGTCCCCAAAGATGGGAACTATTGGATGTTGGTATATACTACGGAATCAGGCGTATATATGACGTATATGAGACCGCAACATGGACATGTATACGCCACTAGATAAGGCGTCTACGAGATGGATAACAAGTCTAACTTCTAGACGCAAAATCCTACTGTTAGACGCGTTTCGCATACATATGTAAAGCGGTAAGTTTCGTGCAGTGGTTATAGCAAAGCCTGCTAGGCAGGACCATGAAAAGCAGCCTTAAAATTGGACTGAGGTCCATGCCACTTTATTGTATTGATGAAACTGGAATGTACAATGCAAATCTATGTCCTGAAAATTGCAATAAAGAAACGTAACCAAAAAAAAATCAATATAGTCGCATTATTTTAATTAAAAAAATAGCAATTAGGCCACTCAAAAAAACCAACTTGTTTCTCATCACCGCGCGCATCAGAAAAAATGATTTTAGAAGATTTTTTTTTTTTTTTTTTTTTTTAAATAGATGAATCTTGATAGAAATTATAAAAGGTATGTGTATTTAGTATCAAATTAAAGCTCCTGGTGTCAGGGATGCATTAAATGTATAGCCAGTAAAAATCTGGAAACCCCGCATAAGCAGACACCCCGCGTAAGCAGCCACTTTGGCCCGGATCGGAGGGTGTCCACTTATGCGGGGTTATACTGTATGTCTGCCATCTTTGATATAGCAAAAAAAAAAAAAAAAAAAAAAAAAAAGCGCCCTCGTCATATTTTTCATGGCTTGGTGATGAGAAACAATTTTTTTTTTTTTAGTGGCCTTACTTAAATTTTTGAAAATCATGCCTCCAGGCATCACAGCGTAATGTGTCCGGGAGTGACTCAAGGCATCATAGCGTAGCTAAACAGTTAAACTTCTACATATTCTTATCGTTGTCATGGGAGTGGGGTAGGATATGAAAATCAGGTTTATGTAGACCTGGGACCTGTTTCACTAGTTTGTCGACATGTCTGTGACATCATACAGACATTGGGGTTGTCTAGTTTCGTGACACCACAAGTACCTGCCCTTAGGAAAAAACCAACCCCAAACATAAGAATTAGACAAATCTATACATCATGGACCTGTTTCACTAGTTCTGTGACAAAAGTGTTAGACAGATATGAAAAGCGGCACCAACAGTGCAAGCAAGAACGGACAAAACGAAGTCTAATGTGTATTTCCTATGAAACTGGACACACCATCTAGACCCAATCTAGACATGTCACAAAACTAGTGAAACAGGGAGCTGTTTCAAAACGTGGCTAAGTCTATGGTTTTGAAACAGCTCCCAGGTCCCTGATATCCGCCTTGATTTCACTGTTACTATGTAAATTGCACCAGGGACCTGTTTCACTAGTTTCGTGACATGTCTAGATGGCGTCTAGATGGTGTATCTGGTTTCATAAGAACTAGACATTAGACTTCAGTTTGTCCATTCTTGCTTGCACTCTTGGTGCCGCTTTTCATGTCTGTCTAACACTTTTGTCACGAAACTAGTGAAACAGGTCCATGATGTGTAGATTTCTCTAAACCTTATGTTTCGGTCTGTCTTTACCTAAAAGCCATGTGCCATTGCACCAATTCACTGGACCTGGAAAACAAGAAAAGATTTCTGAAATAGGAAAAAATCTACCAAAAATCTCCTAACCCAGGTCAATACATGGACTAGATGAAAATATATCAGTATATGGAGACAACATGTCCCAGATAGTGATGTCTATGTCAATAATTGCAGGCCTCCAAGTGAAACCTTTAAAACCTATAAAACCTATAAAAACCTCTATTTTGATTCTTGAGCCTTTATTTTTTTAAAGGAACCTATATAACCTGTATAAACCTTTATTTTCACTGCCATGCAGATTGATGTGTACGGGAAATCTTAGAAGTTAACTTGACACAAAGTTAAATTGCCAATTGACAAGAAATCCACACTATCAGTTTATCTAAGAGATCATAAAAGAATCAACAGTTGGTGTGACTTCTTGCCAGGCTGGCTTGCCTGTTGGAAACTCAACACGCGTATACATGCTTGCTGGGTATAACCTGTTGAGCCAGACATCCTGACATCCTGCAATTTACGACTAGGTACATTTTTAGATATCAAGAATGGAAAACAAGTGATTCACTATATTTTGACTCTTATTATGCTGAATATGCTAACCCTAAAAACCTATAAAAGCCTATGTTTTGGGCCTTGAAAAACCTGTAAAACCCTATATTTTGATTTTCAAAACCTATAAAAAACCTATATTGAGGAAGCGGGGCACTGGGAGGCCTGTAATTGTCATAATTGTGTCTTTACTGTCATATTGTACTATAAGTGTTACAGGCTTTGTCCACATGGGAATTGTTTCCAAAAGAGCAAGTCTTTCAAATGTAAAACATCACATTGTCACTGTTCAAATGTCAAATATCACCATCTCTGAGGGTGCATGTGCCTGCTCGAGACAAAAACATGGAGTAGGTCGTCTAGTCCACCACACATTATGAATATATGAATATTCCTATATACCTATGAGCGAACAACCTATGATTACTTAACGCTGCTGGGGGTGGAATAACTTTTGTTTACTGCCCAGGTTGACGTTTACTGCCCAGGTTGACGTTCAGACGTTCGGTTTTTATCGATATTAGCCGACAATTGAAGGTATATAGGAATAGGGAAACCATGTACCAGTGGAAATAGGTCAAAGTTACTCGGTAAAGCTTGGAAAAATTACTGCCCGCGGCTACGCCTTGGGCTGTAATTTTTCCAACCCTTACCTCATAACCTTGACTTATTCCCACCGGAACATAGTTTCCCTCTATTATTTGACAGTGCTTAAACCTTATTGATAGAAAAGAAAAAAGGAAAGGAAAAAAAACAACTAAACACAACACAGTTTAAAGGAATCTGATATCATATATAATACAAGAAAGGACTCATAGTCCATGGAATTTGTACTACTTTGGACAAAGCGTTAAATTCACTCATTTCAAACTAGAATGAATCCCAAGAATCAGCTTTGATTCATGATTGACAATATCTGAAAATCTCCAGGTGGCGCCACCATGAATTGTAGGATATGCCTTTAAGTTGTTTTTTTTTCACTTCTAGATTACAGAAGGAAGTGGACGATGTTGGAGGGGAACCAGAAAGTGCGGAACAGTTTGCAGACAGGATGTTTAAAACCATCTCAAACGGCTTCACATCCCTGGGCATTGCAATCGGAAAACAAACAGGGATGTTTGAAACGTTGGCGAAGTTCTCTGAACCAAAGACATCACAGGAGATCGCAGATGCCAAAGGGTATAAAGAAAGGTATATTGTTATATTGTCATTCTGATTTATGTCCCTATTGGTTGCCTGGCATTCATTCCATCGATATGATAGATACATTGGTGTATAGATATTAAAAGGATATAATTGATTTTAAAAAAAGTTTCCCTATATTCCCCCCATGTACACACATCATCCAAAAAGGTCTCCTTACACCAACACCTACCTCGCCTTATATATATTCTGTGTGGTGCCCTACCCACATCGACTGGTCGCTCATCCACCCGTCTGCCCATTCCTCTGCCCATCTGCCCACTCAAATCATGCACACTTACGCTCATATTCCTCAGTGGCGTCAGAATAGGGGGGGGGGGGGCGGGGAGGCGGCCGCCCCCCCACTTTTTTGCCAGCCCAAAAGATTCAGCACCTTCAAATTTAACTCAATCAAGTGTAAAAAGTGCCTTGATTTTTCTACATCGAAAAATGTCTAAATCTAACTTTTTAGCATGCAATGATGGCTAAGCCCTGACTTTTCAGCTTGGAAAATGTCAAAGTCTAACGTTTTAGCACACAGTGACGGCTCAGCCCTGACTTTTCACTGTGGAAAAGTTTCAAAGTCTGACATTTTCACATGTAATGAAGGCTAAGACCAGACCTTTCACAGATTTATGGTAAATCCAGTGGAACAGGTCAATGTCAAACTTCATACCTTGAATAAAGTCAGCAATTTTTCAATTCGCCCCCCCCCCACTTTCAAAATGCTATGACGCCCCTGTACCTACACTCACAGTTATTCCTTTTTACACTCATCCTAAGCCCATAGAGCCTCAATTCATACACTCACACTCCTGTACCACATACAATTTATTTACACTCATGAAAATTTCACAAGGAATAAATGCAATTAGGATAACCCACATTAGAATGATGTTGCAGAGACCAAGTAATGATAGAAACGTCATCCACCCGTCTGCCCATTCCTCTGCCCATCTGCCCACTCAAATCATGCACACTTACACCCATATACCTACACTCACAGTTATTCCTTCTTACACTCATCCTAAGCCCATAGAGCCTCAAGTCATACACTCACACTCATGTATCACAAGAAATAAATGCAATTAAGATAACCCACAATAGAATGATATTGCTGAGACCAAGTAATGATTGAAATTTTGTAATTCACCTCTTGTACATAAGCGGGGAACTGCGATCGCCGTGATCGCTGGTTCTATGTACTGGAGAATGTACT
This sequence comes from Alentia gelatinosa, assembly GCA_950022655.1. Lineage (NCBI taxonomy): Eukaryota > Metazoa > Annelida > Polychaeta > Phyllodocida > Polynoidae > Alentia > Alentia gelatinosa. The sequence continues at coordinate 170,555,541 of OX465579.1, forward strand.
AGCCGAGAAGCAGCTAAGTTTCCGCACTCCAGAATGAGGCGAGTTCTGTCGAAGTGAAGCTAGTAACATGGCATAGTTGATAGAACCATAGATCCTTATGCACAGACCTCTACTCGCCAAGATATATACAGATATTCTTAGCAATAACGTCTACAGGACTTGGAAAAGAGCCTACACAGATTTAAAACACTAGGTTAATTATTAGTCTTGATGATGCTCAAAAACCTGTATCAAGTTATCTAAACAGATTCACCCGACCATATAGAAAATGACTAGGAAATATCCTCACTTGGACAGTTTTTCCTGATGTCAACATCATCTTTCAATTGCAAGTTAGGCATTAATATCTAGAATCCTCTCACATGCATCATCATTGGTACAATGTGGATTAATCAACGAAACGTTGAAATAACTTCCAGGTATGTCCGAGAGTGGCTGGGTATCATGGTAACAACCAGGATAGTAGAGATAGACGATGACAAGAAGTTTTTCCTACCAAAGCATCATGTCCCCACTATGTTGGACCCTGAAGGCATGGTCAATTGTACCCCACTTCTACCGATGTTCGGCAAAGTAATGGATGATCTTCATGACTGTTTCAAGGCTGATGGACCTCGAGGTAGGATAAATCAATGCATTGATAAAGTCGGTTTCTAGTAGTATAACAATTTTTGGTTTCAATATATATGGCCATTATCACCGACAAAATGAAAGAGTTTTGATGCCGTTAGTCAGCAAGGATGTAAGATGATGGTAGCCATATCGTGTAATCTTCAACAAAATAAGCAGTTACAATTTAAATGCCTGTTTACATTTTCCATTATAATGTTCATATTCCTAAAATATCTATTAGTGTTTCCAAACTGCATATCGGATGTGAAATAATCCGCCAATGGAAACTTAGGTACACATTAATGTGCTGATTCCACTGATACAATCATTTTTGCCTGGCAGGGTCAGGCCATGTCTTGCAGTAACTGGCTGCATCTTGCTTTTTCGTACTAAATCTTGTAATATCAAATGTTTAGAGAGGACGAGGCATGTCTTGCTATCAATGCAGCTACCGCTTGAATGCGCTGTCACGCGACAGGGCGTTGACGTCATCGTTTCTCGCTTTCGAACAGTTCCCTTGTCGATCATCACGTTTCTAAGTGAATCGCTAGGCTGATCGTTAATCGTTAATAAAAATAAATCATTTATTTTGTTTCTAGGGATTCCTTACTCTCGTTATCCTGGTTTCCAGCAGTGGAGAGAATCAATCGCACAACCTCAGGCCAAGTGGGAAAACCTGAGTAAAAGCCTCTCCTCTGTTCCCGGCATTTTAGAGAGACTAGGTATCTGATTTATCATATCTGTTATCTACCCCAAAAACAACAATAAACAGATGTAATTCATGCACACTCAATATCATCAAAACGACATTTTGTAATAAGTTGTGTGGCACGGAGTGCAGAAACTATTAGTTTGTGCACAGTGTGCAGAATGGATAATTGATAAGCATAGTTGTTTTAAACAACAGTTTCAAAAAACCTATCTGTGAATACAGGTTTAAGTTGTTTAAATCCCGAAAAATTCAATATCTTCTTGATTCTGAACAAAGTTTGAAAATCGTTAAAAAGATGCTTCTCTCTGTGATAGAATTTTCTTATTTTATACAATGGAATTTTACTGTCAACATGAGAAAATCGCTACAGATAAATTTCAATCATGCTTTAAGGTGCTGTTTAATGATATATAAGCCGCAGGATATAAGTACAAGCGAATTACTTAACAGATGTAGAATACAGAGTCAGAAGTTCCGAAGAGTCTCACATACCCTTAATATTATTAGATGGTGGTCACTAGATCAAACACACCTGGATACAGTTCATTCTTATATGACCCGAAGTTCTGAAAAAGTAGTATTCAAGCAAAAGAAACCAAATGGTGAGAAATACAATAATAGCCCATTCTCTATAGGGGTAAATTATTGGAATATGTTAACAGATACTATGCAAAAAGCTTTATCAGCGGATAATTTTAAATCCAGGATGAAAAATGATTTACTGCGAATTTTCATGCATAACAACATAGAACTGCTAGATTAATGACTTGTGGTCATCAGATTGCAAGTCATGCTTAAAGTGATTGTACTAGCTATGTGTTCTGTATGTATGTAGTATGCTTGCTTTGTTTTGTCCTGTCTATGTACTGACCCCTCTGGGAAGAACGTCTTCAGATGACAGATTGTGTCAATGTTTGTTGTTACGTGAATAATAATAAAAAAAAAAAAATGCACAGGTATATAATGATATATTATCTGAATATTTTAGGTTTAGAAACAATACAACTACAGGAGATATTTTGATAATGTTTGGCATTTTCTTTAGCTTCCTCACCTACATCTAATTTAAAATTCCTAGCTTTGTCATTCTCATCCCAGCTCAAACTTTGCCCATTTAACAACAATCTCAATACATGGGATCATTTCTTCCTTTGTATTTGTATCATTGGGTACTCATGCCCTTGGTCAGGGGTGGTCATTGCCCACCCTGGTGCACCCCTCTCATAAGATCTCACACTCTCTACGTGGTATTCTCACTATGTTCTATTGGAGAAGAATTCTTAACAAACTAGGCTTAGAGCCTTGAGAATCCATTGGCCTGCCTCCCGTGCTAAAGACATACATCAATGTAGCCCAAAGATTCCTACAATCCCAATGATGCCACCTAGCGGGAATACTGTGTGCCAGTGGATTCTCAATGCTATAAGCCTAGTACATTAAGAATTGAGTGAGTGTACAGATTACAACTTAGAGAGTGTGAGATCTTATGAGAGGGGTGCTGGTGTCTCATCCCAGCACCACCCTCCTCGGGTGTGCTTCTGCTTTACCTCACTCTCCCTGAATCTCGCTTCAGGGACCTGTTTCACTAGTTTTGTGACATGTCTGTGACACCATACAGACAGATTGGGTTGTCTGGTTTTGTGACAACACAAGTAGCTGCCCTTAGGAAAAGACAGACCCCAAACATAGGAATTAGACAAATCTACACATCATGGACATGTTTCTCTAGTTTGGTGACAAAAGTGAAGACAGACATGAAAAGTGGCACCAACAGTGCAAGCAAGAACACACAAAATGAAGTTTAATGTCTAGTTCTTATGAAACCCGACACACCATCTAGACGCCATCTAGACATGTCACGCCATCTAGACATGTCACGAAACTAGTGAAACAGGTCCCTGCTCTCATATGATACACAAATTTCAATGTTTCACCTAGCCACCCATACCTCTTCAAATTTATTTTATTAGTTCATTTATTTATCCTGGAATGGTCTTGGCTCAGAGGCCTGTCTTCCTCGCACCTAAAACAATCTCGAACTTTCATAATATCTAGCATTAATGTCTTAGTATAGTAGTTTTTTAGATAATGATAATAATAATAACAAAAAAGAAACAGGACATTAAACGGACAAAATAATTCAGGCTTACTGCTCATAGTTATATATTGATCAGCATGGTTTCATTGCTTTCTTATAGTGCTATAATCACTGCGCGAAAACCACTAGTTTATTCAGTGATACGCCATTGCGTAAGTGCATGTATCCGCTGTTTATTATCCACCTAATACAAAGTGTCCATAGAAAACACATAGGGAGATTGTATGGACATACCCGGTGCATACGGATATGTTGTATGCTCCGGGTGGCGCATACGGAAAAATAGTGCGTGCGAAAAAATAGTGCATAACTAGAACGAACTGATATTGACATGCCACTCGTCAAGAAAAGGTGGATAATAAATACAATATAGACTGGTTTCAGATAAAAGCGTTTGTATGCTCCTCGGAGTTGACTCTGCGCAATATCCTCGCATACGCTCGGATATTACTACGCGTCAACTCCTCGGAGCATACGACCGCTTGTATCTGAAACCAGTCAATATTGTGTATATATATTGACACGTTTCCTCTTCTATACATCAGCGTAATGGCTGTATTTGCCGCAAAGCATATATCAAGAGAGACATCGTGTGCAGAACATATGCAGGTTATATACTTTTTACACATCTATAGATAAGGCGTATACACAACGGAAAATAGGACTACTTTATATATGCAAAATCATACCTATATATACGCTGGGTGTATACATATTTAAAATGGTGGTTTTCGCGCAGTGAATTTGGGTGATATGACCGATGATGAGTAAATGGTTATGGTTTGTAGTTAGGCATTCTATGCAATGTGTACTCGCAGTTTAGTTTAAATACAATGTACTAGTTAGAAGGGTATATATTTCCTCTAGCTACTAGAAAATCATCTACAAATCCATGCAGCTAGGGGATAGGGATCCATCCAGGGGGAAGCATCTTAGGCCTTTTCTCTTATATTTCATTATATTACAATCACCTTAATTGACTCATTAGTCGATTTATATAATAGTCAATAATTATTACATATATTATCAAAATTAATATCAATAACTTCTCAGCATTAATCAATATTGATTAGGACAACTAAAGTCCTTATAGCCTTTTATAAAATTTGATAAAATTGTATTTTCCCAAATCCGACCTTCTCTCTTTGATCCAGGGATAAAGGGTAATGATTCATAAATTATAACATTGACTTATCATTTAGCATACATATTTTGTATATAATACTATCCTCCCTACCACTTTACCAGCAGAGGTTGACCTTCATGGATTGTTGTATCATTTCTGTTGAAGAAAGTTGATGAAATTGTAAGTTTCAAAATGGTGTTTTAATCAAATCCCAGTATAAGATAATGACAAGGCATGGTGAATGTACCTGAATTGCATCTTTTCCTGTATGTTTTGGTTGGAAATATCCACCTCGTTGTTCTAACACTAAGTATCTTAATTGTACCTGCTGTGGTCAGTTTAAGGATTTCAACACCTTTTTTCATCAACAGAGGAAGGTATTGTGATGTGCGATATGGGAGCTGGACCAGGAACGATTCCTATGACTATTGCTGAGCGCTTCCCCAAATCTACCATCTGGGGTTTGGATATCTCTGAGGAAGGCATTGAAATGGCCAGAAAAGAAGCAGCAAAGCAAGGCCTCAAAAACACGGAGTTTCATGTACAAGACATCTGCAGTATGCCCGCTGATTGGACCAATAAATGGGATCTGGTGACGATGTTTGATGTGGCACATGACCTGCCATACACCTCTAAGATGATGAGAGAGGTGGTTCGAGTGTTAAAACCTGGCGGATATTTCCTGATGTTTGATATTGCTCTGCATACTGATATGAAGGCTAACATCGGCATCAAGATTGCTCCATCAATGTACACCTCAAGCTTGTTCCATTGCATGGTGGTCTCACTCAATGAGGAGGGAGGGGAAGGCCTCGGAACTGCCTGGGGAATTGAGAAAGCAGTTGAGATGCTGAAAGAAGCTGGCTTTGCTGAGGTCTCTCTGAAAGAGGGTTTAGATGCTGTTTGTAGAAAGGCAGAAAATGTGTGAGTATGTTACTATTGTGAGCGAAACTTCCTGGAAAATTCTTTTGGTATTGTAATGAATAAGCAATGTCCTTTTATTCACTGGTGAAATAACCAGACTGAAATATTTTTCGAAAGCGCAATTAAAAAAAACCCCACAATTTTGAAACCGCAATCTTTCAAAACCGCTATCCCTTCGGGCGACCACATGAACTAAGAAATAAAACCCATAAAGTATAGAACCCTTCTGCACTTGTTCATCACACTCATAAAGGGACATCCTAATGTTTAGCATCAGAGCTAGTTTACTGTCTTCGGGTCTTAATAATGTTAATAATACATGGGGAGCGTTGATCATCTAATCACTTTTTTAAGTAATTACAGTTGTATCGTCTCGCGACTCTTTGTCGGTAGAACTGCTTGCCATGAATAGACATAGGTGCACGGTAACCTGACACATCCTAATGACTAGAGACACATTTAATCAACAAGTATCTCATTATCAAATATTACTTTAATGATAACTACAACCACACATAGTTACAAACAACAGATCATTCAATCTGTTACATTAACCTTGAAAGTACAAACCAAGTCATCTCCTCGATAAACCTTTGTTCCAGCTCTAGTCATTGTGATTAATAATTAATCTCATTCATTAGTCCTAACACGTCACTGATCATTCATATGAACTGTTTATAAAAGTAGCATAATCCCGTATTTTGAGTATTGCTCGTTTTTAATTGAGAGCATGAAGAAATCAGATATTGTATTGTTAGATAGGTTAAATCATAGAGGACTCCGAATTGTTTTACTGTTGAAGGATATAAGGAAATCGATTAAAGACATGATGTATCTTTGCAATATTAAGAATCTTGAAACCAGACGTAATGTGCAACTAACCACCTTGATGTATAAATATAGGCTAAAAACTGAATGGATCGATACGAAGGAAAGACGAACCAGGAGTGGAGATAAACTGAATTTCAAAATTGAGAACACTCGGAGCTCAACAGTGCATAAAAGTCCATACCACCGAGAAGCAAGGCTCTGGAATGATCTCTCGGAAAAGCTGCAATCATGTGTGAACGCTGAAATATTTAAGAAAAACTACAAAGACTATCTAGACAAACTGTTAATGCCTCATACCTAGTAATCAAGAGTACTGCATTTTGATTTCTACAATCATCATTACTTCATCTTGCCTTCTTTCAACTTATGTAGATGTGTTATATACTGCTTTGTAATATCTAAACTTGTCTCCTGACTATTGTATCAGAATAACTCGACAACTTTGCTTAAGAGATACAATAAACTCTACAAAAAAAACAAAAAACAAAAAAAACTGATTGTTCCATCATTCAGTCTGATGTTCCTGATTATTCACACAAATCCAATGTAATACTTTCACAGTTCTCAAGTGTTATATGTTGAACGGGGCCTGTCGACGAGCTCTTTCCCCACCACGTAGCGACCACGGAATAGAGAGAAGCGGGAAACGGGCCGCGGACGACGCCGCGGCCTCATTAACATACCCGTTGCGGCGTTTTGATTGGTCGGCGCGTCACATGAGTATCATGTGACCCGTGTTGTCGTTTGTACGGCCGGCTGCGTTCGATGTGTGCACATCGCCCGTTCGTGTCGGCTTCACTTGGGGGTTACTACGTGTATTTCCACGCATTTCCTATGGAGTTTTTCGGTCAGAACAACTCACGCATTTCCTATTGAGTTTTTCGGTCAGAACACAGTTCTCAAGTGTTGTTCAAGTATGATTCTTATGTAAATAACACAAGAATTCAAACAACTGTTTATCATGTTCCCATAGAAATCATCAATTAAGTTGCTCACAAAGAGCACTTTAGTACAAGATAAAGTGAATGAAGTACACCTGAAGGGAATCTTATCCCGAAACGTTGTGTCAATAACAATTCATTTATTAATTAACCAAGTAATAAAAATGCATATATATAATCCAGGAGTTGTTGGTTTGTGATAAAGAACAATACAAGTTTTATAATTCTTATAGTTCACTAAAACTACACTGCATGAACACTACCGTTTTACATATAAATGCTTTTGGGTATACAAGGTCGTCCTATTTCTCATGTGTATGTATACGCCCCATCTGTAGGCACCAGGGAGCTGTTTCAAAACCATAGACTTAACCCACATTTTGAAACAGCTCCCTGATTCATATATACACCTGGGAGCTGTTTCAAAAGCTGGGGGGAGTAAACGGGAATGGCCACTGCCAAAGCGAGAGCAATCAACGGCATTAAAAGCGAGAGTTCTAAGGTCTTGTTTCAGAACTGGCATCGCTGTTGAGATCCCAGTGCCATTAGCTATGCCACCATAACAAAAGAGACATTTAATAAATCAATATATATCGAATGATTTAATAATTCCAAACTATTCCTCATATTTTTCCCCACATTTCAGTTTTATTTGACGCTTCTATATGAATTCTTAGCGGAGTTACAGAGCCTAACTATTGCAACGGGTACTACCACTGTTGGTGCCGCTTTGGTCCAAAGTTCTGCTCGCTGTTAGTGAGAGCAACTACGAGAGTTTTTTCAACTAATGAAACAGCTCCCAGATTCATATATATACCTGATTCTGTTGTATTTGCACAACTCTCCAATACTTCCGATCTCTGCCACTTGGGGACACCACTATACTATATCTAATTTGTCATTAACCATTAATCTTATATTACCAATCTATTTTATAAAACCTTCATAAAACCTGATTGAGTATAAATTGATTAATTACATATAATATACCCTGCATTCTGTTGTTTTTTTACCCATTTTTTAATAGATCTTACTTTGAAAACACCACTCTCCTGTTGGGTTCTAGGTATTCCATTATATAAGCTCGACTGAGAGTGTAGGTATTGACTTGAGAGACCACTACAACCTCTACCGACTCCTACCCTCGCCGCACGCCGCCCACTGAAGCTCACCGAGAGGGTGGTTGTGGCCCCTAAGATTCGAGGTCAACTCTCGACTGTATAGCCGTCCCAAGGCGCTAGAAAATATCATGTAAGGAGATCAGGGTGAAGGTCGGGGATTGCTGCGAATGCAGTCATTGGCTACTCGGTCTACTTTATTCCTTATATGGACTTAAGGTAATGGGACAACTCCATGCTGGCGAGGATACTTCTACCAACATAGAAGGACAGAGAGGGCGGCTGTGGGGGTGGCTGCGGACTTCAGGCACACAGAGCGCAGGCCCGGCACAGGGAACAAGGCTTCACTGAGAGTGGAAGGAGAGGCACTACCAACACGGAGGGGCGGGAGGCGTGATCACAGCTGTCGGATGAGGGGAACAGGGCTTCCTTTTTTTATTTTCTATCGGTATACATATACGCCCGGCGTCTACAAGGTCGTCCTATTTCCCATTTGTATATGCCCCATCTGTCCCTGTGTGGGAGAGGGGACATTTCACTCTTAGTCGTGGCCCTTCAATTGTCTCCAGAATTTGATGGGCTTCATTTAATGTGGTGTCAGAGAAAAACTACTTGTTATATACCTGTTAACAAACTTCTATGAAATACCACCTCCTACTAGGCATCAAGAATCAAATTGATGTATAATAATGTTTGTGCCCTAAGGTCATGAGGTTTGCTCGCTAGCACGCAGGGTTAACGACCTTAGTATCAGTGACTTAGATAAATCAAGTGGCATTTTTTGTGATTCTTAGGTATATAATATCAGGAAAGCAAACGGTATGTTCATCATTGATGAAGGAGCGTGGAGTTATGAATAGAAAACAGTTAAAAGATTGTTTTTTTCAGAACTTTTTATTTCACTGATACATACACTGTGGTACAATCTTTGCTTCATGCTGTTACGCACAATTTTTATAAAAGTAGTGTGCATAACGCAGTTACATAATTTTAGCACTATGTACTCCAAGGACCTGGGACCTGTTTCAGTAGTCTCGTAACATCAACAGCGGCACCAACAGTGCAAGCAACAGCAGAAAAAGACTAGCAAATATCTGAAGATCGAAGCGGCCAATCTTCTTCATATTTGGAACGATTATAGATTATATGTATCCCCTACTTATGTTAAAGTGTCATTGCTTAATTCCTACGAGAAGTGAGCGAAACTCGGTGTGTCATCGACTGCAATCTTGTGATCTGTCCGTATGGTGTCAGAGACGCCACCTAGACATGTCACGAAACTACTGAAACAGGTCCCTGTTTCACTAAGTTCGTGACATGTCTGTGACACCATACAGACAGATTGGGTTGTCTAGTTTCGTGGCAACACAAGTGGCTGCCCTAAAGCCGTGTTCCATTGCGCCGATTCAATGGAGCAGCACTGGGAGAGTTGAGTCGGCGGCCCGCAGCCGATTGCGGGGAAACTGGGTCACGGCAGTCTCACGGCTGTGGGGGAGTTTGGGTGCCGGGAATCAGGCCCCTAACGCCACCACCGCGCCACTGCTGCTCCATTACCCCTACCCTGGATGAAAGGAGAGAAGCAAGGGCTTGGGAACATACAATTCTATTGAATTTTATATGGTAATATATGGTAAAATTTTATGCCGACCTTATTGGACGACATATAAATGTGATATTAATATGAGGATAAGTAATAAGGTATAAGATAATTGACATGTAGAGTATCGGTCAATTATGATAAGAAAATATGATATACAATATAAATTTTAATTGTATGTGATACAATACATGGTAAATTGTATATGGTAAATAAAAATGGCCTACGTGAGTAGAAAGAGTAGACGTTGGGTTGAGGGTGGGTGGGACGAGAAAATACTGGAGTACGTGTGTACTGCAGTAGGGCTGGAGAAGAAGTGAGGCCGGGACCGCTGCCGGGGGCGCGCTCGTGACTGCGCAGTACGTGTGAAAGCCGCGAGGGGGCAGGAGGGGCGCTGGTGACGCGCGTAAGGGGGGAACACCAGGGGGAGCAATGACCACCCCTGACCAAATGCCATGAGTAACCCATTACCAGCGACAGAGGGCCGGCCGGTCGGCGATCAGAGAATCGCCACCCAATATCCAGTGAATTGGTGCAATGGCACATGGCTTTTAGGTAAAGACAGACCGAAACATAATGGACCTGTTTCACTAGTTTCGTGACAAAAGTGTTAGACAGACATGAAAAGCGGCACCAAGAGTGCAAGCAAGAATGGACAAACTGAAGTCTAATGTCTAGTTCTTATGAAACCAGATACACCATCTAGACGCCATCTAGACATGTCACGAAACTAGTGAAACAGGTCCCTGGTGCAATTTACATAGTAACAGTGAAATCAAGGCGGATATCAGGTCTACATAAACCTGATTTTCATATCCTACCCCACTCCCATGACAACGAGTTGGGGTGGATAGGAGGAAAACATAACAATGAATTGTACACTTTCTGCTACCATAGGCCAGAGTCGGAGTTATTTCGACTTTTTGCCTGTAATGCATAGCATTGGATGAAGATGAGAAAACCTTTTGATGTTGTACGTATAAGCAGTGTTCAATTAATAATATTAATCGTGTCAGCTAACACAGTGTGGTTTTTTTTGTTTTTTTTTAAAGAATTTCTTTTATTGACCAGTAAGTTGTTACATAAATTTGTCCAGGTTCAGATATTCACATTTTGCCAATAAAAGGTGGCCACATAGTGTCAGCTCTAATTATGAGCTGGTTTTAATCACAGGGCCAACCTGTGAGAGAAGTATACGTCATAACAGACAGTGTCTCATCAAAGAACAAAAAACAGCAACATAGAAGACAGGAGAAAACATACAGTCATGGGAAAAGGGGGAAAGTCCGGTAGTCAGCGTACAAGCATCATGTCAGAATAAACACATCTCAATTACATCATGACGTCCCGAAAGTTGGGTCCGACCTCACTAAAATAAATCAAATTCCACTTCCACAACCAGCAAAAGGTGATCATTATAGTACATTGGTTGTTCAAAAGTTCACCAACGTTCTGGATAAACAATAATAAATAAATAAGGCTAAGTTTTGAATGCTGTCCTTCATTCTTGCCTTAGTGAAGGCTTTAAAGGTATAAGTGTCAATGATCCTTATCTCAGGATCCAAAGCGTTCCATCTGACTGCTCCATTTGGGTTATATGCAGTTTATGAGTCATATTCTGTAATCCGCCTGCATCCAGTCAACTTTCCATTTCTGTAACTGCCTGCACCAATGACCGTCAATAAGATATTTCAGTCTCTAGTGATTGGTCATGGTCAGTTGGGCACACCTCTAAAGCCGGATGCCCATCTACCGATTTAAGGTTGAACGATCAGTTCCCAAATCGTATAGGAGTCGGTCACCTTGTCGCAGGCAAATTACGTAACCCCTCGCTTGATCCGCACTCTGATAAAATTGGTGTATGGTCCACTAATCACTGTCGCCGACAAAAGTACATAAATGTTCCGAAATCGGTAGATGGGCATTGGGCTTTAGACACTGGCCCTCTGTTCATTATGCTGATGGTGAGGGGTTAGTTTTTCTTTTGCAGCAAGCTAAAAGTCTATGTGACCACTCTAACTTTTAGGCAGAGTATGTGAGTACTCAGGCTCAGTAAGTAAATCCTGACTGATTTATTAACCATCTAATACGGAGTCTCCATAGAATAGCACTGGGTGTGAGTATTTGGTTACCAGGAGATAACTGAGGCTTGTAACCTCCTGCAGGAGATTACTGGAAATAGTTCCCAAAGCGTCATCAGGCCCTTAGCGAGCGTTGTTTTGAGATTGACACGATATGACAGCAGCAGACGATATTACGATCACAAGATGGCATTCGACAGTGTCTACAGTTCAAGTTTGGTGAATTCATCTTTGGCAGTGTCTTATAATCGGTCTATAATCGGTCCGATTACAGTTATCAGCAAATTCTTACATTGTTTTACTCATATTTTAAGGTTAAGTCCCTCCTCCGATGACAACATGAAACCAACATGGTGAAGGGATACAGGACTGCCACCTCATGAGCAATTTAGGAACGATATTATTATTAACGATAGGAGGCGCATCGGTCAAGTTTCAGAAGAGCATCGTTATTATTAGTTTGGCAACCAACCCCTTCTACGATATAGGGGTTGGTCGGGTTAAATCACACATGGTATCCCCTGGGTATCCCTTTTGTGTTCACCTCAAATCGAGTTGTATTCTATGAATACTATAAAAGGAGATATACTTAATATGAATTATCTATTGCTAACAAAGTGACAAAGATACCACAAATTACATTCAAAATATTATGAAATAGTACACAGGAAAGGCATAAAGATAATGGAAAATTGGCTTTGAGGTTACGACATTGTATAACAAACATATTTTACCCTTTAATGCACCCAATATTCACCAGATGGTGTATTCCTATCTAAAGGTATAAGTACTACACAGGTGGGAACCAGCAAAGGGTCAAGGCGACATCTGGATTTAACCCGACCAGAGCTAATATTTTGTAGCTCTGGTTGCCAGTGTACGTTATTATTAGCAAGGAATGGTAGTTAATATATACAATATAAACTGGTTTCAGATAAGACCGCCTGAAATCTGACTGCTGCCGCTTGTATCTGAAACCAGGAACTATCGGGAACTTTGACACTAAGTAACACAGTCTTTGACCTTGAAAGGGAACTGATAAACAAATATGTATTAAACCAAGACTAGCGACTTCGTCGAATCGTATTTGGCTCACCCCTCCCCAATCCCCTGCCATTGGGCCTTCTAGCGGGTAAACGGAAAACCATCGTAAAAAAACATGCACAACGCCATCTGGTGAAAATGTGCTGCAGTTAACCACAGATCCTTACAGCTCCTATTATTTCGATGACACAGCTATTTTGCCAGCAACCAGCGTAATTATTCTCGTAGCTAAGCACGTAGCAAGGTAATTGGAAAACTATAGTTCTAAATTATGATTTCAGTACAGATAGAAACAAATCCTAAGGATAGAAGTACATCTGTGTAGAGAAACACGAAAAATAGTAGCAGGATTCAGATAAGTACTACACGAGAATCTCACTCTCGTGGCCCTTCAGTCTCCACACCTAGGTCGGGTTCACTTTGTCTCTATGTGCGGCAGCAACTCCAAGCGGATATCACAAAATTCTACCGTTTTAGATATAGTAGGTAAATATTATCTCTCACTAATAAGGACTAATTATAAAATATGACACTTATATGTAAAGCATCTTTGATATGGTATCCAACTTATTCTAGAGTTTTATATATTTACATATCAAGAAGATTAGATATGATATGATTTTAAAATCTCATACTGTCACTGACAACTGAATTATACACTTAATGTCATGCACATTAAGTGACTATGGTTGCTTTGGAAAGTAATTAGTGTACCTTAGCCTATTTGAGTGCCTGATGAAAGGAACTGCTGAAATAATCAGGGATGCCAGTGAGGTCTCAGAAAAAACCCTAAAATGTCAACTCTCTATTTGACTGCAATTTTTACCTTTGATATGATGATTATTTGACACATCTGAAATCAGTAGTGAGAAGTTTGTCTTTTTTGATATATGTAAATACTTGCAAGACCTCAGCATGCCTACTACAGATATGACCACCCTAACGCCACCACCACCAGCCTCCTGATATTACAAGCAGCTCAAGTTTCATTAAGCTCCACTCTCAAAACATAGTTCTTAGTTCAGGGGTTTCAGTTAACCTATGGCAGTCCACTATAGTGCCACTGAGTTCTCAGGGGAATTCCCCTGACTCTGCAAGGCCCTGGGACCCACAGGGTACCACTGGGTGCAGCCTGACACCAGCCACTAGGCATGGCTCCCACCACTGGCCGCCTATATATAGAGATACACTACATTTCAAAAGAATGAATGGTTATGTTTTAGAGTTGAGAAAAATACCTGAAAACCTGAGATTCCCTGAGAATTGGCATCCCTAAATAATATACCATGGAATAGATAACAATAAAGCTTTTTCTAAAACTTAATTGTATTGTTGAGTTGGATCTTTTTGAAGAGGGATTAGTAAAGGGGTGGGCATTGGGCTAATGTTATGCCTGGGGATTGGGCTGAGACTAATACTTGGGCTTGGACAAGCATTTCAGTTTCTTCGTCTGATTTTATATCTTGTCAAGATTACTATAGAGGAAACCTATGGAAGCTATGACCAGAGCTTGTATCTCATCGAGTATGAATTGCGCAGTAATACACAAGTCAAAGCCGCATTTACTATATACCTACTGCCATAAGTGACGTAATTACTACACCCTGTTCTCTACCATGTACTGCACGGCTGTGCAGTAAATCATGGTTCGTTTTCCAGCGTCAACAAATGGGATTGCATCATCATTTCAAAATGGCCGATGTTTTATATCGCTTGGACATCGGTAACGCTAACGTTGCGGTACATAAACAAGAGGCACCCAATCATATTGAAATAGGAAATCTACACATAAATTACGGAAAAACATCAAAGTACGGAAATAAAATCGTGAAAAAACATAGGCATTCACCTTAAAATGGGACTGCAATTAGAGAACAACTGCTATGCTTTCTTCCCGACGGTTTCCCGCTGGTTTCCCACTGGTTTTCAAGCAACAAGAAGTGTTGCTACGCAGGTTGCTATGTGTGTTGCTATGCGACAATGTCACAGCCGAATTCCACGGAGGAGGCGAAAGCTATCGTTCAAGTCGGCACTTCTGTGCCCAAATTTGACTTAAAGTAGCTCCTAATTCTTAAATATGGTAAATATATGAATGTTTTTGTGGTATATAGTAAAAATAAAACGCTGTGCCTGTAAACGTAACAATTCCGATCCTTACACGTGACACGTGACACCTCGCTGTAAACGTCCCGTGTCACGTGTTCGGATCAGAATTTTTACGTTTACTGGAAAATCGTTTTATTACTGTACTAGCGACTTCGTTGTGTCGTAATTAGTGGTGCCCCTACTTTTAACACCTCGTCCTTTAATGATTCCTAACTGGTGTCGTGCTGCCTAGCGGGTGAACAGGAAAGTAAGATAACTTCATGTTAATCATTTCGCGAGACACAGGTGTTTGAGCTGATCATCTGCGATCAGAGTTATTTGGATTGATACCAGCGAAAGTTGAGATCTCATTGGTTTCTCATGAGAAAAGTAGATAAGAAAACTACAATAGTAAACTTTGATTTTGGCATGGATCGAGATGAATCATAAGAGAGAAAGAATGTCTATCGATCTAGAAAAAAGAAGAGCAGGTTCGAATTCAACCCTCCACGAGATTCTCACTCGCGAGGGTCTTCAGTCTTCATTCCTAGGTCCAGTTCACTATGTCTCTATGTGCGGGAGACTCTCCAAGCGGATATTACAGAAATTTATACGTTTTATATGTGGTAGGTAATTACATGGTGATTCCAATGAGATGGGGCTGTGCTCTGACAGTAAACTTGAATAGGTTTCTGAATTTATCTCACCCCTACAATTGACTAATTGGCTAACTCTTGTGACATAATCCCCTAGTGGGTATTTTTTTCTATACTCCATCGGCGTTGAGTACGAGTTCCCAAGGTTAAGTCTACGGGGAAAAAAATCCAGGGGTGAGGATTAAGGTTTTTTCTAGACTTTCTCAAAGTTAAGCTTTTTACATCTCGTGTTCTGCACCAACACCATGTGACGAGAGTATTTATCAAAGGATTTCATCAAAAGTCAAGAAAGTCGTAGGTAACAATTTTCTAAGATTTGTTTTTGTACTGCTCAAGGCCTTGGTCGCGGGCAGTAATTTTTTTCCAGGAGGTGTCCACTTCTTTACGAGGGTGATAACTCGTGTCAGACAACTGCTTTCCTCATGTTTTTGATATTTGAAGATCCCTTTGGTAGCTGTCTTTTATAAGCTTGTCTCTATTCTGTTCCAAGATGCCATGCCATGGTACATGGTTTTCTTTGTTTGGTTTGATTTTACGTCCAGTCAACTATTATTGGTCCTTTCCAGACTTTCTCAAAGTTCTTTTACACCACTAGGGTGGTGATCGAATCTATATGATGAATTCAGGTAGAAATCTCACCCCTACATATTTACTGCGGTGAGAGTTCTTTTACTTCCCACACCACATAGACATGGTATGAGAAGGATTGGCCTTTGGTAAAGCAGTAAATCTACCACTGCTGGGGGTGAAGGAGAAAAGTGGATACACACCACACCACATAGACATGGTATGAGAAGGATTGGCCTTTGGTATAGCAGTAAATCTACCACTGCTGCAGGTGGGACTCGAACCCACAAAGTCCGCAGTATGTATAGAAAGCAGCCGAGCTGGTTTGAGAAATCGTTAGTACAACTACAGCTCCGTATTAGGTGGATAATAAAACAGTTTGATATGGATATTGGCATGTCATCAAAACAAATCTCATTTGACACTAATAAGACTTGCCTGAATATGTCCCTCCTGCTGCAGCAATGCCTGTCGCAGATTTTTGTTGTCTGTCATCACTTCATACCCTCCCTATTCTGATGCCACTGCAAGCCCCAAGGTTTATTCTCCATGGTATACAAAAACCCCATTGAAAATATTATGGTAAGCCTATCTGACAGGTCTTATGTAATGGGTCATGGTTTACTGAGTCCCCATACATTTTCAATGGGGACTTGTATACCCCATGGGTAATAAATATTAATAGGCTAAACACAAATGTCCATCTGGTGGGTGATAAATCATAGATAACTAGGAATGCAATAATTCCATAATTCCAAAGTCAGACTCATTGTATAAAACACATGGTTATTCTGTGATAATTCATTTAGTCTGGACCAGCTTTAGTTGTAATTTCACATAGACTCAGATCTAACTTTCTAATGTGTTGTGACCCAAACATCTATGGTCAGCCTCGTTTGAGAATGGCAGCGTTTTTAATCAGCGGGGCAATCAGAAATTTGAAATATAAAAACAAGAGCTATATGTGCATTTTAAAATAGAACAATCACCCTTTAACCCTTTAAGGAGGGCTGCCCGGGGCACAGCTAGTCCCATAAGGACAAGTGCTGGTGGCAGTCTGTCTGGCTAGAGGACGGCCACATTATGGTTAAAACTGATATCCAAGGTTGTAATCATGAAATATGATACATAATCACAAATAATTTTTTTTCTTAATAGAAATACTGAATATGATGCTCTATCTACATTTTCTGAAGATTTCATGAATATTGCTCTATTATTTCATTGGTAAATCTTTTTTGTTAATATTGGGACAATGATGCCTCAAGGTGGAGGCATGAACAATTCAATACAAGTCACTTATAAAAGGCCCTGTCAGTCAGAGCTTCTTACCTTTATAAAAAGACCTGGGTAGTTCTGTCTTTTCTTGTAAATTGACAGTTTTCTCCCCACTGTGCTTTTCATATGAATTTTGTAAGTTATGATCTGATTGGTCTAAACATCAATCTTAGGTAGTAAATGTCAGCCTTGGGTAGTAAACATCAGCCTTGGGTAAGAAACATATACACAATATTACCATGATTTCGATCTGAGTGGCCGTATTCTCCGTGTAGTTGACATGAAGTAAACCTCTGAGCGAAAGCAAGGAGTATTGCGTAGCATCTACTACAAGGAGAATACGACCACACAGATCGAAATCATGGTAATGTTGTATTTATTATGCGTCTTTTGACTAATTATCAAGGGGGAAAATTCTTGTAAATAATTAGAAATTCGACCAAAGCATCATGCATTGTTTATGTGAGTAGTTCCTGTAATGCCCGTCAGGTGGCCAAAAAAGCTGTATTCTCCTAGGAGAATACGGCTTTCCTTATTCTACTCAGTAGCGACTGGAGGCTCCATATAGGCTTAGTATGGGGACTTCGTATTAGGTGGGTAATAAAAGTTATTCAACCCCCTGTAGCATGGTATTACCATAGAGTGTTCAGTCATATTTATATAGGAATAGAGGGAAACTATGTTCCGGTGAAAGGAAGTCAAAGTTACGAGGTAAGGCTTGGAAAAATTACTGCCCAAGGCCTTTGCCGCGGGCAGTAATTTTTCCAAGCCTTACCGAGTAATTTTGACTTCCTTTCACTGGTACTTGGTTTCCCTATTCCTATATACCTTCAAATGTGGTTTAATAACGATAATTAGCGTTATTTGCTCATCCACCATCAAACCTGAAGCCAGATCCAACCTTATCGAGTAACTTGACATTTTATGTTTACCCCCCACTGCGCTTTTCATATGAATTTTGTAAGAGACAATCTGATTGGTCTAAATGTCAACCTTGGGTAGTATACGGCAACCTTGGGTAGTATACGGCAACCTTGGGTAGTATCCATAAGTTACTCCACCCCCCAGAACGTGGTGTAAGCATAGAGTGTACAGCCATAGGTATATAGGAATATGTGTTACTTCACAGGTGTGCAGAAAGTGATTGTCACCTGTATATCAGCAGGTAGTAATTACATTAGTTACGGCAGTAGGTATATAGTAATACATCGTTTAGCTATTCACACCTCAGAAACATACATGAAATGAATACCTATTTCACCTGCACAATATGAGAGCATCATCTCAGGAGAATTGGCAGTCAATTGGACACGTATAACTTACCATGAAACCATTAGCGGTTGTCATGCATGCAATTATCAAAACAGAGGTGTCTAGGTATATCTAATTGGTCCAATAAATTACCTTCTATATTACATTTGGGAAATATGGTTCCTCCCATATCAGGCAATAATTGTTATGCTGTGAATTTGATCTCACTTTCATAACAACCACACCTATATCCATTTCAACTATGATGAAAACAAGGTAAATGGTTATTTTCTCAAGAGGATATTCAGTGAGGGGAAACCTATAAAACCTCTGAAAGTAAATGATAGTCTCATTCCGTTCATGAATTCTGGTCAGATCACCACATATCAGGAGCCATGAACAAGCTCTCAGGTTTATTATATGCTATGGTTTTCAGCTGCTTTTGTATAGCTTTACCAATACTTCCTGGTACTCTACATCAAATCACAGAACAACATGACATACATCAGCAAGAGAAATGGAAATATTTCATCAATATTCTACTTGTGCCATCACAATTTCAGTGGGACCACCGATCATTTGCAGACACATCTAGTGCATTGGAGAACAAGATAAGTACCATCTTTCAAAGGTGTCATAATATGAAGGCTTACATCTTTAGTGCTGAACGAAGTAACTTTGAATCAGTACTAACTGATAAGTGTGGATCATTTAATGTATACTCTGGAGGAAAGTTCCTGATGCAGAAAGTGTGGATACATGTCAATTTGGGTTTCATGATCAATATGACAATGCTTTACTTTTCAATACCCTTATCTACAGACTGTCGATATAATCATATGAAGGTTCACAACGGGAGTAATTCCCAAACCTCTATTTACTGTGGTAAAAGGCCTCCTTGGAGTGAATATTCAAAGGGAAATACAATGCTAGTGCTATTTGACTTATCTATGAGCAAGCAGGAGTCCTACATCACCATACTATATCAGGTTGATGATGTCCAGAGTCTTGTGGTAAAAGATGGGATCTACAGAAAACAGCTGAGCTATCCTATGTCACTAATATTAAAAGGAGTATCATTGATTCATAGAAACCAGTTCATTTCTGTATTTGACATTTCATTCCCACGAACAAAGAAACAAAATTCATACATTGAGGTTCTCTGTCAAAACACACCAGGACATATCATTATCTATAGAGGTTTGAGTGAGCTAGCTAACAAAGTTTTTGAAAATAAGTATAACAAAATGTGTAACAGAACATTGTATAAAGAGCATTTATCATGGGACATTAGGGTTATTATGGTAAGTTATGCATCTATGAAGCTACCATATAGTGTGGAGATTGTAGCACTGCAAACTAGGCCTTGGTTATATCGACTTCAAAACATCCTCACAATAGATGGAAACAATACTTCCATAATTGGTGCTGTTACAGGAAACAGGGTATGGAGGATCAGAGTATTCTCATATGAAGGTTTTACTTCACCTACTTGCCTATTTGGAGGGATATATATAACATCATTTAAAGGTAACACAGCTTCATCTATTTGTGACTTCAGAGAAATGCTGCACCCAAGAATGAATATTTCGCTTCTGACAACATACATGGCAACATTCATATTAAGTAGCAATCCACCCTTATCTATTCTAAGAGTGTCAGTAGAATTCAGAAGATTGAACATCTTACAACGACAAACAGAGATTTGTTCATCAAGTGGAAATGACTTTGTGCCAAATGACATGATCTTGGAATCTGAGAATGCTCCACATTTAGCCCTAATTGGTCTAAGTTCATGTCTTTATACAATAAGATTTCATTTATTGTTAACATATTTGATAGCAGGTCAAGTGTTCATCCCTGACACAACACATTTCAATAGGATTATACAGAAAGAATGCACTGGCTATCTCATCATTACTGACAAAGAGGGAAGAGCCCTTTTTTCTGCAACACATGGAAAGAAAACTATATCAATCGAAACATCAACTGAAAAGTTGTACATCAAATGGCAATATGGGAACTGTCTTAGGATACTGGATGCAATGTTTTATATCTATGTGAAACCACTTGGTATAAAAAGTGAAAGCCATCGGATGCATCACTGGTTTTCCTGCCCAGAGGAAATTGAAAGGAGTGCTAGACTTCATTACTCTTTACAGTTAAATCTTGAAATTGTGAATATTCATAAGTTTAAAACTGCAAAACTACATTTCTCTATATGGAATCGATCTAGTCATCTGAAATTCAGTGCTGCCAGTGCCCACTGTCTCAACAGCTACAGAATCATTATCACTGATTACCTCATGTCCTTCAGCACTCGAGAATCATCTTACAAACTGGAAAATGTCTTAACAACAAATGTCTTATTTCTGAAGTCAAAACATTCAATCTTGCAGTGGATGACAAGAGGCTCTATTTTCACCATTGAAATTCAAAATCTATTTCATGATATTCATCCAAATGGTACATGTGGTCTTCTCCTGAGTATCATACCTACAACTATGATATCTTCTAATGATATGAAAAACAAACCCAAAAGAAATATGTCTTGGGAAAATGCATATGAACATTGCAGAAACATGAACGAAATCTTATTTCAACCAAAAGGATATTTCGATTTTGAAAGCTTGGCATACCAGACACCAATTGTCTTTGGGACATTTCTTGGCATACAAAGATCTAGTCATCAGAGGATTAAGGTGAGTGGTGAATTGATATTTGTATTATATTACTAACAAGAAATCACCATTACAAAAAAACCCATTAATGAGCCACCAATGATGAATGATATTGTGCCCTACAACCAAATCCTACACACTCATTGTCTATATATATCATGTCCCTTCTCATAGGTTCACACTGCCAAACCAAAAACATACTGGCTGCAGACATGCATCTGATTTCAAAATGAGAACAAATTTGGGATTTGGGTCTTTAAATTATTGATGTGGTTCCTAGGTGAAGTGGTCACATTAGAAAGGTGGTCATATTAGTGAGCATTTTGAAAACACAAAATGATGGGATACATGCAGTACACTGCACATCATGTATTTACTGCATGAAAAATCTGCTGTAACTGGAGATTCTCTCAATTCAGTGTTTGAGCAGAACTTAAATATTCTAACAATTTGTGTTCTGATTCAGATACCAGAGAAATCAGATATATGATTGTCTTCTACAAATAGTTATGTTATACCTGTATTATAGATCAAGGAATATAGGTTGAATTATAAAAAAAGAGGCTTAGAAAGGTTTCATTCACTCCCTATTCAACAGGGGGGTAGCACTTTGTTCTAATTGATAGCCTTAGGGAGCAATCAATGGGTAATCCGATCTTATCTAGCAATTTTGAATAAATATTTATCAATTAATCTGGTGTTTTTTTTTCTAATTTAGGAGAACAGTTATACCTGGCTTGATGGTACATCTGTTTCATACTCAAAGTTGACCTCAAGAAATATACTGCTGGAAAAAAGTTTGAAAAGAGCAAAGATCACAATACATCATAGAAACATTGAAGATATTGAATTGCAAGAGGAACATGAAGAGATCCTTGACAAAGACACTAGAATGGCATTGTTTGACGAACAGCCACAGGTTGGAGAAGATCAATTATGCTTCATGGCAGTTCCTCTAGATGTTTTTAATGTGACATGGATTGCTATATCATGTAATAAAACCTTTCATGTGGTCAGCATTTTGTGCTCAAAGAAGTCAGTACTTACTCATTCTGAGCAGATTTTGCCTTTGTCATTATCAACAGGAGTATGCAATGAGGGTTCAGTTCTTCTTGATAGGAATAATACACTGACATGTTGTAGACCAGTTACCCCTCAAACAATACATAACCATGACTCATGTTACATAATGCTTATCAAACAAGGAAATCTTGTGAGTATAAACCATCAACAGCATAACTTTATGCTTGAACGTAATAGCCATTTCCTTTTTTTTGAACTAGCATTGAGGGAGAATTCAATCGTGTTCATTGAATCTTCGATATTTTGCCGTCAAAGTGGCTCAAGCAATCCCTTTGACCACCTTGTAAAATATGAATTTCAATATGATTCATGTCAGGTCTCAGCAATTTCTCAGAGATGTATGGCAAATCACTGGACTTGTGCAGACACAACCTGCATACTAGATTATCAAAGATGTGATGGGGTTAAACACTGTCCTGATGGATCTGATGAGATAGTCATCCACAATGGATTGATCCAAAGCTGTTTCCACCAGTGTGGTGGAGAGAATTGTACATGTGATGATAAGTATTTTCAGTGTGAGGACTGGACATGCATATCCATTTCCAAGGTTCATAACAATGAGTGTGACTGTAAATCCTGCTCAGATGAGACCTTCTCAATGCTGCTAACAGGAAACATATCAAAGAACAATCAAAACAGTACCATGAATGAATTGAATATGATAATAGAAACCACAAAACAGAATATGGAATTGCCATGCTCTCCCCATAACAAGTTTTTGTACAATGCACAGGATCTTTGCATGTTTCGTAGAGAGAAAAATTCAGGGTGTCCAAATGGTGAACATCTAATTTTTTGCCAGCTTTTTGAGTGTAGGGAGACATTCAAATGTCCCTTAAGTTACTGCATACCTTTCTTCTTGGTGTGCAATGGAGAGATGGACTGTCCAGGTGGTGAAGATGAGTCCCTGTGTGAGGCACTAACCTGTAAACACCTACTGCGCTGCAGCCAGGATGGTATATGTGTGCATCCTTCTAATGTATGTGATGGAATTAAGCACTGTCCACTGTCAGGGGATGACGAGTCCCTGTGTGACTTCAGAGAATGTCCTGGCCAGTGCGTGTGTGTGGGCTATGCAGTGAATTGTGCTAATCAGAGCTTGATTAAAATACCAACTATGATTGATTCATCAAAATTACTAAATGTGTCATACAATATGATTCCATTGGATGATGAAATCTTTTCAACCTTTTACCAACTCCTAATTCTGGATTTATCCTTTAATAGGATTAATTCTGTCAAAAAGATTGCATTGCAGGGGTTAGATACCCTGGTTTTCCTCAATCTTCAAAGCAACAACATTCAAATGATTATACCTAACCTATTCAGCAGTCTTTATTCACTGAAAGAAATTAATCTGAGGAGGAATCCTATATCTGTGGTGAATCAAGCAGTGATGTCAATGCCAGCCCACATTCAACACATAAACCTGGGAGGCCATTCCATCATGATTATGCAAGAAAGATACTTTGGTCACCTTTCTTTGTTGGAGGTCCTTTTATTGCCAAATGGTAAATTAAGAGCTATTCGGAAGTGTGCATTTTGTGATTTGAACAACCTTACGTACTTAGATTTATCCGGTAATCACATTGGTTTTGTTTCAGCAGAGGCCTTCATATTGGCACCAAAACGGACAATGATAGTAGATGATGTAAGACTGTGTTGTATGGTATGGAAAGCTACACAGGCCTGCCATGGAATAGCTGTATTTAATCCTAGAAAGATGTGCAGACCTTTAATTCTCTCCTCAAGTGTCAGATGGATTATTTATTCTCAAATGGTGTGGTCAGTATTTCTGACATTCGGAAATTTAGCTAAGGCCATATATCTGATTCGATGTAAGTCATCTTCAAATTCATTTAAACTGGTTGGTTCCATTAATCAATTCCTTGCCAACCTATTTAGTAGTATCTATTTCAATGTGATTGTATTTTTTGACATGAAAACTCTAGAAGAGTTAATTGCTTTTAAAATACAGTATGGGTCAGACTTATACTGCAGCTTAGCACGTTGGGCGTTATTAATCTCTCGAGTATCTAGTGCAATAGTCCCTTGTTTAGTTTCAGGATTGCGTATGAAAATTGTTGTGGATCCTTTTGGTTGTAAACCAAAATCAAGGTTAGAAAAGTTCAGCACTATTATGGTTGGATGGATTTTTAGCAGTGGAATGGTCCTACTACCTGTTATCAAGCTAGATATTACAGGTTTTGACCAAACTTGTATTGTACCAAAACCTCAGATGATACATGCCTTGATATACATTTTTAGTGAAATAGCACTGATTGTTCTCATATATTGTCTTGATTTAGTTTTCATTATCATTACATTTCAAATAAGCATGAAACAAAAGGAAAAGAGCCAGCGTAGTTCATTAACAAGATCAGAGAGAAGTCTTTTGATTGGGGGCTTATTTGCTGTTATCAGTATCTTACTTTGGAGCACAGTGCTTATTATGACTATCTTTGTATCAAAAGCTTTTCCTATTGACATTCTGATCTTGCATTGGCTCATAGTTATCTTACTTGGTACAATGCCAATTATTGATACATTTCGATTATTTACTTAGTGCTGCAGTAGTTGGTACCTATGTTGTCAGTGGTGTGGATATGACAATGGTAATTGACATTGTGGTAGAAGTAGAAATAGAATTCTTGTCATTATTATAATGACTATAGTAGATTAGTAAAAGTGTACTTCCTGTCTTTGTTGTCTTTATAAATTGTTGATGATCTTCTGTGTTTAATCATCATTATTAGGATAGTATCACTTGTCATTACCACTTATGCCTGGATGAAAGAGAGCAGGCCGTAGTGGACTGATGATAAATTATTGAAATTTATGAGGATGAAATTTATTTATAGACCTTGATATAAATTATTAATAAGCAGTTATGTAATATTGATAACATGAGATAATTGACTAATGGAGAAATGAGTCAATTATTATATTAAGATGTTGTAATAAAACATAAAATAAAAGGCCTACAAAGGTAGGCTTAGTTGGGTGGGTGGTTAAAGAAGTGGATACGTCTGTACTGTGTGAGGTGTGGAGTGAGTTTGAGGGCGATTGAAGTGAAGCCTAATTCAACCACCATTAAAAAATCCGGTTTACAAGAATTCCTTCCACGTTCGAGCAATAAACAGGTGGAATAGTCTAAAGGAAGAATACACTTATATAACGGACAAAAATACTTTCAAAATTTATACAAAGCAATTACTCAAACTGTTTCTGTTAAGGATGATATCATTACTACAGCTTACCTAGAGATTGCATTGCAATATAAGGGCTTATACAGAACAATGTACTATTAGGTTCTCAAAATATATAGTAAGTTCTAAGCTTAAAGCTGAGCCATCTCCAAGTTGACTTTAACTGGACGGCCACCCTAGGGCCCGTTTAATAATCTAGGATTGTACATGTAGGCCCTTTTCTTTATACCATAGAGACCCAAGGACCATGTGGATCAACTTTATTCAACACTTATTGGCGACCTTATGGATGGGTAATACTGTCTTAGCAATTAGAATTAAATATTATTAAATTGCAACCCTCGCACGAGGTACAAAAAAAGTTTCTCCATGTACGATCTTAGATTATTAAACGGGCCCCTGGTTATTGAACTATCTGGACATCTTAACACTTATCGCATTTTACTTTGCTGCAGTGTAACATAGACCGATTACATTGCCACAGTCTAGAATTAAGCAGAACTGTCTTTAGAAACACGCCTCGTGACGAATACTACGCATACAAACTCGTGGCGTAGTGGTTCAAAATACGTTTCGAAAGCAGTTCTGTTTTTATCTCACCCCCAACACGGACCTTACAGTCGATTTTAAGCAATAATATAATCATGTATTGAATTGTTCAAACAATGGCGTTGGAACTATTGTTGCTGCAGCTGCGGTTCAAACAATGGCGCCGGAACTATTTTCTTTTCCGCGACGTTCATTGGTCGCACCATACATAGATTCTCCGCCACTGCAATGGCAGAGAATTGACACTCTACGTAGGTGAGCGTGGCGTATTTTATTTCAACGTTAACTCAATGGCACAACCTGTACCAGGGGTGGGATAAATAACAGTAGAAACTATTTGGGATGGTTGCGTTGCAACACCCATGACAAATACAAATGAGCTGTTGGCGGTTGTAGGATTACCGGTAATGTGTGTCTATATATATCTCGTGTCTCTAACCTAGAAAATGGGTTAGCCTTGATGAATTTATCCTAAGATTGCTGTGAATATTAGGGTATATGCCTTGCTCTAACTTTATTATCCATCATATACAAAGTCCCCATTGAAAATGTACGGGGACTCAGTAAACCACCACCCATTGTATAAAACCTGCGAGATACCATAACTGTGGTATACGGAGTCAAACCTGTGGTATACGGCATCAAAACCATGGTATACGGAAAAATAGTCCCTTTTGCTATAGAGCAAAGAAATAGTTCCTATTGTTATACCTGTTAATATGACAATAACTGGGTTTAATGTATTCGAAAAGATGGATAATAAATGCAACAAACGATGATTTGACTGTAAACCACTCGCGGTTGATCTCGTAATACACTCGCTAGCGCTCGTGTATTACTACGCGTCAACCTCTCTCGTCAACCCGCCTGTCCACAAAACCATCGATTATTGTCTATGTATACAACACATTTGTATTCCCTGTTGAACTTCACAATCATAACCATCTCATCTGCATCAAAGCTTAATGGCGTACCATCCGTTTATATATGTACATGCAAACGGTGAAAGGGTTGTTATAAGGCATTCACCTACCGCATACTAAATCTTATACAATTTGGTGCCCTAATGTTGAAAGAGGGACCAGGCGGAAGATCGGCTAAGCCGAGCCTTGCTTATTGTTCAATTACTTACGTAGTGCCCTAATAAAATTCATTAAAAGAAAAAGAAGCTTGTGGTGCATAGTGCATTGAGTAAGATGATAGGGGCAAGAGGAAGAGCACACAGGAGGTGCTTAGTGACTGGGGAAGAACCTGGGGGCAAGGCATTGACTAGCCAGTATACCCGGCCCCGTCCCCCAGACAGGGCCGGGTACTGACTCCATACACCCCAAACCTTTTTTTTTTTTTTTTTTTTTTTTTTTATAAATTTGTTCATTTATACTGTGAAGACATCAGCACACCCTTACAGCACCGGAAAAAGGGAAAGAATAATACATAATGGCAATTATATTGTTTTAACAATAATGAGTTAATTGGTGGTCCTAAAGGACCAGGTTGGTAGCAGTTCAGTTCTGTATTGTCAATCTCTACTGGACGCAGTCTGACATGTCTGAAAACATACAGAATGGATAAATACATACCCAGTTGTCTTTGCCAACATTCAAACTAAGTGTCTGTTGCGTAATAACTGTGTACTTAGAGGTAATTTTCCAGTAAAACTGCCCTTATTGTCAGTTCAGCCATCTTTGTTACTGGTCGCCTATTGCACACTATAACACACCAGTTATCAGCTCTAGAAAGGAAGTTCGCTTGTCTAAAGGACATAATATAAACAAATATAAATCACTGATTACCAGCAGTGACCGGAAGTAGCCTCATTTATAGCAAAATGGCTGAAAAATTGTGTGGCCCCACATGGGAGTAAAATCACTGGGAATTTACCTTTATATTCGAATAACAATACTTGCAGACAATAGATTTACTTATATTCATTAGTTCTTGAACTTAAAATGCCACAATTTGCATCAACTGTCCTAAATTAAGGTAAGTTTGGAGTACTTGGCCTTTTTACATAGAACAGCCATTCACCCCTAAATGGAGGAAACGGACAGATTAGGGGTGAATACTTTACCTAGGCATTGACCACCCCTGACCATAGGCAATGAGTGACCAAGTGGAGACAGTCATAAAGAATATGAATGCCATAGTAATAGGAATCATTAAGCAGAACTGTCTTTAGAAACGTATTTTGAACCACTACGCCACGAGTTTGGATGCATAGTAATCGTTACGAGGCGTAGCCGAGTGAGGAAACGGAGCATCCAAACGAGTGAGCGTAGTGGTTCAAAATACGTTTCGAAAGCGGTTCTGTTTTTATCTCACCCCAAACACGGACCTTACAGTCGATTTTAAGCAATACTATAATTATACACCAGCCATTACTCCCAATAGATAACTGTCGCTCTCCATGTTTGTGCCAGTGCGGTTCAAGCAATGGCGCTGGAACTATTTTTTTTAACTCGACGTTCATTGGTTGCTGCATTGCTACGTATCTCTGCCACCACCATGGCGTAGTACTGTAACTTTACATAGGTGAGCATTGCGTATTTTCTTTCAACGTTAACTTAATGGCACAACCTGTACCAGGGGTGGGATAATATACAGTAAAACCCTGCTTAACCCTTTAACTGCCACATGATGCCTCTAGGCATTCCCATGCGAATAGCCACATGATACCTGGAGGCATTCACATGGCTACCTCTGCATTTTTATCAAATTCACTTTTTCTGTCGATTTAAGTACGAAAGGGTTAAGAAATCTTGGATATGACATGGATCCTGCTACACAGGCTTTTTTGAAAACTTCAAAGACTTGGAGGACTTGGTTGGATGTTCATACAGACACGTCTAGCTCTGAAGATGACGAAGATGATGAACCCTTATCGAATCTCATAACAAGAGGCACAATGGAAGGATGAAAGTGGACCCACTACGGGAAAAACATAGCAAGAAGTGAAGAGCAGACCGAGTTCACTGAGGCAACGGGTATTTCTCCATCAGTTATCAGAGGAAAATGCACTCTGTACTGGATTATGTGAGGATCTTCCTGTCTGTGTCGTTTATAACCAACTTAGAAAAGAAGACCAATGCGTATGCAGAGAAACCTCGAGGTGGGCATGGCACACCAAACAGGTTTAAAATCTATAGGGGCATTTTGGTGAGACAAATGGACCTGCTGCGACCATGTACCTGCCCTAGCCAATAGGAGTCCAGCAAGCATAATTACATGTTTGTAACACCCTTCACATCAATGGTAATTGAGTCCCAAGGTGAGTGGTCACTGTGACTATGTCTGAGATTATGTACCAGGTGTGTCCTCCCATGTGAATCAAATTCGCCATTTTTCCTTGAGACTGATAAAAGTACTTAGCCATGAGAATTCTTTACCAAACGAGAATTATCTGAGACTAGAGAAAAGGTGTGAAGTACACCAGTCTCAGGTACATGAGTCTCTTCGTGTGAATCCCACTCCAAGTCAAAATCTCATGAGATTCTGTTCCTTGTTACGGGTGATTGTCGCCGACAATTGCAAGGGAAAAAAGTTGTCTCAGCAAAATGGAACCCTGTCATTCACACGAGGAGATTGTGTTCCAGTACCAAATCTCAACAGGATTTGTCTCAGACAAACACTTTGTGAGGTACATGGATCCCACCGTGTGAATCCCGTTTTAGGTTCATCGGACTGGCTTTCCTCAGGGGATTGCTGAAAAACCTGAACTGGAACACTACTGGTCCACAATCGCTGAATTAGCCACCCCCTGAATACACAGTCTGACAACCAGAGCGAGATTCCTCACCATACTCTAGTAAGTAATGTCAAAATTCACTCTTCTTTATGTTATGTTTACTCATGACAGCGCCAGATGACAGCGCAAGCCGCGCAGCAAGAAGACAAGACAATGTTGTAACTACTCGCTAATTTGCATATGTAGAAGTGTTGAAGCCGCTTTCATGTCTTTTCAATCGCTGAAATTGCCTGTCTTACTCGCATTATTTCTGGAACTGTATATATTATCTATTTTACATTTCTCAGAGCACTATCACTGCACGAAAACCACCGTTTTATTCATATATACGCCATCACGGAAGTGCATGTATTGGCTGAATATTGACTTGTTTTCATTTATAT
Source organism: Alentia gelatinosa (assembly GCA_950022655.1). Classification (NCBI taxonomy): domain Eukaryota; kingdom Metazoa; phylum Annelida; class Polychaeta; order Phyllodocida; family Polynoidae; genus Alentia; species Alentia gelatinosa. The sequence goes on from OX465579.1 coordinate 170,586,115, forward strand.
ACGCCCAGGCCTTATATACGACAGACGCATCTTGGCTGTATTTTACACCCGGCGTATATGAAAGAAAATACCCTCTGCCCCCGCCCCCTCCCGCCCCTTTGTGTTGGTAGAAGTACAGGTGTCCTCAGTAGGAAGCCCTCCCCCCCCCCACCCCCCGCCACCCCCCCCCACCCCCCGCCACCCCCCCCCGCCCGCTCTCAGCGAATCCCTGATCACAGGACGCTTATATATACGCCCACAGATGAGGTGTATACACATGGGGATTAAGACGACCTTGTAGACGCAAAATACCTACTCATATATGATACGCCCGGCGCATTCATATGTAAAATGATGGTTTTCGTGCAGTGTATTTTTTTTAAAAGATTTCTCGACTGAGACTGAGGCAGCCAATGAAGATGCAGCAGACACCGGATCACAGCAAGGAAGAAGGTGACGCTCGATGAGACCATAGGTAAGCACATGGGCCGTATATAGTAGACATCACCAGTACATGCCTAGCAAACCCTGTAAATGGGGACTCAAGTGTTTGGTGCTGGTGGAGTCCGCTACAGGCCTCATGCTTCGTATTATTCCCTTTTTTTTTCTTTTTTTTAATCTTTATTGGGTATTTTAAAGTGTACCGTTTCTTTCTTTGTTTACATGTCGTATATCTTCCACCCAACAGAAGAAGTTTTGGGGTACTATATCAGCAATTGCAATAGCGGTAGCTGGTTTTCGTATTGCAACCCTATATATAACTAGATATAACATACAATACTAAACTGATTTAGGCACAGTATAACACAAATTTCCGTTTTGGGACGTAATTACTATACTTCTAAATATGACATAACATAACATACGTACATCATCTCTTAAGTAGGGATTGATTCCAATAACAGTTTTTTGCCAATTACTTTAAATTCCTTTAAGGTAGGTATTTGTCTTACTATAGTCGGTAAGTTGTTCCAATATTGCGCTCCGGAGTACTCAATACTATGTATATACGATTGTGTATTCGGTTGGGCAACCCTTAGTACAGGTCCTGCATATAGTCTAGTTTTTGCCGGGCGTACATCAAGATATTTTCTGTCCTGGGCTCTCATATACATCAGGTTACCTAAATGATATTTTCTATTTTCTTCCAACATTGTACGGGCGCGATGACCATAGGGGGAATAATACTATTGGAAATTTTATTATGAGGCTGCTGAGGGGTGCTGGTATGTTAAACAAGGGTAATCATGTTTATTTCGATAATTTCTACACTGCTATACAGCTTCTCAAAAAACTCCTCTCCCTCAAGATGTATGCCTGTGGAACTCTCTGGATGAATTGCACGGAGGTTCCTAAGCATTTCATGGCAAAAAAACATCCTCAGTTAAAAGAGAAAGGCAATTCTGTTTTTTCTAGGTGTGGAAGTTTGCTGCTGACGTTATGGCTTCATCGTAAATCAATACTTATGCTTTCCACCATTCACGGTTCCTTAAAGATGAGATAAGGAAATCACTCCTTATGATAATTATCAAAAAATAAAACGCTGCCCCTCACACGGTGAGAGAACGGCCGGCCTGTGTGAGTGTGTGTATCAGTGGTCGCGACCAGTCAGGTCACCAGAACCAGTCAGTGGGGGTATATATAAGACAGGTGGGAGGGTGGACTACACCTCATTTACATGCAGTACTCACAACAAGTGAGAGCTGCACCACAGAATGGTAGCGATCATGGATTCCCTGTGAGTCTTTCATTTATTGTGAGGAATGGTGGGACATGAACCAGATCTTGAGATAGACAGACATGCAAAGATACAGAGATACATATACAGATATATAGATACATATTACACAGAGTTACATACATACCTCCCCCTCCCCATACACACACTGGTCAGTACAACCTTGACCCCCACCTGTCATGCCTCAGTGCCCTGAATGCCTTTCTCTCACCTGGCCTTGTAAATTCATTAGAAAACATGCAGATACAAATACAGAGACTACAGATACATAGAGACAGAGATACATATAGAGATACATAGAAATAGTGTTTATATTGTATTAGTTACCATATTTTCTTGTTGTGGTCATTTACTCCCTATAGTGTCTGTCATGGTCTGTAATCACGCCTCTGTGTGTACACTGCTCAGTGTCAGATCTGACTGACTGCCCTCAGCTCCCTAGCTGTCGGTTTTATAGCTCCAGTCTGACAGTCGGCACAGTTAGTGATGCCCTAACACTACTCCCATGCTTTAGCATTGGAGCAGTGCTCCTATAGACGAGCTTTGCCTCAAAGTTGTCCAGGGTACATGTACAGTGGTAGCTCCGCTCTGTGGTGGGCGGGGCTTATTTTTTTGGATTGATTAACTGAGCTTAATTTCTTTATATAAGCTTTAATGTCAACCTGTGTTAGGACATTATGGGGTACTGATGGAAAATTTGCTAGAAAAGACCTCCCCTATTGCAGAATCCGTCAAATCTTACCGTCAGTACATGGGCGGGGTCAATTTAGCAGACCAAATGGCCAACCACTATTCTTTTGGACGTAAAAGCGGTAAATGGTCTAAGAAATTGCTTTTCTGCTTTCTGGAGGTAATGAAATTAAATGCACAAATCATGTTTAACAGTGTCTCGGAAAAAAGATTTATTTGGCAGACTTCTCCCTCTGTTTGATACAGCAGATCGTAAAAGCAACCGACGAGACTGTTGACCGACCTATTTCTCAATCTATCAACTGACTTAACTCTAGATGCCTTCTAGATGATGTGGAATGAAAAAGCATTTGCCTAGTGTGCTTTTTGTTGTTGTTTTTTTTCTTCAAAAATTTCAGGGCCAAAGTGCCGGCTAACGCGGGGTATCCGCTTACACAAGGTTAAATAAACATCTAATAGAGGGAACCGTTCCGAGCAAAGGTTTCCGTTAACGTGGGGTGTCCGCTTACGCAGGATGTCCGTTAGGCGGGGTTCTACTGTATACATATATTTTGTTAAAATGTATTGACCAGAAGTGATTAAATTGATTGTTATATCAGAGTGTAGCCTCCACGGCTGATCATGTCAAGTGCCAGACAGACACTGAAACATTCAATTCCTTGTCAAATATTTTAACCTTGATCAAATCATATCACACATGTCAATGAAACCAAAGCCAAGCACCCCAGCAGCCTCACTCGTCTCATCGTTTGCCGGTGTCCTATTTTTTTTCCAGATCGTCTTTTATCCTACCCCTATCATAAAATCCCATAGGCTTAACATTGTGTTTCTGTATGCCACGCTGACTGGCATAGGGAGTTTTGTATGCCACTAGTGGCATACGGAATTATTATCACCTAATATTTAAAAATCGAGGAGACAGGATAGGATATAATCAAAACCTGCTGATTCGTTTTGATCTTGGCCACCGCATGCCACTCCTGGAGTTTTGGCTCCGGACTTCACTCAGCTTCGCCTCATGAAGTCACTATGCCAAACTCGAGTCGTGGCATACGGTGGCCAGGATTAAAACTCATCCAGTTTTATGATAATGTTTTTGAATTGCAATAGATCGTACCTGCCTGTTTAAAATTCATATCTATCACGTAGTGCCAGTCTCTGATTCACAACAAAATTATCCTACCCCTAATAAAAAACGCCATAGACTTAACATTGGCAAATTTTATGTGGCAGGCCATGACATAAAGTGTTTTTTTATACCACTAGAGTAATGAAAAAATTGACCAATCAGAGACCAGAATGTCAGCTTAGTGGCTTGCTCCGACAATAACAAGTACCTGGTAGCAATCGGATATCCGGCACTCATTTAAGGTTGGTCGTTGAGTTGATATTTATATTTTAGTAATCCAAAAGCGCAGAGATAGGGTAGGATAAATACAGAACCGAATTCGAGTTAGCCTGACTAGTTTTTAAAAACTACTCAGGGTAACTCTCGTTCAGTTCTATTTAAATATAATTCTCTTCTTGTAGCTAATCTACGCTATCAATCTGAAACAAAGTAATCCTGGGAGCCATTTCACTAGTAGCAGGGTCAAAGCGAGAGGTTGGACCGCAACAGTGGCACCAGCAGTGGCACCAACAGTGGTAAACCTAAATTCACATTTCATGAGTAGTCTCGCTGTTGAGTTGTCCATTACCGACGCTATGCCACTATAGCGAACGGAACATATTATAAATCAATAACATATGAATAATTTGATAATTCCAAATTATTCCTCGTGTCGTTCTCCATATAACAGTGTTTATTTGATGTCCCTATGTATATTTTTGACTGAGTTACGGTGCCAACACCGTAGCTCTGGCTTGTGAGCCTTGGAAGTGATAGCCTAGGGTTGAGCAGCACAGTCACCATGGAGTTGTCCCATTACCTTAATTCCATATAAGGAATACAGTAGACCGAGTAGCCAATGACTGCATTCACAGCAATCCCCGACCTTCACCCTCACCTCCTTACATAATATTTTCTCGCGCCTTGGGACGGCTCTGCAGTCGAGAGTTGACCTGTTGAGAGTTGTTCCCTTTTGGCATCACCTGCCCCAGCACGCTTGTTGCCTTTTGGCATCACCCACCCCAGCATGGTTGTTGCCTTTTGGCATCACCCGCCCCAGCATGGTTGTTGTCTTTTGGCATCACCCTCCCCAGCACGCTTGTTGCCTTTTGGCATCAAGCGCCCAAGCACAGTTGTTCCCTTTTGGCATCACCTGCCCCAGCATTGTTGTTGTCTTTTGGCATCACCCACCCCAGCACGGTTGATGGCTTTTGGCATCACCTGCCCCAGCAGGGTTGTTGTCTTTTGGCATCACCCGCCCCAGCACGGTTGTTGGCTTTTGGCATCACCCTCCCTAGCACGCTTGTTGCCTTTTGGCATCAAGCGCCCCAGCATGGTTGTTCCCTTTTGGCATCACCTGCCCCAGCATGGTTGTTGTCTTTTGGCATCACCCACCCCAGCATGGTTGTTGGCTTTTGGCATCACCCTCCCCAGCACGCTTGTTGCCTTTTGGCATCACCCGCTCCAGCATGGTTGTTCCCTTTTGGCATCACCCACCCCAGCATGATTGTTGCCTTTTGGCATCACCCGCCGTGAATGGGTTAATGACATACCATTCGGCAACAGCTGCTGGTGAATCCAGTATATTATGAAATGTAATGAAGGTAAACTCACAAAAGAACAGACACAGTAATTATTTTTTAAAGATGTCATTATTAGCCAAGTTGACAGTTGGTATCCATGTTGGTATGATATGTCAAATTTATACTCTCTAAAAAATATACTAATATGAATATATTTCAAATTATCATAGCCTTTGACAGTTTCTTAGCCCTAACTAACATATAAGAGTGTTTCTACACCTATGCTAATTACCAAATTGCCTTTGTTGTTATGCACTGCAGTGTTATGTGTTACACTACGAAAACCTCCATTTCATTCATATACACACCATCGTGGAAGTGCATGTCTTGGCTGAATATTGATTTACTTTCATATATTTACGCCCAGGCCTTATATCACATCCCCCGCCACCTCCCCTCGCCCACTCTCAGTGAAGCCCTGTTCACTGGACGCTTATATACGCCTACAGATGAGGCGTATAGACACGGGGAATAGGACAACCTTGTATACGCAAAATTCCTACTTATATATGCCAGGCGCATTCATATGTAAACTGATGGTGTTCGTGCAGTGTTAGTCACATTCCTCCTGGCGAAATTTTGAAACAATAGGCTTTTTTCCCTAGGCTGGTGTCGCACCTTATCTGGTTAGTTACGCCAAGGCTGAAGCCAAACATTCACCTGGCAACATATAGTTTAGCATTGATTCACAGAGTGTATTAGTGTAATACGCTCATAATACCCATGCACATTATTTCCAGAAATATCAGTGATTGCATCGTTTTCTATGATATTTCAGCTCCAATTTGGTATGTCATACATGCATATTACCTCAATGATACTTTAGATATACCTTAGATAACACAGGGACACAGAAACTGCATACACACTTTTGTATTGGCAGACCTAGCTGTTATAAGCTTATCTTTTTTCCTATTTAAAACCAAGATAATTATCAACTATAGAGTTTAGTTAGCAATGACTCGTTGATACAATACCTTAGTTTCTTCCAACAATTTAATCTGTCAAAAAACAACACTCCTGCAATCACACCCACCGTTCACACAGTAGGTGTGATTGCTATATGTCCCTATATCAATGGCACCGGACTCTCGGTGTTTGTCCGAGTGGCCGCGTAACTAGATAGTGGGCCGTTAGGCGGCGCTGAACGGAAACACCTGTATTCATCTGATAGTAATTATATAGAACGTCCTGACCATGCTGTACAAGTCGCTGAATGAGATGCTAATTTACTGTATGTACGGACTGAGGCATTTACGCCGAGTTCCGTACAAACCGTAAATTAGCATCGAGTTCTGTGACTTGTACAAGCATGGTTGGACGTTATATAATTACTATATACCCAAAATTTAAAAAAAAATCTATTTCATTTTTCTTAACAACCAAAATTTTAATAAATGTGTATGGGTAGGTAGTCCGTATTTTGGTGTAAGGACCACTGGTCCGTACAGTATTTTTACATCATATACCGAAACGGTACGTATTTACAGTATACACGGCATGGGTATATAGTAATCATATTTATCCTACCCCTAATATAAAATCCCATAGGCTTAACATTGGGTTTCCGTATGCCACGCTGACTGGCATACGGAGTTTTATATGCCACTAGTGGCATACAGCATTGTTATCACGTAATATTCCAAAATCGAGGAGATAGGGTAGGATAAAATCAAAACCTGATTCGTTTTAATCTTGGCCACCGCATGCCACTCCTGAAGTTTTGGCTCTGGACTTCACTCGGCTTCGCCTCATGAAGTCACTTTGCCAAACTCCAGTCGTGGAATACGGTGGCCAAGATTAAACCTCATCCAGTTTTACGATAGAACCCCTCTCCAGCACCTTGAAACATCAAAAAGTAGCACAGAACTAGATGTGTCTGTAGGCGAACACTACCGACAGATTTTCAGAAAGAATCTGTGTCAAAATATTCGCTTTGATGAGCATGCTAAATAGATAAAATATCACGGTCTAAAAAGCAGAATAGAAAGGTCATGTTCTATTGAGGAGTAGAGGAATTCAATGGCCCTCCACTTTAGCACGCATCTCATGCAGCTTACATTCTGTAGATCAGAGCACAGACCTATGTAAGACCTATATAAGGCTACAGGTGAACAAACCTCAGCTGGTTTGAGAGGAATGAATCAGATCTAAGCAGACGACCACGCCATTTTGGATTTTACATCCAGGGATCAGCATGAGCTTAACAAGGTGAGACCTTTACCCATTTAATATCTGAAGACCAAGGACCTACTTCTGACCTTGTTACCTTCAGTTTGTAGATTTAGGGGTCAGGCCAGCCGAGCAAGAGTGTGTTTGGTTTATGCTAGGTGAAGCAGGTGGCGATCCAGGCTGTGTAGTGATTCCACTGGACCCATGCATAGACACCCCTCTCATAAGGCCCGGCCCCACCGGACTTGCGCGTGTGTGCGTTTGTGTGCGATGCGATGGATTCATTGCATCGCACATCTTGAAATGTTCATGATGTGCGACGAATTCGTCGCACGGGCAGGGGTTATATCCTATTGTATTTGAATATAGTCCCCTTATCCACAGGTAAACTGAGGTACATCTACCACTGGTACATGGGGTATCCTATAGTCAATGACAATCACACATGTCAGGCTTCACTCAGGTGTTAGGTCTCAGGAGGTGTGAAAGCTGTGAAAATGTCAGGCTGTGCCTTTAGCCTAGGTGTAATTCTGATACTTTTTAAAGTGTTAGGGATGAAAAGTAACATAATTCATTCTAATGAATATCATAATGAAACTGTATATCTAGGCCTATACATTTATATAGGCCTAGAAGCGATGCGACGAATACATCGCATCAGTGGGGCATACCCTGAATTTTCTCTGCGATTGAGTGTGATCAATCTATCGCAATAGGGGTAATAAAACCCGCCGAGGGGGCGTTTATGGGGATATAAAACGTGTGCGACAATCGCATCACACCAGTGGCGCCGGGCCTTTAGATCTCCCACTCTCTAAGTCATATGGATGATACAGAAAATAGGTGGATCTTTCATGTAGGGATACATTCCATCATGACTGTTTTTTGTTAGCTTCTTAAAGGAATATCGGACAATTTGGCTTGAAAATTAAAACCCATGTCAATTTTCTGAAAATTTAATATGATAATATAGTAGAACACATATCAGGGGTCGCCGTGCTAGTTTTGGATTTATTGATCAATGTTATGATAATTTTATATTAGAATATACTGAAATTCTAAAAAGTGTTGTTAAAACCCATGTCATTTTCCTCAAACTTTCGCAGAATTTAGTACATATCTTGTACTACTTATTTAGGTTTTAAAAACTATAGGTCACCGTCCTTGTTTTTGAAAGAATTGAAGAAAACCATATTTCTCAGTTCATTTCCTATGTAAATGTAAATTGGCCTATTTTACCTATCAAGATTAGATAAACTGGACAAAGCGTTAAATTTCCTCCTGAAGAATTAGAGTGAGTCCCAAGAAACCAGTTTTGACTAATAATTGACATTATTTAAAAATCACCAGGTGGCGCCAATGTGAATTGTAGGATATGCCTTTAAATTTTTTATAGGTTGGGGTTGATCTTACTGATAGTAGGAGCTGGTTCCATGTCGAAGCAGTTCTATATTCAATACTTATATTCTTATACATTGCCAATTTCGGTTTATTAATTCTTAGTAATTTAGTTGTATTTTGTCTGGTTCCAGTTTTTCTTTGACCTATGTTATTGTTATCCATTGTTCTACGATAGGCATAATTTAAACAATGAGCATGCACTGCACGAACATCATTATTTTACATGTCGATGGCCCGGGGTATTTTGCATATACAAGGTCGTCCAATTCCCCGTGTGTATACACACCTCACCTGTAGGTGTATATAAGCATCCAGTGAAAAGGGCCTCACTGAGAGCGGGCAGGGGGAGGTGGGGGAGGGGGCGGGGGGAGGGTTTCCTACAGAGGACACCTGTCTTTCTACCAACACAAACAGGCGGGAGGCAGTAGGGGAATAGGATATTTCCTCTTATATACGCCGGGTGTGAAATACAGCCAAGACGCGTTCGTATATATAGGGCCTCGGCGTATATATATACATATATATGAAAACAAGTCAATATTCAGCCAATACATGCACTTCCGCGATGGCGTATATAATATGAATAAAACCGTGGTTTTCGTGCAGTGATGCCTTCTCTTTATGAGGTAGGGCATATTCGCAATGTTATGGATTGTTTCTAAATTGACCTTCTATTCAGGTTATATAACATCCTGATGCATTTATTTTGTGTAATTTGTAGTTTTTCTAAGAGACCTTGACCAGCAGTACATCTCCGTAATCCATACAAGGTACTATAGTAACCTTATATAGCAGCAACATAGCACTTGGCATTAGATATTTTCTCATCTTGCTAACTTGATACATTTTGTGGGTAATTTCTTCGACGTTTGTGTGGATTTACACCAATCTAAAAGTCGGTAATCATTCCATACAGATACACTGCACGAAAACCACGAAATCAGGCGTATATATGACGTATATGAGACCGCACCATGGACATGTATATACGCCACTAGATAAGGCGTCTATGAGACGTCTAACAGGTCTAACTTCTAGACGCAAAATCCTACTGTTAGACGCGTTTCGCATACATATATAAAGCGGTAAGTTTCGTGCAGTGATACAATTACATAAGACGTACCCCCCTCTCAGCCCCACTGAGCCCCCAAAATAACCCTCTTTCTTTGCATTTCTAGGGGGAAATGTGGTTCCAGCTTCCCACAGTGCAACAATATTGGTTTAAGAAAGGAGTGCTTTTTATAAGACATATATATAGTTCTCCTATATTGATAAACAAAGATCACAAAGATCATTTGTCATTTGTAATTATTCAAATGATACCCAATTAGGCCTTTAAAAGGTTTTACAATCAAGATTGATAATATAAGATTGGATTTTCCAATAAGATAGAGACTTTTATGACCAATAGGAAATGGTAAAAACAACAGTGGTGGCGCCTATGTGCACATTTACACCAGCTTGTAATTATCCGCTTAAAGACTTGCAATTGCCTCCCGGGGCAATTGCTCAGATAATTGAGCGTCCGTATTGGTACCACCAACGGCGCCTTCTTCGGCACCGCCATCTTTTTCCAGTCTGTGAAGGCTCTTCTCTAGCTCCATCATGCATCTCTCACCTGATTCAGGACACTTAGGTCAGCCTTTCCTGTAAGTCCTACCATCATATGTAAAACCACAGCTTCGAGCACACTTCCATTAGGAGAAGGAGTACCCACCGCAGTAAAATGGTGTAGCGCGACATCGCGAGCGGTACCAACATCCTATCAGAAAAAAATTTGTTTGTTGAAGAAGTTCCACATAAAACCAGACAAGCTAATATAATGTATAAATGATTTATTGGGGATAAAGATACATCAAGATAGGGGACGATTGGGTTGGGTGTTTGCAACGTTTCGTCTTATTTAATAAGACTTCATCAGGCAGTGTAACCCGTACCTTACAGAGGTGAGGCTTGTAGCACCAGTAGGGGGGTTGGCCGTCAGTAGCGCCACCTGGGTTTATAGACAGATATACCCAGGAGCATATCTTTATTACATATATATATATATATATATATATATATATATATATATATATATATATATATATATATATATATATGTGTGTGTGTGTGTCTGTGTGTTTATAACTACAAGTGGGATTAACATTTATTATCCACCTAATACAAAGTGTCCATAGAAAACACATAGGGAGTTTGTATGGACATACCCGGCGCATACGAATATGTTGTATGCTCCGGTAGGCGCATACGGAAAAATAGTGCGTATGGAAAAATATTGCACAACTCAAATGAACTGATATCGACATGTCACTTTTGCAGAAAAGGTAGATAATAAATACAATATAGACTGGTTTCAGATAAAAGCGTTTGTATGCTCCTCGCAATTGACTCTACGCAATATCCTCGCATATGCTCGGATATTACTACGCGTCAACATCTCGGAGCATACGACCGCTTGTATCTGAAACCAGTCAATATTGTGTATGTATGTCTGCAGGAGAAGCATTTACATAAGCCAAAAAAGAGGCAATTAATTACACCTGAGAAGACATATTTACATGGAAAGTAAATATAGTTAAACTGACATTTTCATGTTGCGTAATTGTCTCAAAATGTACCAAGAGACATCCAGTAATCCACAGAGCTCTGCTTGTTCTACTGGTTCTTATTATTATATTTCTATTTAGTACAACAGACAGCTCTTGCTTATGAAAGATCTTCCACTGCTGAGGTATAGGTACTCAGCTTTAGGTGTACATGTAGATAAATCATGTCAGTTACAGGATGAACAGTAGTCATTCGACTCCATATCTTCCGTTCATACACAATGGTAGAGTAACAGTAGACTAAGCTTCCATTGAAAATACTCTAGCTATTGATTTTGACCAAGAATGGAATCACTTTTCCTAAGTACAGTACATACCTTTAATTTCTTTTTTAAAGCCAAACTTCGTTTCACTATGTTGAATCACTACATCAAGATTATTCCACAATTCTATGATTTAGTTTATTCTTCGCTCCTTGAATCATACCAAGTGCTATTCTTATCCAAATACTAGGCTACCTCACCACTCTCCTAGCAGATATTCTACGCTCTACTTCCTGCGGCCGCTTGTATCTCTGCACCGACCTGCCTGTTTGGGACAGAATCTGTCCCATCCGCCAGTTTTTTCGAATATCCTAAATTCTGAAAGCTTTGGGGAGTATTTTGTGTTATATTCATCTATAGAGATACACATATTATTATGGTAAAGATAAACACTCATTTCTGTTATTTGTTATTTCAAACCAGACACAGTCTCTGGGATTACTTTCTTCAGTGGAAAGCACCTCATGTGTTGCAGGGTTTTGTTTTGTCCACAAGACACATGGGCTCACTCTAGCTTTAAGGATAATAGGTGAGATCTGGAATAGAAGGAATGCCATTGATGTATTACATAAGGTGGATAGTATTGACTTTCTAGATAATCGAAGGAATATGCAGCTACTGAGCGTAATGTATAATGTATCCACTTGTTGAATGTTACTGTCAATCCCAGTGGAAGATCTAACTCAGGTTAGAACTGGAGCTTATTGAATAAAAAAAAAGAAAAAAAAGGGGCAGCCTAATCAACCTTGGATTCACATTATAAAGTGGTTTAAAGCTGAAAAAGAAACAGCTTTAATGTCTGTATAGCTCATTTAACAATTCCCATATTTCACATCTCATAATATATGAGTTCTTTGAGTTTCAAAACTTTTGACAGTTGCCTTGTTTTGAATCTGAAATTTTAGCTGGTTCCCCTGTCCTTATTTAGATACCAGGGAACCAGTGTTGGGTTGAGGCAGAGATTAATGTAAGGAATAATGGGGCAATTAGATGATGAGATGGTTAGATGATTACACAATTATACATGATAATTACAAATAATCATGACATCTGTAGTGATCACTGGGTTGAGTCTAGTCTAATCTCAGATGATTGTATAGATTGTACCAGCAATTAGATGTGTGAACTCACAGGTTAGTTTGTGTTTATTATCTCACCCCAAATATTTTTTCTCCATAGACTTAACACTGGAAACTCGTATCTAACACCAATTAGATATTTAGGAAAAATATCCAATGGGGGATAATGTCACAAATGTTAGCCCATTAGTCAATATTAAGGGTGAGATAAATTCAGAAACCCATTCAAGTTTAGGGTCAGAGCTTGATCCCATCTCATTTGAATCACATAGCAATTCACGCGGCTTCGCCTTGTGAATTACTATGTGATTCAAACTCGATGGGATACGAGCTCAGACCCTAAACTTTCATGGGTTTCCTCTATAGAATAAGCCGGGTGATCTGGTAGCCCTTAATCACAGGAAAACAGAGATGAGAAGCTTCAATAAAAAAAGGTTTTATTTACTCTTCCTACAATCCAATGAATATAGCATGGGAGAACCGAACACTGCGCGAAACAAACCACTTTATATATGTATATGCGCCCGGCGTATATAGGTATGGTCTTGCGTATACAAGGTCATCCTATTCCCTGTCTGTATATGCCTTATCTATTGGCGTATATACGTGTGCATGGTGCGGTCATATATATGTCATATATACACCTGTTGTATTTACACCACTATCAAATTAGTTCCGATCTCTGCCACTTGGCGACACCACTGGTAGCATATTTCATTTTATATTAACCATCCAAGTCTGTATGGAAAAATGCAATCTTATATTACCAATTTATTTGATAAAACCTCTATGAAACCTGATTGAGAAAAATTTATCAATTACACATAATAAACCCTGCAGTATGTTGTCTTTTTACCGTTTTTACTATCCATTCTTGCTTGCACTGTTGGTTCCGCTTTTCATGTCTGTCTAACACTTTTGTCACAAAACTAGTATAACAGGTCCATGATGTGTAGATTTGTCTAATTCTTATGTTTGGTGTCTGTCTTTTCCTAAGGGCAGCTACTTGTGTTGTCACGAAACTAGACAACCCCAATGTCTGTATGGTGTCACAGACATGTCACAAGACTCGTGAAACAGGTCCCAGGGATTTCTCACAGAGGCTTGCTAATTGGTGTTAGTGGCGGTAGGAAGCCAGTCCACTATGGTCTAAAAATCAGGTCTCACTGTACTAATTTCTGATTTAGACATCAATACTATGATAATATTAAAATAGAACATAAGATTTTTTTTTAAAGTAGTATAATATTTAAGTTTAGATAATCAAAAGTCACCATCCTTGTTTTTGAAAGAACCAGAGAAAATTATATTTTTCAGTACGTTTCCTATATAATTTGACCTAACAAGATCGAAAGAACTGGACAAAACGTTAACTAGAATAGGTTTTTTACTGATAATTGATAATATTTAAAAATCACCAGGTGGTGCCACCTTGAATTGTAAGGTATGCCTTTAACTTGTTTTTTTCACTTCTAGATTAAAGGAAGAAGTGGAAGATGCTGGGGGGGAATCAGAAAGTGCGGAACAGTTTGCTGAGAGGATGTTTAAAACTGTCTCAAACGGCTTCACTTCGATGGGCATTGCAATCGGAATACAAACAGGGATGTTTGAATCATTGGCAAAGTTCTCTGAACCAATGACATCACAGGAGATCGCCGATGCCAAGGGTTATAAGGAAAGGTATACATTAATATTGTTATTCAAATTTGTGTCCGAATAACATTGCAGAGACAATATAATGGACAAAATGTCGGCTCTGCCTTCAAGGTATCATAATTAGCTGTATTGACAGTACCATGATATTCTATATGTCTAATATCTATTACCTATCTATTAAAATTTTACATCAATATTTATATACATCCCAATATATCGGGTTAATTTGACCTAGTTCGAATCTGCTACATCCACAGATTCATAGATATAGCTCCTTAACACAAGGTTAATAATCAGTCTTGACGATACTCAGAGACCTATATTCTAAACAGATCCACCCAACCATATAGAAAATGACTAGGAAATATCCGCACTTGAATAGTTGTTCCCGATGTTGGCATCTTCTTCTCAAGTTAGGCATCTAGTAATTGATATTTCAAATCCTCTCACATGCATTATAACGGGCACTATGTGGATTAAGCAATGAAATTTTGAAATTACTTTCAGGTATGTCCGTGAGTGGCTGGGTATTATGGTAACAAGCAGGATAATAGAGATAGATGACGACAAGAAGTATTTCCTACCAAGGCATCATGTCCCCACTATGTTGGACCCTGGAGGCGTGGTCAATTATACCCCAACTCTACCGATGTTCGGCAACGTAATGGATGATCTTCATGACTGTTTCAAGGCTGATGGACCCCGAGGTATGACAAATCAAATCATTCCTATCATGATAGAGTGGGTTTGTAGCAGTGTAACGATTATTTGGTTCAATATATAATTCCACCAACAAAATCAAAATGCTTTGATTCTGTCAGTTAGCAAGGAAGTCAAACAATGGTGGCCTTATCTTCTAAAAAATAAATGGTGACCATTTCAATGACTGTTTACCAATATTTCTTTCACTGCACGAAAACCACCATTTTACATATGAATGCGCCCAGCATATATATGTATGCTTTTCCGTATACAATGTAGTCTTATTTTACGTCCTGTATACGCCTCATCTGTAGGCATATATAAAGGTCCATGTTGCGTTCATATATATGTCATATAAACGCCTAATTATATTGTATTTACACCACTATCGAATAGTTCTGATCTCTGCCACTTGGGGACACCACTGTAGTATATCACATTTGCCATTAGTCATTAAGTCCTTGGTATATGGAATATCCAATGTTATATTATCAATTTTGCTTATAAAATTGTTCTAAATCCCTATTTAATATCTTTTCTTTAATTACATATAATAAACCCAGCGCTCTTTTATAATTTTTAGCGTTTTTTTTATAGATACTTTCAAAACACCATTGTTCTGTATTGTTCTGGATGAGTGTGTATATAAGGAACGCAATGTATAAGAGTATGGTTATAGACGGGACGAAGACATCAGTGTTAGTGCAGGCACGCAGAGAGAGTGGCTGTGAGGGCAGCTGCGAGGGCGGCTGCAAGGGTGGCTGTGAGGGAGGCGGCCACGTTCCCACTGTGTAGGGAGAGGACTTCACTGTTGGTTGAGTGGGTGTAGGGAGTCGGGTGTAGACATAGACAACAATCGATGGTTTTGTGGACAGGCGGCCGTAAACCACGAGAGCTGCCTGTCCACAAAATCATCGTTTGTTGCATTTATTATCCATCTTTTCGAATAAATTAAACCTTGTAATTCCCATATTAATGGGTATAACAATAGGGACTATTTCTTTGCTCTATAGCAAAAGGGACTATTTTCCCCGTACACCATGGTTTTGAGGCCGTATACCACAGGTTTGAATCCATATACCACAGTTATGGTATCTGACAGGTTTTATACAATGGGTCATGGTTTACTGAGTCCCTATGCATTTTCAATGGGGGCTTTGTATACGATGGATAATAAACCTTGTAATTCCCATATTAAAGGGTATAACAATAGGGACTATTTCTTTGCTCTATAGCAAAAGGGACTATTTTCCCCGTATACCATGGTTTTGAGGCCGTATACCACAGGTTTGAATCCGTATACCACAGTCATGGTATCTGGCAGGTTTTATACAATGGGTCGTGGTCCCTATCGTTTTCAATGGGAGTTTTGTATACGATGGATAATAAAGGTACTGAACCAACGGGAGCGAGAGCGGTGGGGGCATCACCTCAGATGGAGAACCTTTTTAATTTTTAATTTTTAATTTTTTTTTTGGTATCATTTCTTTATTGAGTTCACTGTTTTACAATCAGTCCGTATACTACACATGGATGTATATTGTTACTCAATAAAGGGGCTTAGACCTCAACCTTTTCATAAGGCTGGTTTCCATGGTCTAGCCAACTGTTGTTATAAAGCACAAGTTTGTAACTTAATCAATATCATATATTCTTATTGACAGAGTATTTCTTACACACACACATATATATATATATATATATACGCCTGGCATATATATGTCACGCACAAGATATTTCTTCTCATATACAGACAGTGTGAAATACAGCCAAGACGCGTTCGTATAGAAAAGGAAACAGTTTTGTATATGCCTCATAGGTTGCCAATGGCCGTTGGTCACGGGCGCTCATTGCTCCCCCTGGCGCATCCCCTCTCCAGCGCACCCTGCGCATCCACCCCCTCTGGTGTCGGCCACGTGAACCACGCGGTTACGTGGCACCGCACTGCTATCATCTTCCCCTCATTCTCCGCCTGTACTTCGCCATGTACACACGTACTTTTTACTTACGTGCCCGAATTCATTGGCCAATAGAAACTTATTGTGCTTAAGAGCACGACTTTAGTTGCCTGGTAGAGTAAGGCTGTTTATCTCACCCCTGGTACAAGCTTCACCATAGAAATAACATTAGGAAAAAATACTCAACGATCACCCCCGTACAGTGACGATACTACGCCACGGCCGTGGCGTAGTGAATTTGAGATGACGTCATATGGATTCGCTAGATATATTCGAGCTGTTCCGATATTCTGATACTATCTAACATCATAGAGAGGGGTAAGATAAATCCAGAACCGCACTCGAATCGTAAAATAGTCAATACTCCACTCGTTTGGATGTGCCATAATCGTCACTCGGCTTTGCCTCGATGACGATGCAGGCACATCCAAACTCGTGGAGTATTGTCTATTTATACGATTCTCGATGCAGTTCTATATAAGTCTTGCAGTATCTGATAAGAGCATTAAGGTGTGTTGAGCCCCTATTATCGCTCGGACGGGCTCTTCCACCACAGTGATCCAGCCAGACAAGCTCTCATGATTAGTCCCGACCTAGCGAGTCTACAAATCAGCTCGATGAGACTGAATCATATCTCCTGGTTGAGTCTGCATTCAAGACATTCAAGGAGTATCCATATTTGCATTTCCAGTGAAACTTTAAGCCCAATGGCCATCTACCGATTTTGAAACATTTATGTACGTTTATCAGCAACAAACGGAGGGAAATTTGTTTCAGGCGAGGTATCCTAACTGAGTCGGTAGATGTAGGACAGCTAGGCAAGGCTACCCAGCGATTAGTGAACCACCTCCTTCAGAGGTCCTTTTGTCCCCGACAAGTTGTTGTTTTCCCCTCCCCCAGCGATCAGTGGACCATACACCGATTTTATCAGTGTGTGTATATATGTCGGTAGGTGTAGACTGATTTCCTTAGGACTAATACCCTCCAGCCCCTCTCCCCGAAGGCCGCAGGTCGAGCGAGGGGTTACGTAATTTGCCTATGACAAGGTGACCGGTTCCTATACAATTTGGGAACTAATCGTTGAACCCTAAATCGGTAGACGGGCATCCGGCTTTAGTCTTACTGAAGAACTTGTATTATGTTTCTAGGGATTCCTTACTCTCGCTATCCTGGTTTCCAAGATTGGAGGGTATCAATCACACAACCTCAGACTGAGTGGGGGAACCTGCGTAAAAGCCTCTCCTCTGTCCCTGGCATCTTAGAGAGACTAGGTAACTGATTTATCATATTCGGAGAACAAGTCTGGAGAACAAGGTGAATATTCACAACCAAAACCATCGAGGAACACATGTGATTCAGACATACTCACTATTATTACCCATTTTGCAATAACTATCAGTGTGCAGTACAAAATCCATACAGCTGGCCAGCAAGTATCAAACATTTGTGCATAAATATATAATAACATATTACCTGAATATTCTAGGTTGAGAAACAATACAACTAAATGAGATATCTTTGATGATATTTGGCATTTGCATTAGCTGCCTTACCTTCATCCATGAAGTGTTGTACTATCTTGAGTACTACCTTCCATACCATCTGGCCAGCAGAGGTTGACATTAATGTTTTGTTTCAGTTGCCTGAATCCCATCTATTCCACAATTTTTGGTTGAAAATATTCACCTTGTTCTTCTAGCTCTGTTCCCTTTTTATAGTGTGGTACCGCTACCATTGTATTTACTGTATATATAATATATA
Organism: Alentia gelatinosa; assembly: GCA_950022655.1. Taxonomy (NCBI): domain Eukaryota; kingdom Metazoa; phylum Annelida; class Polychaeta; order Phyllodocida; family Polynoidae; genus Alentia; species Alentia gelatinosa. The sequence continues at coordinate 170,604,814 of OX465579.1, forward strand.
ACTACTGTATTGATACAACTGTTTGTATGACATATTTTGTTAGTCTTAAGAAACTATATGATGCATCACTCGACTTTACACAACTGACTTGAATGTTATATCTAATTATTCACTATTGTTCTGTAACTAAAGATGAACTATGCATGATATATTGTTTACGCATATTGAAAGGTACATGCCAAACTATATTACTACTGCATGCACGAATCTATATTTACATTACTGCATGCATCATATCTATAATGAATATGTACATATCTCCTCGTATCGGAGCATTAGCTAGTCCGCCGTTGCACCCACAGCCCATATTTCGATTGTAAACCGAAGCTTGTACCTTGCTGGTTATGAACGAAAACAGGCATTCCTTGCCTTTTCCTAATCAGGATAAATAAACTGATCTAAAAAAAAAAGTACTTACAACCAAAATATCTCTGTACAGATTCCATTCAGGTACGCTAAACATGTCTCCTTATAATCTGTATATTTGATATCTAATGATTTCATTCCTGTAATAAGATACTACTTACTCACAAAGCCTGTCTCTTTATTGTACCTGCTGTGGTCACTTGAAGAGCTTCAAAACTTTTTTTCATCAACAGAGGAAGGCATTGTGATCTGCGATATGGGAACGGGACCAGGAACGATTCCTATGACAATTGCTGAGCGCTTCCCCAAATCTACCATCTGGGGTTTGGATATCTCTGAGGAAGGCATTGAAATGGCCAGAAAAGAAGCAGCAAAGCGAGGCCTCAAAAACACAGAGTTTCATGTACAAGACATTTGCAACATGCCCGCTGATTGGGCCAATAAATGGGATCTGGTGACGATGTTTGATGTAGCACATGACGTACCACACGCCTCCAAGATGATGAGAGAGGTGGTACGTGTGTTAAAACCTGGTGGGTATTATCTGATGTTTGATATTGCTGTGCATAGTGATATGAAGGCCAACATCGGTGTTAAGATTGCCCCACTCGTATATACAGCAAGCCTATTCCACTGCATGGTGGTCTCACTTAGCGAGGAAGGGGGAGAAGGTCTCGGAAGTGCATGGGGAATTGAGAAAGCAGTTGAGATGTTGAAGGAGGCTGGCTTTGCTGATGTCTGTGTGAAAGAGGGTTTAGATGCTGTTTGTAGAAAGGCTGAACATTCCTGAGTAAGATTCTATTGTGAGCTGCACTTCTGGAAAATTCCTTTGGTACTCTTATAAATTGGTAATGTTCTTTTCATTCACTGGTGAAAAGCTCTCGCTTTGGCGGTGAGTACTTTCGTTTAACACCCTCCCGACTTTTGAAACAGCTCCCAGATCTTTTTCTAAACAGATGGGAAGAGCATGGCAGGTTTGACAGAAGCTGTCACTCCAGTGAAGATATCTAAATTCAGCTGTTGTTTATGCTTGGGCACATGTCCAGAAAGATCTTATGAATTGTTTGTCCACCACACACAAAAACAGTTGTAGATTTGAAACCTGGGAGCTGTTTCAAAAGTCGGGAGGGTGCTAAATGAGAGTACTCATCGCCAATGCGAGAGGCCAACAATGGAACTTGAGGCGTCGCTGTCGAGGTGGAGGTGCCGCTCTCTATGGGATATTGTTAGTAGTTTTGCGGCCGCTTTGATTTGAGGTGCCGCTCGCTGTTGCCGGTCTCTCGCTTTCAAAATGTGACGTGCCGCTGGCGAGACCTCACTCGACTTTTAAAACAGGTCCCAGATTTCAAGCCACAAACAAAAACAAAGCTTGTAAAATCCAAGTTTGTTCTTTGGTCACAATAAGATAGACACAAAAGATTACTCAAAGACAAGGGAGGTCAGTGCAGAGATACTAGTGGCTTCAGGAAGTAGAGCGCAGAATCTATATATTTGCTAGGAGACTGCCTGATCTTGGCAGGTAGAATGATGTCACACTAATGCCGGCTATACCAAGCTAATAGCATGCTGCTCTAACCAACCCGCCACATAGCCCATTTCTAAACGTACAGACAGATTTGGATATGTAATATGATGATATTTAGTCAGATTTTGATAGCACTGTATCAAATTATGTGCAAGCATGTCCTGTGGGGAAAAATTGACATTTTACTTTTAGGTTCGGTCCTTCAATTGTCTGAAAACTTTGATGAGCAGATGAGTTTTCATGATCGCTACTGCATTTAATGTAGTGTCAAAGAAAAACTTTATTGGTATATTCCTGTTCACCATTTTCTATGAAATACCATCTCCATCTAGGCATAATGTATACAAATGTTTGTGCCCTAAGGCAGTAGTGATTGATCGCTAGTACAGAGTACAGAGAAAAGGGGGTGTTACACACAGTTTTTTGTGTGTTTTTTTATAGGTTTTTTATTTATCCTGGAGGGATCTGTTCGGTGGAATGGCACCGATCTTCCACTGTCATGTAATGAATCCTATACCTTCATTAACTTATAACCTTGACACTAACATAGTCACTGACCTTGAAAGAAAATTGATGTGTACTGAACCAAGAATGTCATTTATCACTAATAAGAACTGTTTATAAAATATCTCACTTACATGTAAAGCTTCTTAACAATGGTATCCAACTCATTTTAGAGTTTTACATATTTACGTATCACGAAAAATAGACATGATATGATTCCAAAATCTCATATTCCCACTGAGAACTGAAGTAGAAAGATAACTGAAGAAACTATTACTTAATGTCATGCACAATAAGTGCCTATTGTTGCTTTGGAAAGTAGTCAGTGTGCCTTAGCCTATTTGAGTGCCTGATAAACGGAACTGCTGAAATAATACACTGTGTAACAAAAAACAATAAAGCCATCTAAATCTTAATTGTATTGTTGAGTTGCATCTGTTTAAAGAGGGATTAGTAAATGGGGTGGGCATTGGACTCATGTTGTGTCTGGGGATTGGGCGTTGCTTTATACTAGGGCTTCGAAATACTTTTTCTGTTCGTTTGTTTGTTTGATTTTACATCTGATCAACAATACTCTAGAAGAAACCTATGAAAGTTGATAACCAGAGCTTGTATCTCATCAAGTTTGAATATTGCAGGAATTCACAAGACAAAGCAGCATGTATTACGTAGTGATTCAAATGAGATGGGATTGAGCTCTGACCCTAAATTTGAATAAGTTTCTGAATTCATCTCACCCCTGACATTGACTAATTGGCTAACATTTGTGACATAATCCCCCATTGAGTATTCTTTCTATGATCGACAGGGCTATCTTATCCAGTCAAAGAGACGCACATACCACAATTGACATCACCTAGTGACATTATAAGTGACAGAACACTCGTATTTGTACGCTCTTTTAAAAAAAAATTAAAAGAAATAGAGTGACTACATAAATTCATACATGTTAATTCACATATCCATCACCTAATAACCCGATTTACTCGGATAAAAAACTGATTTAATTTCAACCTACGATTAAATATTTACTCTTGTTACAACGTTAAATCCTTCACAACATTAATAAATTTACTGTTAAACAACTTACCGCCTTACCCCTGACTCCAAACCAACACCTTAGTAGAAAACTAGCATGAAAATAACTTACTATCACTCATTAGTAAATGAGCAAACTGAGTCACTTTAATGACTCACTAAGGACCTAAGTAGACCTAACATACACAGATTAGCCTTGATAAAGACTATGTAATAGTAGAAACGTCGATTCTGTAAAACAATCCTATTCCTATATACCTGTGAGCGAACAACCTATGATAACCTAACGCTGCTGGGGGTGAAATAACTTTGTTTACTGCCCAGGTTGACGTTTACTGCCCAGGTTGACGTTTACTGCCCGGGTTGACGTTTACTGCCCAGGTTGACGTTCAGAGACGTTTTTTTTATCGATATTAGTCGACAATTGAAGGTATATAGGAATAGGGAAACCACGTACCGGTGGAAATAAGTCAAAGATACGGGGCGCAGCTACGCCTTGGGCAGTAATTTTTTCAAGCCTTACCGAGTAACTTTGACTTATTCCCACCAGAATATAATTTCCCTCTACTACATCTCAGTGGTTGTATTATTATCTTCATCATTATCTTTATTTTTTTCTAAATACTCCATGGGCATTGAGTATGAGCATCTCTAAATCAAAAACTAGCACGGTGACGCCCGAATTTTAAGCTAGCTATGTATTCTATAACACATTGAGCTCATCAAATTACCAAAAAAATGACATGGGTTTTAATCCACAGGCCAAATTGTCCGCTGTACCTTTAAGAATAGGAGAGAGAATAAGAGATGCATTTTATAGAGAGAAGAACACATCTAGACCTATGTCTGCATTTGCTAAGATCACAGTTTTAATTGATGATCTTACAACCTTTGCCACAAATTTTACGTCACTTCGAAAAAGGCCAAAGCCAAGTGATCTTACAAAGTTCACGTAAATTTCAGGATTTCACATTAATCACTCGATGGTGATGTAGCCAATTAAGGCGACTATGACGGAATAATTATATACTCCTTGGTGTCGCTGCTTTTAAGAGGGGCGTCCACCAACCACGATAAGGCTACGACAATGGCTTTCCGACAAGGTCCACGACAGCTCTACGATTGGAAGCCTTGTCGTAGCCTTGTCATGGTTGGGGGACCCCAGTTCCTGACAAGATTCTACGACAAGGCCACAACAGGCTGCGACATGAAGCTTGTCGGGGGCCTGTCGGGGGCCTTCCGACAAGGCCAAGACAATATCGAACATGTTCGATTTTTGCTATGACTGGACCTTTGTCGTGGAGTGTTGTGGTTTCCTCGATATCACTGTCGTAGTGTGTCGGAACCATGGGCGCCTTTTTCACGGCAACCAGCAACGTCTACGACACGCCCTGACACCACTGTCCCGAGACTGCTCTTCTCACGACAAGGCTGCGACAAGGCTGCGATTGCAACTTTCATGTCGGCACTTGTAGGAGCCTTGTCGTGGTTGGTGGACGCCCCCTTTACACCACAGGGGTAGTGATTGGATCTATGATTTAAAATGCCAAGACACGTTCACAACTGTATTGAAATGTAGACATGTGCTTTATTTCAAAATTGTATTGGGATGACCAATCATTTACAATTTTATGTTAATTTCAACTTGCCCTCTCACGACAGGACCATCAAAAGCAGCCTTGACTAGGCTGAGGTCCTTTGCCACTTTATTGAACAGAAAGTTGTTCTATATACAACAGCGAAAAATGTAAAAAAAAAAATAAAATAAAATAGAGATTCAATAAAGACACTTAAACAAAACAAAAAGATGGTGTTCGTTGTAATCTGGTGAAAACTAATTCAGAACGGGATTTCAAAACAAAGAATTAGTCCAAAATAAAGTGGAAAACAGGTCTTACATCATACATGTAGACACTTTTCTGTATGCCTTACCCAGCGTTTACACTAGACGATTATAGGCGGCGATTCTTGAATTTTGCACCATCCAACGACTTTTATCTGTGAATGGCTAGAAACCAGTACATACAAAAAGTGTAAACGCTGGAGGAAATTATTGGTTTGATGACTAGTGTGTCCGATATTATGTAATCGAGCACCACCTGATGACTATAGGCTAGACGATCTATAGTCGTCACGTTTTAGTCGTCTAGTGTAAACGCCGGGATAGAGACCCAGAGACGATGTGGGTCAACTTTCTTCAATACTTATAGACGGTTAATTCTGTGTTAGCGAACACACTTAAATATTATAAAATGATAGACCTTGTACGAGGTCCAGAAAAGGGTCTTCATGTACGAGCCTACATTATCAAACAGGGCCCTAGATAGCCAAAACCAACGAGTAGAAATGGAAATATCAAATATGATCGCTCCATAGAGAACAAAATGGATTTGGTTTGCCATTATCCCCACAGAGGGCATGCGTATCGGAGATCTACCTTGGTTCCGTTTTTGTCCACCAGGTAGCAACGCTGAAAGTAACGACTGTGGCTTGAGATGCCTCTGTCGTTATCGCATCATGATTCAGCTTGGATTTCGGTGGTTTGAAGGTCTCCCAACATCTTCTAGAATTGAAATCTTAATGTCCAACAAAAAATACCTGCATTTGTATTTGTTACATAGTCTTTGCTTCTACAGGGAGTTTTCAAATCATCTTAGAATACATGAACCGGTACTACCCGCCATTTTTGGATTAGCCAATCATAGCTTTTGCTTATGTGTAAACCTAACTCGAAAACTTCAACCTAGGTAGGAAAACCTCAACCTAGGAAAGCGAACGCCAATTACTACAGCACGGTATGTAAATATGGAGTGTTCGCCCAGAGGTATATAGGAATAAGGGAAACTATGTTCCGGTGAGCAAAAGTTCAAAGTTACGAGGTAAGGCTTAGAAAAATTAATTTTTCCAAGCCTTACCGAGTAACTGACTTTTGCTTACTGGTACTTGGTTTCCCTATTCATATATACCTTCAAATATCGATAAAAATAGTTAATTCTTTACCTGAAACACTTTCGAAGCAAATGGCCATCCTTATCGAGTAACCACAACAGCTATTGTTTCGTCCCGCTGCTGTATTGTATCACTTCATCAGAGCGGTACATAAACGTCAGAGCGGGACGAAAACATGAGAGCGGGACGAAAACGTCAACCTCGACACATAACTTATTTTTGATGCACCCCCCAGCAGCGGTCTGTAACTCTAGTTAGTTCAATAATGGGTATATAGGAATAAGGGAAAATTGCTTCTGGGTGAAAGAATTCCAAGGTTCCGAGGTGAGGATGCTTTAAGTTACCTTTAAATATTGAGACAAATTGTAATTTGCTGGACAGGGCAAGCCATGTGTATGTAAAAAGGCCTATTTCAGCGCCAGAGTAAAGACAGATTTAGCGGACAAAGCGACGATGTGGCCATTCAACATACTAAAGACAAATGCGGGTAGATATTGCCCTAGATATCTACACTCAATTTTAAACAGGTGCTGCCATCTAATTTCATGAAAATGTTGCAGTTTCCAAGAAGCACCAATACTTTAGATTGGCAACCAACCCTGTCTGCGCTGAGCTACGATATAGGGGTTGGTCGGGTTAAATCCCACACGGTTTTCCTTCTGTGTTCGCCTCAAACCAGGTAATTCTGTTCAATTTAGGTTCTAAAAGAAGAAATACTCATAAGACATAGTCATAGTGTCACAAATTAACAATGAAGTCTGGCTTTATGGTGGTTTTATTCTAAAATTATACACAAAAGGAAATAACAAAATAGTAAGTTGGCTTCGAGGCTATTAAATAGTAAACTCCAAGCAGTACAAAAGGTCTGATGGTGGACTCTGGATTTAACCTGACCAGAGCTGACTTTGTTTTGCTCTGGTTGTCAGTGTACCAATACTTAAGCACTCAGCTTCTCCAGATGGCCTTCCCATAGAAGTTAGCATGGTGACATGGTATTTTCTTTAGCATTTATCATTTGTATATCTTCCAAACTATCAGAATCCAGAATTATTTGAAGATCAACGTCATCTAGCCATGAAGTCAAAGTATTGTGCAGTTTCTCATAGATACTTTTCAAATGGCCTTCCCATCGAAGTTAGCATGGTGACATGCCTTTTTTGCATTTTCTATTTGCTGATATATGGAACTTATAATATTATCCCTACACAAAAATCAATAGAATTTAGAAATCGCCCAACTACCAGCATTTGTCTTTAAAAAGTTACAGTGAACTTCAAATTGCCCAATTGGAAAACTACCAGATGGCACCACTCTGACTGGAGGGTATGCGAATGGAGAACAATCTCAAGATGGATTTTATAGGGAGCGGTGCTCTAAAAAAACTTACATTATGAAACAAACACAGAAGTATACATAGAGAAACTCTTAAATATTGGATTTCGATGAATAAAACGTAAATCATTTTCATCACAGTGATAACTGGGAACGGTAGGCCACTCCCGTTGGGTTTAAACAAATGAATTGATATAGCAACTGTTTCTCTCAACAGAATATTATTAACTTCAGATATCCCGATCTTTTCTATTGGATGTGGACAAAGCAGCAAATTACCCGTTAAAAAAAAAGTCACAATGAACCAGTTTCAATTTAAAATTGTTAATATTCGAAAATCACCAGGTGGCGCCACCGTGGCTAGACGGAAATAACTTTAAGAGTGGGTGGAGAATATTCCCAGCCTGTTATTTATAGCAAACGTTCGCAGCCTCCTATGAACCTTGCTGTGAGGTATAAATCTCCCATCAACCCAGCCCTGTGACCTCCTACCCCAACACCCCCACAACCCCCCACAACCCCCACAACCCCCCACAACCCCCACAACCCCCACAGCCCCCACAACCCCCCACAACCCCCCACAACCTCCACGACCCCCCACATCCCCCCAACCCCCTACAGACCCCCCACAATCCCCACAACCCCCACAACCCCCCTACAGCCCCCAACGCCCCCCCACCCCCTACAGCCCCCAACGCCCCCCCCCCCCTCCCCCACCCCCAACTCCACAACCCCCACCCCCACAATCCCCACCCCCACAACCCCCCATAGCCCCCCACAACCTCCCCACAATCCCCCACAACAACCCCCCCCCCCACGACCGCCCACAACCCCCCACAACCTCCATGACCCCCACAACCTACCACAACCCGCCACAACCCCCCGCAAACCCCCACATCCCCCCAACCTCCCACAGCCCCCCACAGCCCCCCACAACCCGCCACAACACCCCCACATCCCCCCATAACCCCCCACGACCCACACAACTCCCCACAACCCCCCAACACAACCCCGGCAACCCCCCCACCCTACCCAACCCCACAACCCCCACAGCCCCCACAATCCCCCACAACCTCCCACCACCCCCACCACCCCCCACCCCTAACCGGAAAGCGCCAAACAAGGATATTTTCATTTCATTTCTGGCGCTCCGCTTGACTTGGCCGGCATAATGGTGCCGTCGTCTCGCAACACCTCTCATTTCACGCATGAGTGGTTTCCATCATATTGGGACGATAATGTCGCGGGGGTGCATGTTAACCCGAGTGACAGCCGGGCGGGCAGGAACCGCGGACCGCTGGCCTGGGCCACCCCAGACTGTGAAGTATAGTAAACAGTGAGGGGACAGAGGGTGGAGGGCGGGGGGAGGTGAGGTAAGGGGGTGGGTGATTGTGTCTGTGGTTAGATGTGGTGGGTAACATGTGGTAAGCTGAAGTTAATGATATTTGACGCCGTAGTTATTGTAAAGGTCATATCATGGCGATATCATGGGGCCTGTTTAATAATGATGAGATGATCATAAGTGATATAGAGGAAACCTAAGAAATTTTAGGGCCAGAGCTCGTATCCCATCTAGTTTTAATCGCATTGTAATTCACAAGGCGAAGCCACGTGGATTGTGTAGCGATTCAAACGAGATGGGATCGAGCTCTGACCCTAAATTTGAATAGGTTTGTGAATTTATCTCACCCATCACATTGATTAATGGGCTAACATTTGTGACATAATCCCCCATTGGATATTTTTCCTAAATATCCAATGGGCATTGGATACGAGTTCCCAATGTTAAATCTATGGAGAAACGATGCCGGGGGTGAGATAATAAACAATTATCGATGGCTTTGTGGAGAGGCGGCCGCAAACCATGAGTGGGTGACGCGTCGTAATACACGAGCGATATCACTATCAATACCTCGGGGCCTGTAAAATGATAAAGAGAGGATCATAAGTAATAGACAATAATCGATGTTTCTGCAGACAGGCAGCCGTAAACCACGAGTGGTAGACGCATCGTGATACATAAGCGTCAAAGCCGCCTGTTCATATAAAAATCGTTTGTTACATTTATTATCCATTTTTTCGAATATATTAAACCTTTTAATTGCTATATTAAAGGGTAAAGCCAATAGGGACTATTTCTTTGGTCTATTGCACAAAAGAACTATTTTCTCGTATACAATGACTTTGAGGCCGTATACCATAGATTTGAATCCATATATCACATTATCTGACAGGTTTTATATAATGGGTCGTGGCCTACTGAGTCCCAATACATTTTCAATGGGGTCTTTGTATGCGATGGATGAAAACAGAAATATATGTCAAATGTACGATCATTTTAAAATGGATCGTATTTAGGGTGCAGAGCCATTGTTAGTTCATGAAGCAGTCACCAGGTGGCCGACAGTATGACGCCACAATATAGTGGTCAGAGACTGTACTGTGGCTCTTTCTTCTTACACAATTCAGCTTCCGAATGTCAAAACTTAATAATCCATCCCTTTTCTCTCTACACCCATTCCAGTTTAAGATGACTTAAAGACAACCCAGTACATTTGTACATGTTTTCTTTCAGAACAATTGCGGAAACGTCTAAAAAGATGTCTTTCGGTATATCGGGAAGGTTGGCATTATTTCATTTCGTACTCACTTTCATTTCACTCAGCTTTCAGCCGATGAACAGAACTAATTTTTATGGTTTACACGATGTAGCGTAATGTCACCATTTACCCGGCGAGAAACATATCGTTCTGACTAAGTAGCGCAATATTCAGCTACCATTTGCCGCCTATCCAACGATCCGCTTATGCCCGTGCCTTAAAGGCTTTACATATCGTTTTATGACAGGCCAATACCACACACACCCCAGAAAAGGTCCGACGATCCCTGTAGGTCCCCATCGTGATACAATAGCTGCCGTGTTAATATTATATTTCTCTCTTGTGCAGAATAAAAGCTGCCTGCATTTATGTTGGAGCGTGTCCGACAATATGATCTTTGCTTATTACATGAGGGTTGGAGGGGGTGGGGAAAAATCTGTGATTTCTCGGTGGTTATACGATCGACCAGGCACTTTAAAGTACCCCTCTCATAGGATCTCACACTCTCTAAGTGGTATTCTGTACAAAGTTCTCACTACGCTCTATGGGAAAAGAATTCTGAAAGAACTATGCTTAGAGCCTTGAGAATCCACTGGCGCACAGTATTCCTGCTAGGTGGCATCATTGAGTTTATAGGAATTTTTGGGTTGCATTGATGTACACATCTTTAGCACGGAGGCAGGCCAGTGGATTCTCAAGGCTCTAAGCCTAGTTTGTTAAGAATTATCTCCTATAGAGCGTAGCGAGAGTACAGAATATCACTTAGAGAGTGCGACGAAAAGGGTGTAGATTTTTTGTGTTCTCCTAATAGTCATTGGCCATCACCGATATACAGTCAGGGACGGACCTTCAGCACTGCTAACGCAAAATGGAAATAGGCCATTAGGAGAACACAGAAAATCTACAATGGGCCTTACTTACACTGCACAAAAACCACCATTTTATTCATATATATACGCCATCGCCGAAGTGCATGTACTGGCTGAATATTGACTGGTTTTCATATATACATTATTTGTTACCTTTATATGTTTAATCTTACTGTTGTGCTACATTCTCACTGATAAACAATTGCAACTTTCATGGAAGACCTGCCTATGGCAGAATGAATAAAGTATAAAGTGTTGGTAGAAGTACAGGTGTCCTCAGTAGGAAGCCCTCCCCCCGCCGCCCCCCCCCGGCCCCCCGCCCACTCTCAGTGAAGCCCTCTTCCCTGGACGTTTACATACGCCTACAGATGAGGCGTATATACATGGGGAATAGGACGACCTTATATACGCAAAAGTCATTCTTAAATACGCCGGGCGCATTCATATGTAAAATGGACGTTTTCGTGCAGTGTTATGTTCACCGTCTGCCTTCGTGATTGTTCACTGAAATGCTTTGAACTTGTCAGTATTCCTTCTAGGACCCTGTGATAAAATGGTTAGTTTCTCAGACGATATTGTGCTTATAGAGATGTAAGAAAAAATTCGTATTCAGATCTGAGTTGGACTAAAACTGCCAGGTATGTTACGCTTCAGAGTTTCTGCTGTATATCCGATAACATTGCGAAGTAGGATATACTATGAGTGGTACTGAGCAGCTCTGAGCAGTACTGAAAAAAAAACAGCCACTCTGAAGAAACTCTTAACAGTTCCGAGCAGTTCTTGCAAACAGAACCTGCGAGCAGTTCTTCTGCTTGTAAGGAATGATGATTCTTTGTGCAGGAAAATCTCAAATTTGTATCAGTAAATGATATATATATATTCCAAGATACTTATTTATTTCTATTTCTACATATATTCATCAACATAAGCATATGTATATAATTAGAAGGAAACCCACGAGATGAAAGCAGCTTGGTTCGTACTCCACTGAGTTTGACTGCAGAGTAATTCACGAAACGAAGCTGAGTGAATTACTCTGTGGTCAAACAGGAAGAGTGCGGACCATGTTGTTTTCATCGTGTGGGTTTCTAATTTTATCTCACCCCGTAAAACATTATTTATTGATAAAGTGAATCACCCAATTAGCCATTGAGTATTGGGTACACGGCCGTGAAGGCCGTGTACCCAATACTCAACGTAACAAAGACCATGATAAAATCGCTTTTTATCGCTATTTCTTTTCTAAATGTTAGAGCAGTTCTGAACAATTCTGATCAGTAGTTGTCAGCAGCTCTGAGCAGTCACAAACATTATCTCACCCCTGGAATAAATGTCCATAGGCTTAACTTTGGGAACTCGTTCTCCACGCCCCTACGAGAATTGCGGCTTATTCGCCACGCTATGCCGTCAAATTCGCTAACCAATCAGCGCGCAGTAGTAAGTGTAATATAGTCCCGGCTGGATAGAGCGTCATCTAAATATGAACGTAAGTTGACTATCATTAATATGTGATACTGTGTAAAGTTTCATTTAATTGTGGAGGGTGAGATAAATACAGGTGAGATAAATATAGAAAGCTACTCGGTTTATGCTTCGTTGCCGTTCTCCACTCGTTCAAACGCTGTGCGATATTCACTCCGCTTCGCATCGTGAATATCGCTCTGCATTTGAACTCGTGGAGAATGGCGACTCAACCCAAACCTTGTTGGTTTCTTCCTTAGTTTTGAACCAACCTGAGCCGCTCTGAGCTACTCTGAGCAGCTCTGAGCTACTCTGAGCAGCTCTGAGCCACTCTGAGCAGCTCTAAGCAACTCCAAAAGCTCTGAGCAGTTTCTAAGCAGCTCTGGACGGCTGTCAGCAATTAGCTCTGAGCAGCTAGGAGTAGCTCCCAAGAATTATAATCATCTGAACAGTTCCGGGCCGCTATCTGCAATTGCAGACAACTCGGAGCAGCTCTGAAGAATTCCGAGCAGCGACAAGCGGCCCAGAGCTGCTATGAACGGTTCTCACCGGTGCTGTGCAGCTCCGATTGGTTTTGAACAAATCGGAGCAGTTCTAAACACTTTTTGGGGCTGTGAGCAGCTGTGAGCAGTTCTGAATAGCTCCAGGCAGCTATCAGCATCTGCACACAGCTCCGAGAAGCTCCATGCAGCTCTGGGTAGATGGGAGCAGCTCTGAGCAGTTCAGAGCAGCTACCAACAGCTCCGATCAGTTCTTCTTAACTATAATCAACATACCTTCAATCGCAAGAAACACCCCCACCTTCCAGGAGTATAAGAAATCTCAAAACAGTGCATGCTAGACACTATACCTACTCTGTAAGGTATCAACCGATCGATTGGGCCTAAGGGTCTGAGACTAGAGACTGAGAGTCGGAATAAGGTATAACATTGTAACAGAATGATTTTATTAGCACTGATATGTCTCCATGTTTTGATATTGACTAGGTTAAGCCTTGTACTGTGAGTAATAACCCCTTATTCACTCCTCAGTGTTTACTCAACTAAAACAAAACATACGTAGTGATACAAATGTCAATGGCCACCTGCCCGATACAAGGATCATATATTGTACAAATGTGTGGAAACTGTTAAAACACATGGGTCTGGCTAATGTGAAGAAAATCAGCTCGAATGTAAAGAGCTGACACATCGCAGCCACTTTTTTTGTTGCACACGAACTCTATTACTGTTGTAAAGGACCTCCAAGAAATGTATTTCAAGCAGCAAATAAAGAAATTTCAAATAAAAAAAAAAAATCAGCTCGCATCCTAGAGCTAAGATGAAGAGCTCTGAACAGCACCGAGTAATTCGGAGCAGCTGTAAACAGTTTCGACCTGTTCAGAGGAGCAGCTCCTAGCAGCTCCGAGCAGCTCCGAGCAGCTTAGAACAGCTCTGAGCAACTCCGAGCAGCTCCGATTAGATTTGAGCTGCTCCGAGCAACTATGAAGAGTTCCCAGCAGCTCTGAGCAGTTCCAAGTTCCAAGAGGCTGCCAAAATCTCCCAACAGTTTTGAATAGCTCTGAGCAGTTTTGAACAATTTGGAGCAGCCCCGAACAGTTGCGGAAACTCTGAGCAGGTCTGAACAGCTCTGAGTAGCTCCAACCAGTTCTAAACAGTTCTGAGCAACTCTAGTCACTTCTGAACAGTTCTGAACGGCTTTGAACTCTTCTGGAGAAGTGCAAGTCACGCGAGCTACATGAGCTTCTTTCAAGTCGCACCATTAAGACGACACTTCCAGCAGTTGGCGCCGCTGAACGTGGCGATAGCCGAGTGAATATCACGTAGAAATCAAACGAGTTGGACCAAAACTAGTTGCTGTACACATCTCACCCCTGTACACATCTAAAGACACATATGATATAGACCGTGGAGAACGGACTGCAAAACTTGTAGGGGCATGGAGAACAAGTTCCCAATTTTCAGCCTATGGACATTTATTCCAGGGGTGAGATAAATGCAAATACGCCACCGTTTCTTCACGCCGCCCTCCCACATGCTCAAATGCACACAGCTCCTCATCGTACAAGGAGCAAATGGTATGTCCATCATTGATGAATGAGCGTGCAATTATGAATGAATAAAAATTAAAAGGTTTAGGATATATTCAGTCTATGGCTTATTTTCTGTAACCAACTTAAACCCAGTCAACTTGCCCTTTCCAGGGTCCAAATATATCAAGCACCAGTAGGTCAATGAGGTATTTCGGTCTGACATGATTGTTCATGTTCAGCTAGGTACACCTGAGACATTGGCCCTCTGCTCCTTTCACAATATCACAGTGTATAGCACACAGATAGTGAAGGGATAGCTTTTTTGCTGCAAGCTGAAAGTCCATGTGAGCACTCTAACCTTTAGGTAACCTATATACAGCGTACAAGCATGCTCTAACTAGCAGTGCTGCCTTAGAATCTTAGAAGAATGTGCACAGGCTATGTCTATGTTTTGTTGGAGTTAGTTCTGTGCAGAGTGATGGCTGTGTGTGCATATCCTTTACCTCACCCCTGGAATAAATGTCCATAGGCTTAACATTGGGAACTCGTTCTCCATGCCCTTATGAGTATTGCAGTCCGTTCTCCATGGTTTATATCCTGCATGTTGTCCATTCTTTTAGCGTGTACAGGGGTGAGATAAATACAGAAAGCAACTCGTTTTGGTCAAAGAAGTCATTCTACAACTCGTTTGAATGCTATGTGATATTCACTCGGCTGTCGCCTCCTTCATATCACTCCGCATCAAACTCGTGGAGAACGACGACTTTGACCAAAACTTGTTGGTTTCTTCTTTAATCCTACTCTTGCAGCTATTCCCTTTATCCTATCCCTCATATTAATCTCCATAGACTTGACTCTACGCCACGGTTATAAGATAACATATTCATATGCCACGGGTGAAATATGAACTTAAAAACACGTGACAGGGTACGACAGAATCTAAACGTCACTCAATTTCATATGATTGTTTACATGGCGTTCATTTTCTTTAGCTACAGATATCACTCAGCTACGCTTCGTGAAATCATTCTGCGAAGACAACTCACGCCATGTTAACAATCATATAACTTTTGTGTCGGTTCTTGATAGATGGCTATTTCATAAAACATAAATGATGTTCAAGGAATCTAGGTGACCTAAGTACAATTGACACTACTTTTAATTCATTTAAGTTTTGTAAGAGGTTCATATTACTCTGAAAAGTCAACCAAGTCTCAGATGATTTATTTTCTGTGGGTTTAATTTACAATTTCTTTCTTAGTTTCTTTTGTAATTTTTGTTGTTGTAATCTTCCCCCTTTTATCTTGATTTATTAAAGTGGAGTAAATCACAATAAAAAACCAGATACAATGGATATTTTTTTCAAAGATGTAATATCTACAACCAAGATGCCAATGTTGTTGTATAGTGAATCCTATCAAAGTAAAACACATCTTGATTTATGTTCCTTCTTGTTTTGTTATATCTTGGTTCTAGTCGGCTTCTATGTTCGCCCCAATGTGCATAATACATGCCTACCGTCATCACCAAGTAAAACAACAAGAGTAATTAGTCGGGGAGATGGCTGGGAATATGCATCTTTGAGGAGGCAGGTGATTATAAAACATACGTCAACGCTCTCTTCCCCCCGGACTTCTTTCAGCAGTGGTCTAGCAATATACATCAGCCATTAAATATTAAAAGTAGAGCCAGTGTTTTTTTATCAGTGGCATGGGAAGCTTCCATCCGCAGTCCTCATGGCAGAGTCGGAACTGCATTTATCAGCTACTGTTTTTATTCTCTATATATTCTATTTTATAAGAATCAGCACCAGGCAAAAAAACACACAGCCATACTCGATCGTGAATCCATCCCTTCCTTATCTAAACCATACATCTGTGGGATAATCCTATGCGGATTTCTTGGATTTATTTTTTCCGCTCGGATGTCCATCTCCTGCGGATACTTTTGCACGTACAGTAGAACCCCGCGTAAGCGGACATCCTCCTTTCCGGGCCAAAGTGTTACCCTTTACGCGAGGTGACCCTTTACACAAGGTGACCGCTTATGCAAGGTGACTGCTTACATGGGGTATTTTGTCTGTCAATGGTTAGACTATGTTGTATATGATACCTTTATACAGGTGATATTATGGCTCAGATGCACCCTTATAACAACAAAGACACCCCACAGATGCATACCTGACGCCTACAGGAACCTATACATGCCGGATCAGACACCAGGCCCCTCTGACGTGTCTGCTTACTAGGGGATTAATGGCTTTTTGTACATAAATAACTGTGCACTCACGCTAGATGTACACTTATGCGGGGTGGCTGCTTACACAGGGTTATAATATAAAGCTAATAGAGGGAAAATGTCCATTCCCAGCCAAACCATCTGTTAACACAGGGTTTCCGTTAGCCGGGGTCCTAATGTATATAGATTTCGGCTCACTTTTTTGCTTAATTGGCATTAATGAATTCCAATGAACCAATTTTCAATGACACCTAACAATATCTTAAAATAACCAGATGGCGCCACCGTGAATTGTACGTAATGCCTTTATAAGAATCAACTGGCACTCACAGCACCAGGCAAAAAAACCACACGGCCATACTCGATCGTGAATCCTCCCCATCCTTATCTAAACCATACATCTGTGGGATAATCCTATGCGGATTTCTTGGATTTATATTCTTTCCGCTCGGATGTATATCTCCCATCGTCTTTTTGTACTACGGTAGAGCACCGTGTAGGTGGACATCCTCCATTCCGGGCCAAAGTGTGACCCTTTACGCGAGGTGACCCTTTACGCAAGGTGACCGCTTATGCAAGGTGACTGCTTACATGGGGTATTTTGTCTGTCAATGGTTAGGCTATGTTGTATATGATACCTTTATACAGGTGATATTATGGCTTAGATGCACTTTTATAACAACAAAGAGACCCCACAGATGCATACCTGACGCCTACAGGAACCTATACATGCCAGATCAGACACAAGGCCCCTCTGACGTGTCTGCTTACATGGGCTTGAATGGCTTTTTGTACAGAAATAACTGTGCGCTTACGCCGGATGTACACTTATGCGGGGTGGCTGCTTACACAGGGTTATAATATACAGCTAATAGAGGGAAAAATGTCCATTCACATCCAAACTATCTGTTAACACAGGGTTCCCGTTAGCCGGGGTTCTAATGTATATAGATTTCGGCTCACTTTTTTGTTTATTTGGCATTATAATGAATCTCAATGAACCAATTTTCACTGATAATTACCAATATTTATAAATCA
Source organism: Alentia gelatinosa (assembly GCA_950022655.1). Lineage (NCBI taxonomy): Eukaryota > Metazoa > Annelida > Polychaeta > Phyllodocida > Polynoidae > Alentia > Alentia gelatinosa. Next base: position 170,622,766 of record OX465579.1, read on the forward strand.
CCGGGTGGCGCCACCGTGAATTGTACGTAATGCCTTTATAAGAATCAACTGGCACTCACAGCACCAGGCAAAAAAACCACACGGCCATACTCGATCGTGAATCCTCCCCATCCTTATCTAAACCATACATCTGTGGGATAATCCTATTCGGATCTCTCGGATTTATATTTTTCCGCTCGGATGTCCATCTCCTGCCGGTCTTTTTGTACGTCTATAGATTTGTGCTCAGCAGTAAAAGGCTGGCCGTATCGAGCCCCCCCCCCCCTGAGCAGGTCGTGGCTGATATATCCCATTGAGCTGCTCACTGCCTTTGAAGACAGACCAGTGGCGCCGGCTGGTGAGTGGCGGGGGCAGTGTGTGTCCGCTGGGATCAACGTGAATGTGGCTGATGCTGTGATGGGGAGAGAAAGAGAGTGGGGGAGAATCAGGACAGAGTCTGACCACCATCGGCCCATACTCCCACCTGCTCACTGAGTCCTTCAGATGCTCCCATCCCCCCCCCCCCCATCACACACACACCCCACTCCTCTGCCATGCACCTTTAGAAAACTGCCCCCTTTACTCCCAGACGTCCACATTACCGGAAGTACCCATGTGGTATCCGCTAGGGGTCGTCCCCCGGTCCATCCTCAAGTCAGTGGTTCCGGGTTTGGCCGGTGGTGGCGTTGCATGAGATCTAGGCCCCGTTGGGATGTGTGAGTGTACGCATGTGAGTATGGTTTGATTGGCAGGTCACTTGATTCGTGTCCAGTGCGATGTACTCTAGGAGAATAATGACATCGGACAGGATGTCCTTGTATATTCTCCTCGAGGACAAAAGAGGAGCGTGGCTGTACGTGAGCTGTGGCTGAGCACGCTTGGAGTGGCTCGGAACAGCTCGGAGAAGCTCGGAGCAGATCGGAACAAAGCGGAGCAGATCGGAGCAACTCGGAGCGGATCGGAGCAGCTCGGAGCAGATCGGAACAGCTGGGAGACACTCGGGGCAGCTCGGAGAAACTCGGAATAGATCGGAACAGCTCGAAGCAGATCGGAACAGCTCGGGGCAGATCGGAACAGCTCGGAACAGATCGGAGCAAATCAAAGAAGATCAGAACAGCTCAGAACAGTGCAAAACAGCTCGGAACAGCTCGGAAAAGGTCGGAAAAGCTCCGAACAACTCGCATTTATATAAGCTCATAGCAGCTTGGAGCAGAGCGTGGGTGAGCATGCCTGAAGTGGCTCGGAACAGCTTGGAGCAGCTCGGAACAAATCGGAATAGATCGGAACAGCTCGGAGCAGCTCGGAACAGCTGGGAGCAGACCGGAACAGCTCGGAACAGCTCGGAACATTGTGAAACAGCTCGGAACAGCTCGGAATAGCTCGGAGCTTAATAAGCTCATAGAAGCTTGGAGCAGAGCATGACAGCTCAGAACAGCTCGGAAAAGATTGGAAAAACTCGGAACAGCTCAGACCAGCTCGGAGCAGATCGATGCAGCTCGGAATAGCTCGGAACTGCTTGGAACAGCTTGAGGCAGATCATGTTAGACCAGGGTAGCTCGGTGGAGCTCTGAACAGCACAAAACAGCTCGGAACACCTCAGAATAGTTCGGAGCAGATCGAGGCAGCTCGGAATAGCTCGGAACTGCTCGGGACAGCTCGTAGCAGCTCGGGGCAGCTCGAAATAGCCCAGAGACGCTCGAGGTAGCTCGGATCAGCTCAGAGAAGCTCCGAGTAGTATAGAGTTGTCCTCTTCAGGGAGAGAAGTATAAAGCATTCTCAGCCATACAAAGACATGGACGTCTGAGAGGTTCCTATTCACAGTCACCGTCCCACCACCTTCCGCACCATCACCCTCAAATTCTAACTCACGAATGTTTCATCACCCTATAAGTATCCCGGGTGCTGAACTCATCTCCTATTCAGAAATTAACCGCAAAACAAAATGGCCGCCACTAACGGTCAAAGCCAGGCTATCGATATCACTCGAGAGCCTGTACTGATTATTAAACGCACCCCTTGTGAGTTAAACTATGATCCTCGTCCCGCTAGGTTCAAAGCAGAGATACAGGTGCCATTATCAAGGCTCCACTCCCCACTACCTCCCGCCTATCGTATTTACCCGATAGTTCTATGGACTCGCCCGCACTTGAGGAAGGTCCCCACCCAGGTCCCGGGTCCGGACCCGCCCTGGGCGCGTGGCCTTTGTACCCTTGGCCAACCTCGATGTTGATTGGATAGCTCAAAAATGAGGCTTCCCTCAGGTGTAGGCCAGCCTACCTCGTAAGCCCCTCCCTCAAGGAACCGCCCCCTTTTCTCTATATTGAATAAAATAGAGGAACCGATTGTCCTAGGCAGTCTATTGCCAGCCTATCTTCAATCTACCCACAAGTTCTCTCCGAGTTCCTCTGTGAATATCCTTACCTAAGATACGCTCGTATATTACTAATATAGACGAACTTTACAACTTGTCATACCATTTCAAACACTGACAGTTTTCTAATAATCTACATTAACCATCAATACCTCATCATACCATTCCCATCCCCGCCGGTATTCTCATAATTTACCTTTAGCAATACCAGTATTTTCACAATCTACCTTCACCGTCACTACCCTGTGATACCATTCCCAACCATGCCAGTATTCTCACACCATACTTCCACTGGTACTACCCCATCACACCATTCTTGACCCTGCCAGTATTCCCACACTATACTTTCACTATCACTAACCCATCATAACCTTACCAACCCTGCTGGTATTCTCATAATCTACCCTCTGGTCACTACCACATCATATCATTCCAAACCTCGTCAGTATTCCCAGACTCTACCTTCAGCATCACTACCTGGTCAGACCATTCCTAACACTGCAGGTATTCTCATAATCTACCTTCACCGATACTACCCTGTCATACCATTCCCAACATGGCCAGTATTCCCATAATCTACTTTCAGCATCACTACCCCATCAGGCCATTCCCAACACTGCCAGTATTCTCACATTCCGACTTCAACATCATTAACCAGTCGTACTATACACCTATGCCTCAAAATACTCCAAATACCAACCTCTGCTATGCAAGTGGTAGTTGAGCCGTACCACCATACTGTGCCGGTATGGTGCCATACCACCACACTTTGAAGACTCAATTTGATTGGTTAGGAATTTTACCGAGAGTAACGCGGTACCAGGAGCCGTCCCAATTAGGTCAACTAGTTTCCCTAAAATACCATTTTCAACCGCACAAGTATTCTCATACTCTGCCTTCACTGTCACTACCCCTGCCATACCATTCCCAGCTCTGCCAGTATTTTAGGGAAACTTGTTAACCTAATTGGGACAGGTCCTCGTACCACGTTTCTTTCGCTAAATCTACCGCATGAGCTCGTAGAGCGAATGCGGTAGATTTAGCGAAAGAAACAAGGTATGAGGACCTGTCCCAATTAGTTTAACAAGTTTCACTTGTACTATACACCTCTAAATATTCGTAATTATTTAATAACTTAAAAATAAGTCAATGGCGAAGCCGAAATCAAACTGTGCTGGTAGTGCGGATGTTGTTTTATGCTACACACCATGCGCATGCGTCATCATAACTCTCCAAGCAGAGGTATTTGGCGCAACACATACCACAACATCCGGGTGGAGACTATTGAATGTTCAAAGTGTGGTGGTATGGCGCCATACCAGCACAGTATGGTGGTACGTTTCAAATACCAATTGGACAGCTTAGGTTGGTATTTGGAGTATTTCAGTGCATAGGTGTATAGTACTACCATACTCTACCTTCAGCATCACTACCCTATCATTCCATTCCCAACAATACCAGTATTCTCATAATGTACCTTCACCATCACTACTTTACCCCATTACACCATTCCCAACCCTGCCGGTATTCTCACACTCCAACTTCAACATTAGGCCCGGCGTCCACCTACTACGATATGGCACCGATATGCCCTACGATGCACCTCCCGATGCAAAATCAAAATCGTGTCGGAAGGTCACCTAATATCGGGACAGTTGACCACATTTCTGCGATTAGACACCGATAAAAACCCAATACAATGCATGGTGAATTGGCTTGTCTAGACGTATGTCTACGATTTTGCACCTTCCCGATATGGCACCGATTTTGAGATTTTGTATCGGTGCCATATCGGGAGATCTACGATTCAATCGTAGTAGGTGGACGCCGGGCCTTACTATACGGTCATACCATTCCCAACCCTGCCAGTATTCTCCTATTCTGCCTTCACTGTCACTGCCCAATCATTCAAAACACAGCCAGTATCGTGTTCTCCTAATCATCATCGTCATTATGCCGTTTTTTATCTGATAAGATGATGTGATCCTTGTCCTGGTGTGAATAAAACGAAATTATGAATACCAGTAACACATCCCCTTTTTATGATACTACTGCCTGATACTCACTATTGACAGTGTAGCCAAAAGGGTAACATTACTATTAATTGTTTATATCGTATTATCTCTCCTAATTTCAGAAGAAATTTGTATCTCACACCTAATTGGAAATAAATAAACACCCCACCAGGTGTGAGATACAAATTTCTTCTGAAATTAGGAGAGATAATACGATGAATTCAATAAGGTTCGATCCATAAAGACGACTATAAGTGACTGTCCTCAGTTAATGTCAAAATAAGGATGGGAGAAAAACACCTCCCAGAGAATAGATATACAAACGTATATCGATACAATATAAAAGACCTATAGACCGGCTATTATTCGCCTGATGAGACGAGACCGTCGAAACTATTGAGCAAGAAAAAACCCCCGAAAAGGGTTTTTACCTCCTAATACACAGAGACAAAGGTTTGAAACAGGCCCCACAGAGGGACCCAGAACCGCAAACCAAGCAGTTCTGATTCTACACACCAGGATTCAAACCCTGACAGTGTAGAGGAGTGGAGGCGCCACCAGTAAGGGTGAGCCCGACCACACTTAGAACACCGCTGACCATTGGTCATTCATATTTCGCGCCACTCTTTGTTCGACTTTTCGACCAATGAGAACACGGAAAACACACCACGTGATAACAATGAACCAATGAAGGTCTAAATCTGTGAAGAAATTAACATAACGCAGACCGCAGCAAGCGGTCCACTGCACTGAGACAGTCACTTGCTCGATAGTCGCGAAGCCGCAACGTCCCCTCCACATATTAATTGTTTATATGCCATATATATGTTTATATTAATTGTTTATATATATGCCATTCGTTGTCTTCTGCTACAGATATCACTCAGCTGCGCTTCGTGATATCATGCCACGAAGACAACTCATGCCATATAAACAATCATATGAAATTTCGTGATGTTTCATGATATTACCGCACACCTCACATCCCACCCTATCTTATCACCCAATATCTCACACCCATTCCCTCTTCTCACTCACAACTCACACCCATCCCCTCTTCTCACTCACACCTCACACCCATTCCCTCTTCTCACTCACACCTCACACCCATCCCCTCATCTTACTCACACCTCACACCCATCCCCTCTTCTCACTCACACCTCACACCCATCCTCTCTTCTCACTCACACCTCACACCCATCCCCTTTTCTCACTCACACCTCACACCCATTCCCTCTTCTCACTCACACCTCACACCCATCCCCACTTCTCACTCACACCTCACACCCATCCCCTCTTCTCACTCACACCTCACACCCATCCCCTCTTCTCACTCACACCTCACACCCATTCCCTCTTCTCACTCACACCTCACACCCATCCCCTCTTCTCACTCACACCTCACACCCATTCCCTCTTCTCACTCACACCTCACACCCATTCCCTCTTCTCACTCACACCTCACACCCATCCCCACTTCTCACTCACACCTCACACCCATCCCCTCTTCTCACTCACACCTCACACCCATCCCCTCTTCTCACTCACACCTCACACCCATCCCCTCTTCTCACTCACACCTCACACCCATTCCCTCTTCTCACTCACACCTCACACCCATTCCCCTTTCTCACTCACACCTCACACCCATCCCCTCTTCTCACTCACACCTCACACCCAACCCTCTTCTCACTCACACCTCACACCCATTCCCTCTTCTCACTCACACCTCACACCCATTCCCTCTTCTCACTCACACCTCACACCCATCCCCTCTTCTCACTCACACGTTACAACCATTTCCTCCTCTCACTCACACCTCACACCCATCCCCTTTTCTCACTCACACCTCACACCCATCCCCTCATCTCACACACACCTCACACCCATTCCCTCTTCTCACTCACACCTCTCACCCATCCGTTCCTTTCACCCAACACCTCACACCCATCCCCACTTCTCACTCACACCTCACACCCATCCTCTCTTCTCACTCACACCTCACACCCATCCCCTCTTCTCACTCACACCTCACACCAACCCCCTCTTCTCACTCACACCTCACATCCATCCCCTCTTCTCACTCACACCTCACACCCATCCTCTCTTCTCACCCACTATCTCACACCCATTCCCTCTTCTCACTCACACCTCACACCCATCCTCTCACCGTTCTTTCTACATTCCTTTCTCTCTATTGGTTAGCGTGTTTCTGACATTTACCTATAGAGGGCACGTCGGTCGTGTGTCAGGAACCGGAAGTGCCAACAAGACGCGGCCGGAAGCCCTGTGACCCCGCGACCCGTTTCCGGTGTGCCTTGCGGGTGTGCGCGGAGCGGGCATGTGGTGCAGTGGGGGAGGGGGCAGGATGGCCGCTGTTGAAGCAGGCGGGTAGTGGGAGTGGAGATGAGGGGGGGGGGGGGAGCGGTGTAACGGTAGGTGGGGTAGAATTAGTAGAAACCGAACGAGAGTTAGACTTGACAATGTTTATGCCACGATGGGAAGGTCGCGTATTACTGCACGAGGGGTAGCCGAGTGTAGTGAGGAGCAGACCTGACCAGAGTGGCATAGACATTGACAAGTCTAACTCGAGTTCGGTTTCGTATTTATCCTACCTCGTCTATGCTCTTGTATTACTAAAAGATAAATATTGAGTCAATGACCAACAGAACATAGTAGCTGACATCCTGCTTTCTGATTGGTCAATATTGTTATTACTCTAGTGGCATAAAAAATAATTTATGTCACGGCCTGCCACATAAAATTTCCCTATGTTAAGTCTATGGCGGTTTTTTATTAGGGGTAGGATAATGGTGATGGAGCAGGTGGGGAGGGGGTGAAGGGGTGGGTGGGGAGTAGTGGTGGATTTGTAGGTAGTGTGAGGAGTAAGGAGGGGTGGGCGGCTAGTGGTGGAGCGGGCAGGTGGTGGGAAGGGGAGGGAAGATGGTGAAGGGGTGTTGTTAGAGGGGTCAGAATGCGGGTGGAAAGGGGAGATGGGGTGAGCGAAAAGCAGAATAGCTGGTTGGGGGAATGGGCAGGCAGATAGCAGATAGCGGGAGTGGGTAGGAAGGGTGGGGGAGCGGTGTAGCGGGAGGGGGGCAGAATGGGCGAATTGCTAGTGGTGGAGTGGGTGAGTAGCGGGAAGGCCGGCCAGGGGTTGGCTGGGTTGGTTTAATGGGAGGGGGTTGGAATGAGCGATCAGCTAGTTGGAGAGAGAGCAGGTAGCGGGAGAGGATGAGGAGGGATGGGCTGAGGGGGTGTAGAGAATGGGGGCAGAATGGGTGGGCAGCTAGTGGTGGTGCGGCCGGGTAGTGGGAGGGGGAGGGAACAGGGGTGGGTGAGGGGTGGTGAAAGGTGTAGCAGGAGAGGATGGAATGGGTGTCAGCTGGTGGTGGAGCAGGCATGGACAGGGAGTGGGAGTGGGCATGTGGGGGCGCGGGAGGGGGGAGGGGTGGGCAGGGAGCAGGAGGGTAGGGGTGCAGCATACGGCTAGTGGGAGTTGGGAGGAGGGGTGGGCAGGGAGTGGGAGGCTGTAGAAGGGTTGGACAGGGATCGGGAGGGTGTAGGAGGGGTGGGCAGGGACTGGGAGGGTGTAGGAGGGGTGGGCAGGGAGTGGGAGGGTGTAGGAGGGGGTGGCCAGGGAGCGGGAGGGTGTAGGAGGGGTGGACAGGGAGTGGGAGGGGGAAGGAGGGGTGGGTAGGGAGTGGGAGGGGGTAGGAGGGGTGGGCAGGGAGTGGGAGGGTGTAGGAGGGGGTGGCCAGGGAGCGGGAGGGTGTAGGAGGGGTGGACAGGGAGTGGGAGGGGGAAGGAGGGGTGGGTAGGGAGTGGGAGGGGGTAGGAGGGGTGGGCAGGGAGTGGGAGTGGGTAGGAGGGGTGGGCAGGGAGTGGGAGGGGGTAGGAGGGAGGGGCAGGGAGCGGGAGGGGTAGGAGGGGTGGGCAGGGAGTGGGAGGGGGTAGGAGGGGGTGGGCATGGGGTGGGAGTGGTAGGAGGGGGTGGGCAGGGAGTGGGAGGGTGTAGGAGGGGTGGGCAGGGAGCGGGAGGGTGTAGGAGGGGTGGGTAGGGAGTGGGAGGGGGTAGGAGGGGTGGGTAGGGAGTGGGAGGGGGTAGGAGGGGTGGGTAGGGACTGGGAGGGTGTAGGAGGGGTGGGCAGGGAGCGGGAGGGTGTAGGAGGGGTGGGCCGGGAGCGGGAGGGTAGAGGTGCAGCATGCGGCTAGTGGGAGTGGGGAGGAGGGGTGGGCATGGACTGGGTAGTGGGTAGGAGGGGTGGGCAGGGAGTGGGAGGGTGTAGGAGGGGTGGGCAGGGAGCGGGAGGTGCTAGGAGGGGTGGGCAGGGAGCGGGAGGTGCTAGGAGGGATGGGCAGGGAGTGGGAGGTGGTAGGAGGGGTGGGCAGGGACTGGGAGGTGGTAGGAGGGGTGGGCAGGGACTGGAAAGTGGTAGGAGGGGTGGGCAGAGAGCGGGAGGTGGTAGGAGGGGTGGGTAGGGTGTGGGATGGGGTAGGAGGGGCGGGCAGGGAGTCGGAGGTGGTAGGAGGGGTGGGCAGGGACTGGGAGGTGGTAGGAGGGGTAGGCAGGGAGTGGGATGGGGTAGGAGGGGTGGACAGGGAGTGGGAGGGTGTAGGAGGGGTGGACAGGGAGTGGGAGGGTGTAGGAGGGGTGGGCAGGGAGCGGGAGGGTAGAGGTGCAGCATGCGGCTAGTGGGAGCGGGGAGGAGGGGTAGGCAGGGAGTGGGATGGGGTAGGAGGGGCGGCCAGGGAGCATGCGGCTAGTGGGAGTGGGGATGAGCCGTGGGCAGGGACTTGGCGGGGCCCTGTCGCTGCCACCCCCGGGCAGGTCGCTAACGGGCACCGCCCAGTGACAGGGTAATGGCCGTCCTGCCCGCCCTCCTGTCCTCCAGGTCATCACGAGTAGGGCATCAAGCTGACGTACGACACTCATCCACCGGGGTTTCCCATCTCATTAGGAACATCGGTAATATCCACCAGATTCTCCTCCAGATGTCTCCTCAGTCATTTTCATCCTTATTATCCCATCTTGTTCAACATTATCCCTTTTCTAATTTTATATTTGTGCTGTATGTTATGTTCGAATACATAAGACGGATTTGTACTGGTGTATGATTGTATTTTAGCGAAATGTAAGACTACCAACCTTGGTGAATTGTGTTCGTTAAATAAATTTTATTTTAATAAAATGTCTGGGCTGGTTTGTGTATAAATACACAATAATGTAAAAGTATTTTTTCCCCCAACAATGTTTAACGCAAACCCCGACGGAACGAAAAAAATAAAACTGAATACACAATAGTGACTGGTTTTTATGTACGTTTGGCTGTATTCTCCAAGTAATTGATACGTAGTAATATCTGAGCAATTAGCGAGGATATTACACCAGCAACCACGAAGAGATTATGGTCACACATACACAAAACCAGTCGTTATTGTATTTATCATCAACTTAAAGGATTAATAACAAGTCTATTGCAATAATAGGTTTCTGCAAGACATGTAGTTTCAGATTTCACCATAACACCACAGCGCTGTCAAGCGTGGCAGTAATTCGGTATAGACTTACACCAATAGTATAGTTAGCCATTTCCCCGATAATTTAGCATGCAAAGCGTATTATGACAGTGATTTCTGATAGTAAATGAGATTATTATGCCTGATTCTAAATGATTAATATTGAATGAGCATTCAAGAAACTTATTTCGAAGTACATGATAATTTGACCTCATTATGGATGGGACTTTTTTCCGGAATCTCCTGCCAGAGTTTCTGACATGCCAGGTAGCTGTCTATAGGTGCTCTATACATTTCCTTCGGAGACCATGTATAATAGGTGGGTAATAAATACACAATATTGACTGGTATCAATGGCCGTACTTTCCGAGGAGTTGACATGCAGTAATATCCGAGCGTATGCAAGGATATTGCGAAGAGGCATTTTGTACTTATTATCCACCTTTTCCTGAAAAGTGGCATACTGATATTAGCTAATTTAGGTGCGCATTATTTTTTCATATGCACTAATTTTTCTGTATGCGCCGGCATTTGCAACCTGGGGCATACAACATACCTGTATGCTCCAGGTATGTCCATACACTCTTCCTATGTCTTTTTAAAGCGTGCTTGCACACGCTAAATACACCATCTAGAGGTTTGAGTGGTCACATTGAACTTTCAGCCTGCTTCCAGAAAACTACCCCTTTAATATCTGCATGCTGTTCACTGTGAGAGTGAGAACAGAGCAGGGAGCCAGTGTTTCAGGGTCTTAGAAGCATGCCCAGCTGACCATAACCAATCACCCAAGACCAAAACACCTCAAGACCCACTGGTGCTTGATCTCTTTGTATCCTAGATCTTAGGCATTTGCAGAAATAGCAAGTTGACTGGGTGCAAGCGGGTTACAGAAAACTATCCATAGACTGAACCTAACCCAAACCTTTTAATTGTTATTCATTTATTATTGCATGCTCATTCATCTATGATAAACATCCTATTTGCTCCTAGTCTATGAAGACTACGTAATTATATAGAATGTACTGACCATGCTGTACAATTCACACAACGAGATGGTAATTTACGTTTGTACGGACCGAGGCATTTATGCCGAGTTCCGTACAAACGGTAAATCATCATCAAGTTCTGTGACTTGTACAAGCATAGTTGGACGTTATATATTTACTATATACCCGAAATTAAAAAAAAAATCGATTTCATTTGGCTTAACAACCAATTTCTTGATAAACGTGTATGGCAAGGTGGTCAGTATTTTAGTGTACGGATCAGCGGTCCGTACAGTATTTCTACGTCATATGCCGAAACGGTGCGTATTTACAGTATATACGACATGGGTATATAGCAATAGTTGGATAATAAAAACCCCGTCAGTGTGTTTTACATAGCTGTTCTCTGAAAACGGGCTAAGGACACACAGGACACATTCATCACGCTGAGAATGGGTTCTCCCTGGGTGTTCTAAACGTTTATTGCCGCATGTTATAGCCTGTTGTACTTGGTGTGGCTTGGTGAGCTCATAAAAAGCTTGTATATGTTCTACTATGAGAGTTTTAGTACGCAGATAAATGTCTGTGTGTTATTTTGTCACTCGACTACCTGCTGATGCTGTATTAGCAAATATACATAACATAAGGAAGTTCTGAATGATTGGATATTCACTCTAGTTGCTCCTAGTCCTCACAATATCAAAGCCAAAAATAACTTGTTCCTATAAGCCCAGCCTGAGATACTATGAAGGTTGGTAGTTGTTCTCCAGCAAATTAGATCCTTCTTTACATAAGCCATTTTCCAATGGCCGACGAAAACGGCACTGATTAATTGAGGTTCTCTTAAAGTCAGTCGGGGGTGCCACTGACTGTTCACTAATGTCAAATAATCGATGAGGGTGCTTTGTATACCTTTGTAAAGTTCTGGTCTATACATCCCTGTCGTGGCCAAGTAAAACCAAGTAGCCAAGTGTCGTGGCCAAGTAAAACAAATTGACTGAATTGGAACAGTCACCATTTTGGTTAGTAACCTCCTCCCTGATGTTTACAGTACAGCTGCCATGCTTTGAATGGCATATAATACTCCTATTATCGCTCAGCTCTAGTTCCCAGTATGTCTACATGGGGGGAGGTTGCTTTACCAATGACACTTTGAGTTGTTCAGTGTCATGAGTGACCTCCTGACATGTGCGACAGACCGGAATGGACACTCAACCGGAACGGATTTGGTCATCCCCTATTGGCTGTTGGTACAACAGCCAATGAGAGCGTAGAGCTCACCGAAGCCAAGCCTGTCATGTCAACCCCTTGCTAAGGGTATAAAACAAGGACCCATTCTTGTCAATAAACAGTTAGTCTCAAGTAGTACCTAGTACATCTGTGTTAAGATCTGACTTTCTTTCTTAAGGTCTACTCCTTACGCAAGCAAATCCCAAGACTTTACAAAATGATACGCCCCTCCCGCCCATCGGCATTGGGGCAAGTGTTTGCCAGTCTGTGAGTTTATTACAATTCACATATTGCATGCTTAGTCAGTTTCCCACTTTAAGTTATTCACTGTTGACAAAACATCGGGATTCATGTTAAGGTAGCGGGATGGTGATTCTGATATTGCCAGATCACAATCAGAAAATCAGATGACAAGCGCTAAGCTGGAGATCTGGGCTGGGAAGTTGGAAAGGTCATAGTTTTGTATTACACTCACCATTCGTAAACTAGAAACTTGTCACGCAACGTAAAGGTTGCTTTCATCAAGACACCTCCACACTCATTTCACACCCCGAGAGGAATGCTTTTCGACTTTGGTAACTTCATTTGAAAGGTATCATTTAAAAGGTGACTTAAATGTCAAATACTGAACCGTTGTAAATACCGAATTACAAGTGGTGTTCATGCATCGCATGCCAGGTATCATGTGACAAGCAATTTATCGGGATTTAGCTTCAGCTGTTTTCATTCATCTCTGGGTAATAGTTTGAATACGTATAAATAAAGTTGCGCTAAAGATGCTGGTGCATGTCTGCCAAACGTAGAAAATGTCTAATAAATGTTAATCTTAGTCTAAGGATTATAAACAAGAATCCAAAGGACTTGAATGCCAAGGATTTACACAAAATTCGTAAAATCTGGAATTTGTTTACGAGAAGGGTGGCTCATACAGTGCAACTCATTAAATGGTGGTCGAATATAACAGGTAATAAAGGAGAACTATGTAATTGTATCTGTATGGAATGATTACCGACTTTTAGATCGGTGTAAATACACACCGAGGTCGAAGAGGGAGATGTGTATTTACATCGATCTAAAAGAGGTAATCATGGAATTTTAGTAAAGAAACTGATGAGTGTTTGGTCTGTGTCCTCGATCGCCATCGAGTTTGGAAAGCGTAGTAATAAGAGAAAACGTGGTTACTGAGCCCGAAGGGATGGCCATTCTCGGTCTTTTGATGCCATAAATACGTCCCGAAGCCATAGGCTGAGGGACGTATTTATGGCTTCAAAAGGCCGAGAATGGCATCCCTACGGGCTCAGTTACTACGTTTTCTTATTATTACATACCTAAATATTAAAAAAACGTCAATTTATACACCCTTTTTATGTAGCTATTGATCTGATACATTCACTTTGGCACAGTGCGCCCGAATATTTACTACGGGCGCAGTGCGCCCGAACATTACTTATACTGTGCCCCGAGTAGCGGGTAGTATTTCATGGACGTTCGGCCATAGGTATGTAATAATATGAACGAGGCGATAGCCGAGTGAATATTCTGAAGTGCTCCAAACGAGATGGCGAATGGGGACTCAGACCAAGCACGAAAATGTTTCTGATCTTATCTTAGCCTGGAAATATTTATATGTTTATCGCCCGTTGGGAATAGGTTACCGTACTCGCAAGCCTGTTGAGAACGAGTTCCTAATGTTCAGCTAAGATAAGATTGAAGATAAGATAAGATATAGTTCATTCATGAATATTTATTCCAGGCTAAGATAAGATCACATTACAGATTTGTCAGAGCAGGTGGCGAGAGTTGCTGTTCACCACAATACAGACTTGTCTAAGCTGCTGGCAAGTGTCGTTACTAATAACGATACAGACTTGTCATATGAGCGAGCGAGAGTTGCTGTTAACCACAATACAGACTTGTCTAAGCTGCTGGCAAGTGTCGTTATTAATAACGATATAGACTTGTCATATGAGCGAGCGAGAGTTGCTGTTAATCACGATACAGACTTGTCGGAGCACCTGGTGAGTGTTGCTGGCAAGTGTTGCTGTTAATCGCTTTCCAGACCTGTCGGAGAAGCTGGCGAATCTCGCTGCTGAGGACAATGCCCTAGCAGTTTGCGAGTGTTGCTGTTAATCACATTTCTGACTTGTCGGAGGAGCAGGTGAGTTTCACTGTTAATCACTATACAGACTTGTCTCAGTAGGTGGTAAGTGTCGCTCGTAATCATACTGGTGGCAAGAGTGGTTGTTATCTCGGTACAGACTTGTTCGAGCAGCAGGCGGGTGTCATTGTTAATCAGTCAAAGGAAGAAAACCTCGTTAACCCTTTAAGGGCGAATGATGCCTTGAAGCATCATCCAGCCCAGGACGAATGATGCCTTGAGGCATCATCCAGGCCAGGGTGAATGATGCCTTGAGGCATCATCCAGGCCAGGGCGAATGATGCCTTGAGGCATCATTTCTCAAAAATCTACAAAAACATTTTTAACAAAAAATAATGAAGGAAAATGTTCATAGAATGTATATATTTTACCATTATTAGTATTTCTATTCAAAAGAAATAAAATATTTAAGATTGGATATTATATCATGTGATTAAACTATTTACTTAAGGGTTTTAACGACTGTGTGCCCATCCCCTAGCGGTATAAAGTGCCACCAGCACCGGTCCTCCAGGCGGTAGCTTGGCCACAAGCACCCGTCCTTAAGGGGTTAAAAGGTGATTGTATCAAATCCATATTTTTCTGAATTAAAAAAGAACTAAAATCGTGGTACAAACTTGTCTAAGCAGGTGGCGAGAGTCGCTGTTAATCACGATACAGACTTGGCGGAGCAGCTGGCGAGAGTCACTGTTAATTACAGCATAGACTTGTCAGAAGAGTGGGCGAGTGTCACTGTTAATTATGATTAAATCTTGTCCAAGATGGCGGCGAGTGATGCTGTTAATTACGATACAGACTTGTCAGACCAGTTGGCGAGAGTCACTGTTTTCACATTACAGATTTCTCGGAGAAGGTGGTGAGAGTTGTTATTAATCATGGATCAGACTTGTTCGAGCAGGTGATAAGAGTCACTATTAGTCATGATACAGACTTGTCCAAGTAGGTGGCAAGAGTTGTTGTTAATAACAAAAGAGACTAGTCGGAGCAGCTGCTGAGTATCGCTGTTAATCATAGTTCAGACTTGCCAAAGCAGGTGGCGAGTGTTGCTGTTAATCAGTCCAAGGAAGAATGCCTGCGCAAGGGTGATTGTATCAAATCCATATTTTTCTGAATCAAACGAGAAAACTCGGGACAGACTTGTCTAAGCAGGTGGCAAGAGTCGCTGTTTATCAAGGTACAGACATGTCAGAACAGACTGGCGAATGTCACTGTTTATCAGGGTTCAGACCTTTCGGAGCAGGTGGCGAGTGTCGCTGTTAAAAACGATACAGACCAATCAGAGCAGGTGGCAAGTATCGCTTTTAATTGGTCCAAGGAAAAACGCCTGCGAAAAGGTGATTGTATCAAATCCATATTTTTCTGAATCAAAAAGACAAAAATCTCGGTACAGACTTGTCTAAGCAGCTGGCGAGTGTCGCTGTTTATCAGGGTACAAACTTGTCGGAGCAGCTGGCGAGTGTCGCTGTTAATCACAGTACAGACTTGTCGGAGCAGATGGCTAGTTTCACTGTTAATAACCATACAGACTTATCGGAGCAGGTGGCAAGTATTGCTTTTAATTGGTCCAAGGAAAAACGCCTGTGAAAAGGTAATTGTATCAAATCAATATTTTTCTGAATCTAAAAAGAAAAAAATCTTGGTACAAACTTGTCAGAGCAGCTGGCGAATGCCGCTGTTTATCAAGGTACAGACTTGAAGGAGCTGGTGGCAAATGTCGCTGTTTATCAGGGTACAAACTTGTCGGAGCAGCTGGCGAGTGTCGCTGTTAATCACAGTACAGACTTGTCGGAGCAGATGGCTAGTTTCACTGTTGATAACCATACAGACTTATCGGAGCAGGTGGTGAGTGTTGCTGTTAATCAGTCCAAGGAAAAATGCCTGTGAAAAGGTGATTGTATCAAAGCTGCTGGCGAGAGTCGCTGTTTATCACGATACAGACTTGTCGGAGCAGGTGGCGAGTTTCGCTGTTAATAACCATACATACTTATCGGAGCAGGTGGCGAGTATTGCTGTTAATCGGTCCAAGGAAAAACGCCTGTGAAAAGGTAATTGTATCAAATCCATATTTTTCTGAATTTTATAAGAAAAAAATCTTGGTACAGACTTGTCTAAGCATCTGGCGAGGGTCCCTGTTATCCATGATACAGACTTGTCTAAGCATCTGGCTATAGTGTCGCTGTTTATCATGGTACAGACTTGTCTAAGCATCTGGCTATAGTGTCGCTGTTTATCATGGTACAGACTTGTCTAAGCATCTGGCTATAGTGTCGCTGTTTATCATGGTACAGACTTGTCTAAGCATCTGGCTATAGTGTCGCTGTTTATCATGGTACAGACTTGTCAAAGCATCTGGCCAGTGTCGCTGCTAATTGGCCTGTGGTGGCGTGGCAGGAAGGTGAGGAAGTCGTGTAGACAGTGGGGCGCTGCTGGTGTAAAGCCGTGAGAAATTGATAGTGCCAGCTTCATTATGGAGGCTCGAGTGGCGCATATATCAGCAGAGAAGTGGCTCTGACCCGGCGTTTACACTAGACGATAATAGGCGGCGATTCTTGAACCTGACGACTTTCAGCCGTAAAAGTCTAGATATCGTCTAATGTAAACACTAAGCCCGTGGCGACTGCAGATCGTCTGGTTTCGTCTGATTACCCAATAAGGCACCACCTCACGACTATTAGACACGCTCTGACCCCGGCGACTATTTTAAGCCGGTTTGAAATAGTCGTCTACATAGGCGGCGATTCTGGGTAAAGCCATAGTCGTCAGTATAAACGCTCAGGTGAATTCTGATGTCGACGACTTTTGCGGTGGACATTGCCACCGCCTGACGACTATTGGCTGACGATCTACAGTCATCACATATTTAGTCGTCTAGTGTAAACGTCGGGTGAGACAGAAGACTAGGCTGTAAGCCACTGCAATTACACTCACTGAGCTTCTCTTTGTTTTTTATGAGAAGCTGATTCTGTGAGGATGAACTAGATGTAGAATTTGACGTGCTCTGTCTGTCAAGGCTAAGGATATTGATTAATGCAGGACCTTCATTGTGAAGCTTCCTATTTATTATCCACCTAATACAAAGTGTCCATAGAAAAGATATAGAGAGTGTGTATGGACATACCCGGAGCATACAGATATGTATGCTCTGGGTTGCAAAAGGTGGTGCATAAGGAAAAAAAGTGCATATGAAAAAATTGTATAAATAATATCAGTGCGCCACTGAAAATGTGGATAATAAATACAATATAGACTGGTTTCAGATAAAAGCGGTCGTATTCTCCTCGGAGTTGCCTCAGTGCAATATCCTCGCATACGCTCGGATATCACTACGCGTCAACTCCTCGGAGCATACGGCCGCTTGTATCTGAAACCAGTCAATATTGTGTATGTATATGATATGTCTATACATATATGGGTCTATTTTTCAAAACCTGCATTTTCCCAACCTAACCACAGGAATTTACCCTAAAATAAAACTTCGAAAATAAATCATCAAATCACATTTCCTTATATACTTCAGATACTTGGCTACCACAAATACTTTATTCCAATGGATTTTGACCAGTGGTTCCGATTTTATAATGGTTTAAAGAAACTTCTATTTGACATGTTACGTCCGATACCCTGAAAAAGAATGTGATTTTTGGAATTTCTCTTGTAGCAGCAGTATCTGGATAAATTGATACCAAAATATTTTTTAAATAAGGCTCATAAGTACACCTTTACCCCATCCTAAAAGCACACATATGGTTGCATTAAAAATCTTCTGTCTAAGATTTGAATTTTGTTCAACTCACCGAAATTCTTGACTGTTTTGTATTTATTCACACCACTTCTTTTCCATTCAATTTGTTTAAATACTTACCAGCTTCAGAATGTTTAAATGTCATTTGTTGTTAACCTTATACATTGGTTCACAGAAAATGATCACCTTTTACATATAAGACATTTATTTCAGATGTAGCTATCAGCCCATGATGGGCTGTTTTAGGGGTGTCGGACGTAACATCCTGACCAAATCATATTATAAATAATGTAGGTCTAGATTTATTAGTATTAAGGCCTCAAAACCACTTAATATGATTATCCCATGATGCACACATCAATTCTCAACTAGGAAATAGAAACAAAATTACAGGAAAGGTTTGAACTTCAAAACATTTCATGATTTTATAAAATTGTATTTAAAGTCAAACCATTATTCATGCACAAACTCATGACATCCAGATTAATTTTAAAAAGCCTTTCTGTGCATAGAACTAGAACAGTTAGACATTAGTTAGAAGTATACAATGTTGAGAGAGGCCTAAAATCCCCAAAATGAAGATTACATAGATTTAACCAGACTTTAAATTATACTCTCTGTAGGGGTGTCGGACGTAACACTTTTTAAAAAGCAGAAAAATAGATTAAACAGGGCCAAATTTGAAAAATACCAACACAAGTAGCAGTAGTTGGAAAAACTAAATACAAGGAAATATTTAGGTACAAGGAATACATAGCTAGGTCATTAATAATTGATTCTACCCCACAAAACTCCACAGAGTCTTCTATAACACTGAATACTAAAAACATTCTAGACAGTTATATACTCTGTCAACCTTCTGATAAATGTATCTATTGTTATTATTTAATTAGCTCTATGAGTAAGAAAGTAAAATATGTATGAAAGTGTAAAAAAAGTAGATATAGTCCAGTTTGGAGTGTCAAAACTAACAATTCCTATAGGGGTATCGGACGTAACCTGTAGGGGTATCGGACGTAACATTTTAAAAAAACCTTGCTTAGTAACTGTAAACTGGGTCAAATTAATAATTATAAGAATAATATTGGTAGCTGAAGAGGTTGTGTGAGTAAGACATACAATATATCAATAATTAAGGTATCAATTTTGCACACATGTGGCATAAATAAAGAACTGCCTGCAGGGGTCCTGGACGTAACATTTTGTTAACAAATGGTGTAATAGGAATTCCATAAAAATACATTTAAAAATCCTTGTACTTATAATTAATCAAACTATTTGACATGTTGGCATCTCATAAAAACATTATTACCTGCAAAAAGCATTTTCTTTGGTGTCTATCATGTATAGGGGTGTCGGACGTAACATGGGGTGTCGGACGTAACAAATGCACTTTTGTGTCCTCAAAGGTGTAAATAATAGGATTTTTGAAAAAGATGTTACTCTGCCTTAAAGCCTACATAAGGTAGCAACATATAAACAAGGTTTGTTATTGAAGAAATAGTTACAGCAATCATTATTATGTTTCATGTGACTGTTACGTCCATGACCCCTCTTTTTTGGAATTTCAGGTTGAGTAACCAAATTGTGGATATCACACACTTAATTTGGTGCAATCAAGTTTAAACTTTAGCCAATGTAAGGAAACATCTTTCCACACCATTTAAAGACAAAAATGATGTTCTGGATTTTTTATTTATTATTGTTTCAGATATTTTAACAAAGGGGTCATGGACGTAACACATTTCATTTGGAATATTTTCCAACAATAACACTCTCAGAAATATTTCATTTTTCCCTACTTTTATGGTATTTCCCAAGACCTTGATGCTACAGGATATTTTGGTGAATCAGTTTTTCTACTACTTTTCTTTATAAACATATGTCAAGACTTTTTTCATCATAAAAAACAATAAATAATGGGAAAACTAGGGGAAAAAATCAGTTTTTCTCAATGTTCATCAACAAAACCCATGCATACATGGCAAAAACCTATATTGGAATGATAGAACTCGTTAAGACACATCTATTGATATGAGAATTAGAACTGTAAGTTGAATATTAAAAGTGGTACTCCTGAAAAACGAATTTTCACCAAAAATGCAGGTTTTGAAAAATAGACCCATATAACACTAATATGAAACATCACAAAATTGTATATGATTGTTTGTATGGTATGAGTTGTCATTGCAGAATTATATCACGAACCGGAGCTGAGTGATATCTGAAGTGTAAAACAATGAATGCCACGTAAACAATTAGATGAAATTTTGTGATGTTTAAATTTTATCCTACCCTGTCACATGTTTTGAACTTCATATGACATCCATTGCATATAAATATTTTATGGCATAACTGTGGCTTACAATCACACCATGTTAAGTCTATGGAGATTTATATGAGGGGTAGGAAAATATCATTTTGGGTCAATGAGTTATTTCGATCTCTAGTAATTGGTCACGGTGAGCTGGGCACGCCTCTAAGACACTGGGCCTCTACGCCTTTCCCAATATCACCGAGTTGGCACCGAGATAGTAAAGAGAGAGTTTTTGCAGCACGCTGAAAGCTATATGACATCTCCCCAACCTAGTCAGCGTAAATGTGTAGGCCTGTTTCCATTGGCCAATTTCCAGTCACCGATCTACAGTCAGGAACCACTGACGGTCTTTTGGCACTGTGAACCCAATATCGGTAGATGGAAACAACCAAGGACGTGAAATGCCCCACGACTTTTTTCTGCTTAGATTATTTAATGTGGCACCACCCACCACTGAGTGAAGGTTAGGTCACTGAGTGAAATCTACTACCTTCAGCGACCTTTCTATACAGACGCACAGTCAGTGGCACCATTGACAGACTTTCTGTGTAACTCAAAAGGTCTAAGCAATCTTCGTCAGCCAATGGAAACGGGCCTTATGTGAGTGTGTGGACCGTGCTAAAAGTTACCAGGATGTTCTCCTTTCGAAGAAGACCTTATAAGGCCTGTTTCCATTGGCCGACGAAATGTGTGTAGATTTTTTCAGTTACCCAGAAAGTCTGTCGGTGGTGCCACTGACTATGCGTAGGTAAAGAAAAATCGGTGAGGGTTGTAGATTTCATTCAGTGACCAAGCTTTCACTCAGTGATGGGTGGTGTCATATTGCATAATCTAAGCAGAGAAAGTCGTGGGTCATTTCACGAGCTGGGTAGTTTCCATTGACCGATTTGGGGTCAGTAGTGCCAAACGTCTGTCGGTGGTTCCTGACAGTAGATCGGTGACAGGAAATCGGCCAATGGAAACGGCCTTATATCAAGAACTGTTGCTGTAAAATCGTGGTAAGCGTTTATAAGCTAGCAGGGGGAGAAAGGTCTAGAATGATATCAGTAAAGTCTAAAATACTACATACTTCATTTTTCGCTATGACCTGTTCCAAACCGTTGCTATATCTTACCATGCAACACTATCTATATGTAAGAGAATCCATTTTTAATTATGCTCTTTAACTCTGGAATAATTTGCCAGACCTAAGCACGAGGCACATAGAGAGACAGACTTGGTTTTATTGCTATTGCTATTGATGCCTTCATTTGATAGATGTTATACATATCTGCGAACGAAACCTAAGCTTGAAAACGATTTAAATGTAAATTCGTTTTTATTTTCCCATCCCAGCACTAGGAAATACATCCATTTGAGTC
Source organism: Alentia gelatinosa (assembly GCA_950022655.1). Taxonomy (NCBI): domain Eukaryota; kingdom Metazoa; phylum Annelida; class Polychaeta; order Phyllodocida; family Polynoidae; genus Alentia; species Alentia gelatinosa. The sequence continues at coordinate 170,644,445 of OX465579.1, forward strand.
AACATAAATGTAGGGTTGCAAAAGTGCAATAACTGATACTCAAAATCACTGACAAATCAATGCTTTGCTTTCTTTTCATGGTCATCTAACGTGAGGTGGCATCGCATTCATGAAAGCCTTATTATTCTTCAACAAGGATGTTATTGTTGCTATAATGGTGAATAGGATTATTTTTGTAAACACAATTTCTAAATACCTATGGGCGAAAACTCTACATTTATATACCGCTGCTGGGGGTGCAGTAACTTGCATTTACTGCCCAAGGCTGACGTTTACTGCCCAAGGCTGACGTTTACTACCCGAGGTTGACACGTGACGAAAAGCTACGATTGGTGAATTCAAAAATGGCGGATAGTACCATTTCAGGCATTCCACAATGGTTTAAAATTTCCCCGTATTAGCAAAGAGTATATAACAACTAAGTATGGAGATATTTCATGTTGGACAATAATGTAGAATTGTTGAGTTTAAATGATAGGAATAATTGTCAAGGACACAATCGCTGTGATTTCGAAGTCTGAAAATTTGTATAGTTGCTGTAGTACTGCGCATGCGCTGATTGACCAAATACAGCAAGTGAAATTCCAAAACGTGATGGAATTATAAGGGGCCAAGGACCTCCTGGGCTGTGGCTCATCAAAAAACCATTGATATAGTGCTAGTCCTAGACATTTCTAAATTGTTTGTTGTCTTCTGTAATGGGACAGAGGGTCTTTGTTGATTTAAGATGTCTTTGATTGAGGTAGATCAGTGATAACACTTCAACTTAAATTTTGCATGTCACAGCACATAATTCTGTCATGGAGATGTTGCCACCTCTACTGCCCCTGCAGTAATAAATGCAGTAGATAAGAGTGTTCAGAAGTGCAAAACTTAAACTATACGAAAATGTCATAAACACACATTTTCTATGCTACTTTATATTATTTGTGATATCTTGACTTGAATCTGCCTATGTGGTGTACTTTTGTAATTCCGTCACAATGGAATTGATGCTATACATCATTAAACGATAACCCTTAACGAGTTACAGAAAAGGGTCTTTTGTAAGATCCTTAACTATATACCCATGCTGTATATACTGTAAATACGCACCGTTTTGGCATATGACGTAAAAATATTGTACGGACCACTGGTCCGTACACTAAAATACGGACCACCTAGCCATATACTTTTGTATTGTTACACGTCCTGTGTTTCGACTTGTACTGATTTTATTTGGTCCTTTGAAACCTCCTCTCCACATGAAGAATAGTTATGTAACATGAACCTGGACTACTGAAATTACTTCTCTAAACTTGTCACCCACATGAAGAATAGTCAGGTAACACAAACTTGGACTACTAAAATTGCTTCTCTAACTTGTAACAAACTTTCTATGGTAGCTAATCAAATGTAAAATGCTGATGAGATTAGGCCGGAGGTTGATTACACACTATGGAGGTTATGGTGGTCTTTTGGTCCTATTTACGACACCTTGATTTCTTCACGTCCTATTTGCTGTTCATGTGTAATGTCATATGTTTCTGTATTGTAATGTCTGTCTACTTGTAAAATACCAGAAGGGAATCAGGTTTTCCCCACAAAAATTTCTGAGCAGCTAGACGTAGCAGAATTGTTTCCTAAGGGAGTGAGGTTCTTATCAAATGATTATAGTGCAATGAGATTGTTCATGTGTTGATTTTTTTCTTACAGAGGAAATTGTGCAGCGTTGGAGGGGTGCACATGTAGCTAGAAGGATATACTATTGTTCATCGTGGGAGCGAGCACATGTTAACACCAATGGGTTTATGGTAGTTTTGAACAGGGAGAATGAACTGTGTAATTAAATCATGATACTAAATAAAAGAGAGCACTGCTCGTTTAAAAAAAAAAAAAAAAAAAAAATTTAGGTTTTTAAGATAAATGAAATTGATTTTTTTTTTAAATTTCGGGTACATAGTAAATATATAGCGTCCAACCATGCTTGTACAATTCACAGAACTTGATGCTAATTTACCGTTTATATGGGACTCGGCTTAAACGCCTCGGTCCGTACATACTGTAAATTAGCATCTCATTCTGTGACTTGTACAGCATGGTCAGGACGTTCTATATAAATATTATTAAACGAACCCCTGGTCCCATGACTAACACAGACATCACCAGCATCCGCAATTTACATTATAGATTTACTGCCTTCAATCGTCAATCCAATAAAATTTAAAAACATTGATAAAAACAACCTAAAGAGGATATAGGAAATGAGAAACCTGCAAAGGGTTGGAGGTGGAACAGTAAACTGAGTTGTTGAAGTGATATCTAATATCCGGCCCACATGGACAGGTTTTGTACCTCCCATGGACCGAATCTAAAGCGATGAAATCCTAGATACGCCATGCATTTCCATTTCCATATCCGCTCGGATAAGACCTGGCATGTTCCGTGTTGTTTTCCACTTTATCAATTCTAGATTCGATAATTGCAGGAAGCATCGGGTTACCTTCTTTTGTTATACACTTATTACGAACTCTTCATGGGAGATGTATAGAGTGCCTAGAATTTGAAGCCCCGAGATTCTGACATTTCCGGGAGGGATTTTCGGAAATAAAATAGTCCCATCCAAAATGAGGTCAATTATCATGTACTTCCAAACAAGTTTATTGAATATTTATTGAATATTAGTTATCTATAATCAGTCATAGCACTCTCATTTACCATTGGAAATCACGTGTCATAAAACATTTTGCATACTAAAACACAGAAGACAGCGAACTATACGGCATATAGCCTATGATCCATGGGCGCCGCCATGACGCCCCCCGAGTAGGTGTTCTCTACTAATGGAGGTGAAAAAGTAGGTGTTCTTCACTAATTGAGGTGCAAAAGAAGTGAGTGATAAATGGGAATTGTTACAACTTTAGCCTTGCTCAAATAGGTGTATGAAGTGTTCCAGTTGGAAATATCATGTCTTGGGTTTAATTATTATGTCATCTTGCTCTGGGATTGGTGTAGAGAGTCAAAGGAGCCATGGTAAAACATTAAAAGTCAGTTGAATTTCGTAATAACAAAGAGCCAGAACACAGGTTTTGTCCCCCGACCACCTAGTGACTGCTTCATGAACTAACAATGGCTCTGTCCCCTATATAAATGGCATAAGTATACACCGAATTACCACCATGATTGACAGTGCTGTGGCTTAATGGCGAAATGTCTCTCATTACACCTTTTATTGCAATAGACCAGTGATCAATAATGTAAATGGATAATATATAGAGTTACGACTAGTTCTATTACATATGAGTGGCCGTAATATCCTCGCTGTTACTCTGATATTACTACGCGTCAACTACTCTGAGATTTCGGCCAGTCGTATAAACAGAACCAGTCATTATTGTGTATTCATTCTATTTATTACCCGTCCAATACGGAGTCTCCATAGGAAATGTATAGGGCACCTGGCAACAGCTACCCGGAGATTCTGGCATGTCAGAATCTCCTGCAGGTGATTCCGGAAAAATAGTCCTCTCCATAATAAGGTTGAATCATCATATATTTCGAATTAAGTTTCTGGAATGTTTAATCAATGCTAATTATTTAGAATCAATCAAAATAATCTTATTTATCATATGAAAATACACTTTGTATGCTAACCCCCTTTGTATGTAACCCCCAAGCCACTCTCTGGACCAAATCAGACTACCCTGGCAGTTTCAGATCAAATCATTACGTGATGGCCTCAGTTTAGCCTTCGAATGCGATGTCAACAAATCGTCGAAACGGCCTATTTACTTCGAGTTGGCACGTCTAAATCATGTCTAGATGTTGGATATAATCCTATTTAAACGATTACATCTACAGATTGCACATTAGAATGTCAGAAACAATATTTTTTCACCATTTAACACTCTGACAGCGCTTTGTGGTCACCAGCAATATGGCGGACATTGTCCTTTGTCAGGGAGATTTGCATATATTGGAGGGTATTTTGAACCGGAAGTCACCAGATGACTCGGAGAATATATATACTTGAAGACTTGACTCCAGCCCGAACAACATTCAAAATATGAAATAGATGTACACTTTTTCTAGTTTTCTCACCCCTGGTACAAGTTTAGCCATAGGGACAACATTAAAAAAGTCATATGCAATGATCACCCTGGTAAAGTGACAATACTACTCCATGATCGTGGAGGAGTGATGGAAGATGACATCATAAGGAACTGGCCAATCAGCGGCCAGGATTTCCGAGAGCAGAAAACATGGAAATTTATTCACTCGAAACTAGATTTGCGAAGCAATTTGAATTATTTTGACATTATTATGCTATTTAGTGTCATTGAAATGGTTGAGATGATTCAGAACTGCATTCAAATACCCAATACACCACTCAATTGGATGGGCCGTAATCGCCACTGGGCTTTGCCTTGATGACGATTGTGGCCCATCCAAACTTGTGGAGTATTGTGTATTTATACGATCCTCGATGCTGTTCTACATAAAAAACGCAACGGCTGTTATGGTGTCTAGTCCACACCAATACAGCTATTGACATCAGGATCCATCCTATAGGCTATCAAGGTAATTTATGTTATAGGTGAACGAATTGGCTTATCTGATATCCTCTGGAATAATCAAGATATATTCTCTGCCAGTCGCTTACCTGTCAAGGACGTAGGGGGCCCTGGGTGAGGGGAGGGCCGCTGCTGTCATACATAATAAGCGGCGGGGTGGAGGGTCGGCGGAACTGGCGCACATTCAGCATATTGCCGCCATTAGCGGTGTCAAATTGTGTCACCTGCGTAATTTGGTGATTTGTCAGGTGGAGTGGATGTCTACTGATGCATGCTTCCTGGTTTTGGGGCACTGTGTGTCACACTCTCATCATACAAACACTATTCCTGGCTTTTATTTGGGATACCATATTCTTGTGTTTGTAACATGATTGCTTTTATTATCCACCTAATATATAGTGCTGATAGAATATACATAGGGAGTATGTATGGCGAACCAGGCGCATACAGATATATCCACCTAATACATAGTGTCCATAGAAAAGGCATACGCCCTCCAGAGGTTACTCGTCTCCCGATTATCGCCCAGGGTAAACACAAGTTCCGCTTGCGAGTGCTTGGGTACACTACGATCGCATGAACCACAGTTTTCCTATTTATATTTGAGTAACCTGAACAGAATTTCGGGTATACATGTAGAAATAGCTGAAATTTCCATTTCTGACATCGGATTTTCCATTTGAAGATTAATAAAAACCGTTAAAAAGCAATGATTGTGGGTTACGGGTCAAGGGCCTATTACCATATGACGTCGGTAACCAGCGCACACCGGGAACTGTACACAGACTGAATTCTGGGATACCTCAATAGGGTCTATAGGGAGTGTGTATGGACATACCAGACGCATACAGATATATCTACCTAATACATAGTGTCCATAGAAAAAACATAGGGAGTATGTATGGAGATACCAGGCGCATACAGATATATATCTACCTAATACATAGTGTCCATAGAGAAGGCATAGGGAGTGTGTATGGACATACCAGGCGCATACAGATATATCCACCTAATACATAGTGTTCATAGAAAAGGCATAGGGAGTGTCTATGGACATACCAGGCGCACACAGATATATCCACCTAATACATAGTGTCCATAGAAAAAAACATAGGGAGTATGCATGGACATACCAGGCGCATACAGATATATCCACCTAATACATAGTGTCCATAGAAAAGGCATAGGAAGAGTGTATGGACATACCCGGAGCATAACGATATGTTGTATGCTCTGGTGGCGCATACGGAAAAATAGTGCACATGGAAAAATAGTGCATCACTAAGACAAACTGATATCAACATGCCACCTGTCCAGAAAAGGTGGATGATAAATATGGTATATAGACTGGTTTCAGATAAAAGCAGTCGTATGCTCCTCGGAGTTAACTCTACGTAATGTGCTTCTATGGACGCTACTGCCCGTCAACTCTTCGAAATATACGGCCGTTTGTATCTGAAACCAGTCAATAGTGCGTATTTATTGAGATATTGTTGGGATTTGAATCACAGGCAGTGATTCGTAGCAATCACAGAAATGAAATTCAAACATCTATCAATATATCGTAGATCATTTCTAAACATACACCTCTTTAAATGGGATTCACACGGTGGGATTCACGTACCTCCCAGGCCGTTTGTCTGAGACAAATCCTGTTGAAATTCGGTACTGGAACACAATCTCTTCGTGTGAATTGCAGGGATCCATTTTGCTGAGACACCTTTTTTTTCTTGCAATTGTCGGTGACAATCACCCCTAACAAGGGACAGAATCTCATGAGATTGTTACTTTGAACAGGTTTAAAATTTAGAGGGGCATTTTGGTGAGACAAATGTACTTCACACGTTCTCACCTAATCTGTGAGTCTCAGTGGTCCCAAATAACACCTATTCACATGGGGAAGTGCCCTGAGTCGGCAACTGTGTACCCTGTGTACCCTATGTACCCTGTTTACAGGTGTAGGGGTGAGACTATGTACCTGGTAAGTCTTCCCATGTGAATTGAATCCGCCATATTACCCTGAGACTGTAGAACACCCCAATCTGTGTGACTTTGTACCCAGCTGGAAATAGTAGCCGACTGGTGCAAAGGTGTGAAGTACACCAGTCTCAGGTCCATTTGTCCCATCGTGTGAATCCCACTTTACACACACACTGATGTACCTTGAAATTCCAAACACATTGAAGTAGATTATTGATAACTGTAACAAATTAGATTTTTGATAACTGTAACAAATGACGATGGCGTACGTAAGCTACACAGATAATCAGGGGAAAGATACATGTTACCTGATCATTGTTTATAAATATCCCATTTTCTTATTTTTAAATTTATTCAAAATCCATCATCTGCAGCAATTGCAGTTCTTCCTATTGGACTAGGAAATAGAGTATAGGGTAGGAGTTACACTGTTTCCAACAATCTGCACATGAGCAAACATAAAGTATAAGGTAAATAGTGAGAAGAAAGGTAAAAGGAGATGAATAGATTGCCTACAACGGCAATACATTCCTGTGTACTGAATGACCTAGCGTACTTTTATTGCCGATTATATATATATATATATTTTTTTTATTTTTCTGTTTTAACAAAACAACAGCTCTGCTTGGAGCAGGTCTTCCGCAGTGTTAGGAGGTTCACATGATTAAATTGGTACAACAGTAAAATTCAGAATACATGATACAACGTGGTGATGATGATGATGATGGCGGAGCAGTCACTTAACCTCACGAATAGACTAAACTACAGATATATTAGATATGTGGTTGGTATCAAGGCAGGTTGTTTCGCTGGGTTTTTTTTAGTTTTTTTTTTTAGATGTGTTTATTTAATTTCTCCCTAGAAGGGAGTTCTTCCAATTGTACAGAAAGAGTTCAAAAGTTTGCGTAATCACATTATTACGACAAAACAATTTGGTGCATGAGAAAGATGAGGGTGATAATGAATAGTGGTAGTATAGTTAGAACCAGATGATAGCTACCTCTCGGCCAGATCTATCCTCCGTCCCAGACTACACTCCTTACAATTTTTTCTTACAACACAGGTTACCTATTATTAAATCCAACAGATCCTACATACTTTTAATAGCCTTTTTAAAGTCCTTAATATTATTTGATGATTGAACCTCCTTAGCCAACTTGTCCCAAAGTTTGGTACCTCTAAAAAACGGTCCCTTTTCATATTTGCTTGTCTTATGTCTTTTAACTAGAAACTTCTTCTTATCTCACCCCTGTATTTTTCTTCATAGGCTTAACATTAGGAACTCGTACTCCACGGCTGTGAGGTTCGTGTGCCCAATACTCAATGGCTAATTTTGTGATTCTACTCATCAATGAATAATGTCATACAGGGTGAGATTAAATCAGAAACCCACTCGATGAAAATAACTTGGTCTGCATTCCACCTCGTTTGACCACAGAGTAATTCACTCAGCTTTACTTCGTGAATTACTCTGCAGTCAAACTCGGTGGAGTACGGACCAAGCTATTTTCATTTCGTGGGTTTCCTTCTAATTACCTTCACTCCTAGTACTAGTTATGCGTTTCACCAGTAGTTCTTCATCATTAAATAATTTATACATTTTTCTTAGTAATTGGATATTACGACGTTTATCTAAATAATCGATCTCGCATTTTGCATGTAAAGTTGATATGGACATTCTCCCTACCCATCCTCCATGTATAATTCTAAGAGGGTGGTAGTTTCGTTATCAAGGCTGACCACATGACCAATCAGAGACCCCCTTATAGTACACCAAGCTATCTACCACTGTCAAATGGAAGACCTGGTCTTGCTCAGAATTTTCAATAAAGATTAAATATAAAAATATCAAATAAAAAAAACATGCATGTGTGACACCGTCGAGGGAACAATTGAAAGTCTAAATAATGGGAAAAGTGACTCGCGTGGAATTGCTGAATTGCCTTGTGCGAATATTCCAGACATACATCATAAAACTCTGTTCCTCTGCTGGTTCCTTTGATTTATCCTACCCCTAATAAAAAACGCCATAGGCTTAACATGGGATTTGTTTATGTAACGGGTAGTGACATAAAGTGTTGTTTATGCCACTACATTCTGATACTGAAAAAATATGGAAACGGGGTAGGATAAAATCTAGACGCCACTCGTTTGAGTTTGAGCTTATTTATGCCACTCATTTTGTTGGCTCCATAATGTCACTCGTCTTTGACTCGTGAAATTATGGAGCCAACAAAATGCGTGGCATAAATAAACTCAGACTCAAACTCGTGACGTCTCTTGATATTATCCTACCCCTAATAAATCCTGTCTATAGGCATAACATAGGCAAATTTTATGTGGCATGCCATGACATAAAGTGCGATTTATGCCTCTAGGGGCATAAACAAATCGACCAATCAGCGACCAGATTGTGAGTTGCTCCAAAAAAAGTTCCGGTTGGACTTCGGTTGGTCGTTTAATCGATATTTATATTTTAGTAGTCCAAAAGGGTAGAGACGGGGTAGGATAAATACGAAACCGAACTCGAGTTAGACTTGTCAGTGTCTATGCCACTCTGGTCAGGTCTGTTCCTCACTACGCTCAGCTAATGCTTCGCGTAGAAATACACGACCTTCCCGTTGTGGCATAAACATTAACATGTCTAACTCTTGTTCAGTTTCTACTAAATATCTGTCATACATCAGTATACACAGATAATTAGTAGAAACCAAACGAGAGTTAGCCTGGTCAATGTTTATGCCACGATGGGCATGTTGTGTATTACTACACGAGTCGTTAGCCGAGTGTAGTGAGTAGCAGACCTGAACTCGAGTTTGGTTTCGTATTTATCCTACCCCATCTCACCGATATACACTGAAAACTTTGTAATAATCCATATTAGTAGCGTGTTGACACTCATCGGAGGATGGCCACATTTATCAATGCTGCCGGATCTACTTTCGTTATCTCGTCCCTGATTGGTCCATTTTTTTATTCACCTCAGTGCATAAATAACACTTTATTCAACGCTCTGTCAAATACATTGAGTCAATGTTAAACCTATGGCGTTTTTTATTAGAGGTAGGATAATGTTTTCTAATCTGTTTGACACAATAGTTGACGAACATGTGGCAAAGTATTTACTATCATCAGATGCTGCATGATATGAATCTTGGCAATAAACACTTTGATTTCAATTTGTTTAACGCTTCTTTTGGGCTTTCTTTTTACATTATTTTAATAGTAGATCAAGTTTATTTAGTACAACTCTTTATTCTAGTCATGTTTCTAGGCTCGGTGGCACATCTTACATACACCTAGTAGATATCATATTACCACAGAAGAACTATCTCCCCTCAGGGTGTGACAGAACGGAGCTTTGACTGACGTCAGCTTCCGAGACAAACATGCCTTTCCCTGAGGGTATGACTATTAATGGCGCGAAGAAAGCACAATTAGCTGAATTAACCACTGCACCTCTATACTCACCTGTAGATCAGTAGTCAGGTGAGACGGGGGCCTCGGGGGGGGGGGGGGGGGGGGAGGTATGAGCTGAGATCACAAAGTTTTGTTTTCGCCGAAATTTGGCTCCCGATAAATTCGGCGGCCACCACCGACCGATTTTTAAAAAGCATAGATTTCAGAAATCAGGTGGAAACATGCAATATTGGGACGGTGGTACAATCTTTAGAATTCCAAGCAAAAGATTCCTGACAAAATCAAACCCTGTTGAGATCACAAAAAAAGGCCCGTTTCCATTGGCCGACGAAAAGGTGTAGAGTTTGTCAGTTCGCCTTTCCATATTTTACGTCAGCAGTGTTAAATGTCCCTTGGTGGCTCCTGACTGTGATGGGGAATGAAAATAGGCTATTAGGAGAGCACAAAATATCCACACCGTTTTCATCGGCCAATGGAAACAGGCCTTATACATAGAAATAGCCCGTTTCCATTGGCCGATTATACGTTATACTCAACCTGAACTAAAGGTTCACTTTGTGGTACGCTCACTAACGCTCGTGTATTACCAAACGTGTTTTTGTTTTTAGACATATTAATTGTACTATTGCCATTTCAAATTTCATAGTTGCTGTAGTGCCGTGCATGCAGATTGACCAAATAAATAAACAATAATCGATGGTTTTGTGGACAGGCGGCCGTAAACCATGAGTGGTTGACGCGTAGTAATACACGAGCGCTAGCAAGTGTATTACGACGTCAACCTCGAGTGATTTACAAAGCTGCCTATCCACATAACCATCGTTTGTTGTATTTATTATCAATCTTTTCGAATAATCTAAACCCAGTAATTTCCATATCAAATGGTATAACAATAGAGACTATTTCTTTGTTCTATAGCAAAAAGGGACTATTTTCCCCATATACCATGGTTTTGAGGCCGTATACCACAGGTTTGAATCCGTAAACCACAGTTATGGTATCTGACAGTTTTTATACAATGGGTCGTGGTATACTGAGTCCCCATACATTTTCAATGGGGTCTTTGTATACGATGGATAATAAAGCAAGTGAAATTCCAAAACGTGACGGCATAACAAGGGGTCAAGGACCTACGGGCCGTGGCTCCTCAAAAATCCATTGATATATTGCTAGTCCTGAAAAGTCCTATAGACATTTCTAGATTGTTTGTTGTATCTGTAATGGGACAGAGGGTTTTGTTTTCTTTGAGAGAGGGAAATCAGTGATAACACTTCAAACCTAAATTTTGCATGTCACAGCACATAATTCTGTCACAGAGATCTTGCGACCTCTACTGCCCCTGCAGTGATAAAGGCAGTAGATAAAAGTGTTCAGAAATACAAAACTCAAATCATACGGAAATGTCCTAAACACACATTTTCCATGCCACATTTATATTAGGATATCTGGACTTGAATCTGTCTATGTGGTGTACTCTTGTAAGGCCCGGCGTCCACCTACTACGATATGGCACCGATATGGTCTACGATGCACCTCCCGATAAAAAATCAAAATCGCGTCGGAAGGTCACCTAATATCGGGGCAGTTGACCACGTTTCTGCGATTAGACACCGATAAAAACCCCATACAACGCATGGTGGATTGGCTTGTCTAGACATATGTCTACGATTTTTCACCTTCCCGATATGGCACCGATTTTGACATTTTGTATCGGTGCCATATCGGGAGGTCTACGATTCTATCGTAGTAGGTGGACGCCGGGCCTAAATCTGTCACAATGGAATTCATGATAAAGTGACTGCCTTGGTCAAGGTTGCCTATCTCAATAATCGGTCGGTTGAAAATGATTATGGGTCTGCACACCTGAGGGAGGTATGAGGCCTCTGCCCCTACCCGAGTACCTGGAAATGATTGATCCCCAGATGAAATACCACCCGAGTGGTCTTAACCCTTTAACAGCAGGAAGATGCCTCCAGGCATTCCCCTGGCTATGGCAGGAAGATGCCTCCAGGCATTCCCCTGGCTAGGGCAGGAAGATGCCTCCAGGCATTCCCCTGGCTAGGGCAGGAAGATGCCTCCAGGCATTCCCCTGGCTATGGCAGGAAGATGCCTCCAGGCATTCCCCTGGCTATGGCAGGAAGATGCCTCCAGGCATTCCCCTGGCTATGGCAGGAAGATGCCTCCAGGCATTCCCCTGGCTATGGCAGGAAGATGCCTCCAGGCATTCCCCTGGCTAGGGCAGGAAGATGCCTCCAGGCATTCCCCTGGCTAGGGCAGGAAGATGCCTCCAGGCATTCCCCTGCTAGGGCAGGAAGATGCCTCCAGGCATTCCCCTGGCTAGGGCAGGAAGATGCCTCAAGGCATCTTAGAGGAATCCTTGATACTTATATACAAAATTCTATAGATAGAAAAATAATTGTTTGATTTAAAAGAACTTTTGAAAACATATAAGAGCCATATTGACCTTTGATTTGGTATAATAAAATATGATCAGTCACCAAGTTGAATTACTTAAATCACATGACACATCACATGCCATCGCTATTTAAAAAAAAAGGTGCCTGCCGTAGCAGGGTCGTTTGGGGAGGTAATGCCTGCCGTGTAATGGTGAGCAGGGGATCTGGGTGCTGCAGGGAAAGGGTTAACAGGTGCATGTGGTGTGCGGAGGTGTGTGTGTGTCTGAGCGGGTGATAGTCAAGCAATCCCTCCTGCCAGCTCCGCTGTCTGGTGGGAAGCCATTGCTGTTGGCTTCAATTTCCTATCCAATCGCGACCGCTGGTCTGGCCAGTGGGTATGGTTTAAGGCTTGTTTCCATTGGCCGATGTAAATGGTGTAGATTTTTTGTGTTCATATAATAGCCCATTTCCTTTTGGCCATCACCGATATATACAGTCAGGAACCATAGACGGATCTTTAGCGCTGCTGACGCAAAATGTAAATAGGCTATTAGGAGAACACAGAAAATCTACACCGTTTTTTGGGCCAATGAAAAAGGGCCTTTAGTAAGATGCGGTAGTGGGGTGGTGGGGGAGGGGGGGGGGGGGTGGCGGTCACGGGCATACTGGAGTCTAGATGGAAAGCTAGCATTGACAACACTTGCTCATGGTAGACTTCCTAAACCTGAGTCTTCAGATAGACAGGCAAGAGTCATTCTACCTACTATTCAAATAATACTAGTCTTGAGATAGACAGACAAGAGCCATTCTACCTAGTATTCTAATAATACTATCTATCTGCTGTTGGGTTCAATTTCTAATCCAATTGTACATAAATGTTCCGAAATCGGTAGATGAGCATTGGCCTTAACCTACTTCATTCATCCTTCCATTGCACTAAATGACAAGTGTTACCTAATTCGTTCATAAATTGGTCACCCATTACCCTCTTTTATATAATGTACCCAAGCTCACCTCCCAAGGATTACATCGAGAGGCCCCCAGCCTATACCCACCTGTGACCTGTGTGGTCAAACACAATGAATAATACAAGTCTCAGTGAGAGCTCTTACACTATTGGTTTCTCGCTGTTGTGAGGTTCGTCTTGTTGACACTGATCGCAGCTCGGAGGTTTGCTTAAGTGGGATTCACATGCTGCGATCCAGGTTCCTCACTGGGTGTTTGTCTGAGACAAATCCTGCTGAGATTCTGTCCCCTGTAAAGTGTGATTCACGCGGTGAGATTCATATACCTCACAGGGTGTTTGTCTGAGACAAATCCTGTTGAGATTCGGTACTGGAACACAATCTCCTCGTGTGAATGACAGGGTTCCATTTTGCCGAGACAACGTTTTTTCCCTTGCAATTGTCAGCGACAATCACCCCTGACAAGGAACAGAATCTCATAAGATTTTGACTTTTAACAGGTTTGAAATTTGGAGGGGCATTTTGGTGAGACAAATGTACTTCACACATTCTCCCCCAGACTGTGAGTCTCAGTGGTCCCAAATAACACCTATTCACATGGGGAAGTAACCTGACTCGGCAACTGTGTACCCCATGTACCCTGTGTAACCTGTGTAGGGGTGTAGGGGTGAGACTATGTATCTGTTAAGTCTTCCCATGTGAATTGAATCTGCCATGTTACCCTGAGACTGTAAAACACCCCAATCTGTGAAACTTTGTACCCAGCTGGAAATAGTAGCCGAATGGTGCAAAGGTGTGAAGTACACCAGTCTCAGGTCCATTTATCTCATCGTGTGAATCCCACTTAAGGGTTCAGGGCTGAGACTATGTACCTGTTAAGTCTCACCATGTGAATTGAACCCGCAATGTTACTCTGAGACTGTAGAACACCCCAATCTGTGAAACTTTGTACCCAGCTGGAAATAGTAGCCGAATGGTGCAAAGGTGTGAAGTACACCAGTCTCAGGTCCATTTGTCTCATCGTGTGAATCCCACTTAACCGAGGCAGCCACCAACAGTACTTTTTAACATGTTGTCCTACAGGTAGCCCACGCTAACATAGAGTTCCTAGGTAGAGTGCTCTGTATTGATTTCGCGATGCTGCCCATTAGTGCATTAGTAGACAATGGACTCCGAGGGATAATTTGTAAATACTTTGCAGAAGACTTGTTGACCATCTAGAATTAAATGATACCTGGAATGAATTGTAAGGCAAACGAGGGATTCTGTTGTTGCTGTTGTTATTTTTAGTTTTCTATTTGTGTTCCTAGTCCTAGTCTGGACGCAAGCTTATATCAAATTTTATTTTTGTTGATTTGGAAGTAGATACATTATCAGAGGCACTTTTTCGTAGAAGGTCAATAAAGTGGCTTGGAGCTCAGCCCTTTCAAATTGAGTTATGGTGGAAATTCCTTGAAAACTTATCAGCCTACAAAGAATTGGAAAAGATTATCTTTGCAGATGTTATCTTAGCATTCAAGGCTTCACCATAATTCATATAACGTAAATAGACAGTAATCGATAGTTCTGAGGACAGGCGGCTGTATACCACGAGAGGTTGCTGCGTAGTAATACACGAGCGTTAGGGGGTCTATTGTGCCGTCAGCCTCGAATGGTCTACAGAGCAACCACTTGTTGTGTTTTTTATCGATGCATCTTCTCCAATAAATCAATCCCATGATTGACATATTAAAAGGTACATCAATAATGATCTTTTTTGGCTCTATATCACAAAGAGACTACTTTCCTTTATTAGCCATCGTATACAAAAACCTCATTGAAAGTGTATAGGTCCTCTGTAGACCACGACCCATGGTATAAAACATTCCTGTGGTATACGGATTCACATCTGTGGTACACAGTCTCAAAACCATGGTATACGGGAAAAGTAGTACTTTTGTGCTACAGAGCAAAGTAATAGTCCCTATTGTTATATCCTCTAATATTGCAATTACTGGGTTTAAGGTATTCGAAAAGATGGATAATAAATGCAACAAACGATGGTTTTGTGGACAGGTGGCTCTGTAAACCACCTGCTAGCGCTTGTGTATTACTACGCGTCAACTTCTCGTGGTTTACGGCCGCCTGACCACAAAACCATCGATTTTTGTCTATGTATGAAATGGCTTTTATAGAGGAAACCTATGAAATTTAGGGTCAGAGCTCGTATTCAACTCCTGAAGTTATGGCTCCGGACTTCACTCGGCTTCGCCTCATGAAGTCACTTTGCCAAACTCCAGTCGTGGCATACGGTGGCCAAGATTAAAACGCATCCAGTTTTACGATAGTATGCAATTGCTGGTGAGATTCGAATCCAAACCACCTTACTTGTGTGCTTGGGGTGTGGCCCTGAGCAGCGGCAGAGCCCTGAAATGTGCCCCCTACTATTAATACATGGTACTATCATTTAGTTCCCAACCAACATTTTATGTGACACAGATTTTACCGACTATCAGCGAAATGTGATCTCATTGCATTCTCCCAGGGAAAGAAGATTGGAAAACTACAGTTCTAAATTATGTTTTCAGTACAGCTAAAAACAAATCATAAGAATAGAAGTACATCTGTGTAGAGAAAAACAAAAAGAAATCAGCAGGATTCAATTAAGTACTGTACAAGTATCTCACTCTCGTGGCCCTTCAGTCTCCAGCCCTAGCTCTGGTTCAGTCTGTTTCTATGTGCCGGAACAACTCCAAGCGGATCATACCAAAATTTACACGTTTATATGAGGTATAGGTAATAATAAAAGCTAGGTCTACGGAATGGTGGTATCCATTTGGACTGTTGTGTTTTGGTCTGCACTGAGCTCTCAGCTGACATCAGCCATGCAGGTCAGTCCTGTTGTACGATTGCATACTTCGTCTTGGGTCTTATTTTCTGGCTGGTTGGACGAGGATAAGATAAAAGCACCATAGTGGAGTATGCATCGCCTAAGTTGTCGCTCCTCTAAACCGTCTCCGATAGGTCAGCTTACTTCCATCTGTATTGCTCTAAATGGGACTGATAGAGATCAACTCTTATTATCCACCTAATACAAAGTGTCCAAAAATGACACATAGGGAGTGTGTATCACCATTCCTGGAGTATACAGATATATCCATCTAATACAAATTGTCCATTAAAAACACATAGGGACTCTGTAACCCCATACCTGGAGCATACAGCTATATCCACCTAATACAAAGTGCCCATAGAAAACACATAGGGAGTGTGTATCACCATACCCGGAGCATACAGATATATCCACCTAATACAAAGTGTCCATAGGAAACACATAGGGAGTGTGTATCACCATACCCGGCTCATACAGATATATCCACCTAATACAAAGTGTCCATAGGAAACACATAGGGAGTGTGTATCACCATACCCGGCTCATACAGATATATCCACCTAATACAAAGTGTCCATAGGAAACACATAGGGAGTGTGTATCACCATACCCAGAGCATACAGATATATCCACCTAATATAAAGTGTCCATAGATAACACATGAGGAGTGTGTATCACCACACCCAGAGTATACATATATATCCACCAAATACAAAGTGCCCAAAGATAACACATAGGGAGTGTGTATCACCATACCCGGAGCATACAGATATATCCACCTTATACAAAATGTCCATAGAAAACCCATCTATATAGGGAGTGTGTATCACCATACCCGCCTCATACAGATATGGTATATGCCCCGGGCTGCAAAAGCCAGCGCATACGGAAAAATAGTGCATATGCACTGGGTTGTGATTAAGCATTCAGACTGAAAAATAGTGCCAAGGTAAAATAGTGCGTAACCAAGAGATAATTGATAACTACACCTGTACTTCACCTTAAATGATCCTCCCCCCCCCCCCCCACCTCTGAAGGGAACACTCATAGCAGAAATAATTCTTCCTTCTCTCAGATTTTTACTTTAACCTGCTTAAAGGCATATCCTACAACCCACGGTGGCGCCACCTGGTGACTTTCAAATATTTTCTTTTATCAATCAGAACTTGTGAGTTATTCTGATTCTAAAAGAGTAAATTAAACATTTTGTCCAGTTTAGGTAAAATAGACCAATTTACATTTATTTGATTTGCATAAGGAATGTCCTGAAAAAGACGTGGCCTATGAATTTCAAAACTTGAATGTGTAGTACGATACAGCTACTATATTCTGTGAAGGTTTGAGGAAAATGACATAGGTTTTATGATGTGAAAGGTAACCTTTTAGAATTTCTCTATACTCTTTAATAAAATAATCATAATATTAATCTCTGGATCCAACACTGGCACGGTGACCCCAAATTTTTAAGCTAAATATGTGTTCTACAACATTTAGAGATCATATACAATCTACAGGAAATTGATATGGGTTTAAATATTTAAGCTGAATTGTCCGATATGGCTTTAAGTGGCTCCCCTATCCTAGAACAGAAAGTATCCCATTAAAGACAAATGCGGGTAGGTATCCCAGTGCCCCTGTGTCTACTGAATTTAACACTGGTGCTGCCATCTGGTTTCATGAAAACATAGCAGTTTCCCATAGACACCAGTAGATAAGCAATTACCTTCTTCAGATGGCATTCCCATAGAAATAATCATGGTATTTTTATCATTTCTGATTTGTACATGTTCCCAACTACCATAATCAAGAATTATTTGAATATAGCAACAGAACATCAGTGTCATTTAGCAACAAAGTCAAAATATTGCAGTTTGCCATAGACACCAATAGTTAAGCACTTACATTTTCAGATGGCCTTCCCATAGAAGTTAGCATGGTGACATGCCATATTTTAGCATTTTCTATTTGCTGATATATGGAACTTATATTATCCGTCATTTGCAAAAAAAATCAATAAAATTTAGAAATCACCAAAACTACCAGCATTTGTCTTTGGGCGGCCCCTTTCTCCTACAACAGCGGGCGTCCCATTACGCAGAGTCCCATTGCATTCTGCCCCACGGTTAAATGACGTATAGATGGCGCCAGTAGTACACGCTCCATAGATACACCACTGAGCCTCGTTTTGACATCAGTCTGTACGAGGGCGCGTCCGTGTGCGTGGCTCCCCCTATCGGCCAAGTGGGAACGACATGTTTTATGTGTTGGGAAGATCACAACTGGCAACCTCCGCTCGCCCACTGCCCCCGTCTTCCTATCCCTGTAGTGAATGGCCAGCCTCTTGTTGCCTTTTCTTTTATCAAGTCCCACCTCGGTCCTGAAACTATCAATAATAAATACAACGACCGTGCAACGAGTTTCACGCATTTTTAACAGTTTCATCCCAGTAAGTAGAATTTCGGGAGATTGGTGGTCTCTAATATTCATCGCTCGTTTATATCGTTTATATATATATATATATATATATATATATATATATATATTTATGTATATATATTTATGTATATATACATACATATGTGGTGGTCGCCGCCTGTCTAGCAGGTTGGATGACCCCAATCCGGAACGCTAGTTCCAGGCAGGATCCCACCCTACGCACTTACGTAGGTTGGTTCGGTTTTCGGTTAGTTTGCACAGACCTATTCACACATAACACAACAACGTCACTTAATAAACAGGGATGTTTATTAATCACTTACTTCCCGGAAAGATCTGGAAGATCTTCCCTACAAGTACAGTACCCTAGCACATGGGTGCTAGGTAACGCTGGATAGGCCAATCCGGAAGATCAGCCTAACCACCAGGAAGGTTACAAGAACCCGCCTGCAAAGTGAGGGCCCAAGGATCCGTTCCGTAGAAGGGACGCGCGAGGACAGCCTGTCGACCTACTGTGAACGCTGAGTATATATACTAAGCGTTACGTAATCCCTGTCTCCGCCGCGCCACTCTCGTGTGCGGCGTTGTCCGGAATCACTACACAGTAAGGATCGGCATATCGCGCCACCTTCCGTGAAACAAACGAACACTGCTGGATTCCCGTCCCACTACATTACCCCTCCCAGTTTTTACTAAGGGGGGGAACCAAGGCAGCCATTTTGCTGCTAAGGGACTACCCAATTAAAAATTACAACACATATCCAGCAGTTCTTGGTCTACTCTCTAGCTTCCTGGTGTTCACAAGAATTCACTGATACCAACGTATAAGTGAAAAAGGTGGAATTGTAAGATGGAGAAATTATTAAAATTATGGAAGATATGACATTTAGGAAAGAGGAGACGACATTTGAAGAATGAAGGACTAGCCTCGCTAGCACCTTGAATAAATGTGATATTCACCCATCTTGAGCCGGGGAGCGGGTTCTTGAGCGTTGGGCAGAGAAGACTCGACAGTCGCGGACCTACAGGTGGTCAGCCCGGCATGTCGAGCACTCTGCCTCCAGCTGTTCCGGATCTTGTTGAAGTCCTCTGTTAGCTCCCGGCGAGTGAAGTGTCGTTCTCTTTCTCATCTTAAAGTATCGAGCCCAGCTGGCCCATCGGCGTAGCAGACCTACTACATTCAGCCCGATGCCGACGGGTGCTGGGCTTCCCACTGTTCTTCAAGTTGGAAGACATCCATATGTAGAGAAGGGTTAGCCTCGCTAAACACCTTCCGAGTTGAAAGTTTCCGAATACGGAAATAACGGCCAAAAAGGCAAAACAATTCTCCATCCACCTGGTAAGAGTGTGTGGTATCAGTGTTCTTTCATTTTGACTCCAGCTATACTGGCATATTTCTCGGCTCGAATCGAGTACCAATTAAGGCCCCAATTCTAAGCCGGCTTCAGAACTTACGATCACCGACCCAAGGTAGAAATAGCCGGCGTAATCCATCAGATCAGGGGTTACGCCTACTATCTCACTATCGAGTCGATGAACTCAGTTCCGACATAGACCTGGTAAGTCAGATCTGTACCCGAAAGGCACAATCTTCCTTACCTGGTACCACACCACAGGCCGGAGGTTTTCGTGATGGGGGCCTATTACGGGCCTGACCATCGAGAGAACCTTCAGCCGTCTGAAACCAGGGTTGTGCCTTAGGGAAGTCATTTTACTGACTTTCCCCAGCCCCAACCCAGGATCGCTTATTATTGGTTACTCCTAACTTTCCCTCTACCCCTCCCAGCGATCCTTGCGGTTCGCCGAGAAAGTGCAGAATTCTGGCTAGGAGGCCACATTCTGGAAGTAGCTAGGTCGGAAAAAAAATTTTCCTCCCCGGGACTTCCCATACCCGTCTGACTTCGGATCCAGGAGAGTTGTTGGCTCTGCCGGTTCCGAGTTTAGACGGCGTCTTCCTGGCTTGTTAGGCACCAGCCGAGTTGGTCATTGTCAACCCCTAAATATCCTCGTCGGAGGATATCCTGAGGTCGAGAAGGTCCGACTGGCTTGGTGCGCTAGCCGTCGGTGGAACCGACGTTGCCAGGGCGGTCCTCTCTGGTCGCAGTGGACTCAGCGCAGACGTAGGCTGCAACTGAGACATCAACTGCTGTAGAGAGGTTGGTCCGGTATCTAAAAAGATTCCAGACTCCAACGGGATGATGTTGGCATTCACCCCCAGTGCCCCACTTGGTTCCTCGGGCTGATCTACCGGCTTAGCCCTGGAAGGCTTTGCTGATTTTTCAGCCCGTGTCACGGCGGGAGGCCTCCTCGGCTGTAGGACTTCAGTCTGATCCTGGGGGGTCTGACCGGGTCCTGACAGCGGAGTATCTACACTGACATCCATGGGCTGAGCCGCTATGGATGTAGTGTCCTGTTGGGAAGTTTCTTCCACGGGTGACCATCCCAACATGCCAGCGAGTTTGATTCTTCCGTGGTGAACTGAAGAAATCTTCCCCGGCTCCTTTGACGGGCCAACCACGCTTCCTCAAGGGCTTGCAGGTCGTCACCGATGTCATAGAGCGACATACCCAAGTGCCGAAGACAACGTTCATCTTGGCGATGGGTCTGGGCTTCCGCCCGGGCAAACCTCGACTGGGCCGTGGTTTTCGCAATACGCGCGTCCTCTAAGTCCAACGCGTATTGTTTAGCCAGGCCTTTCGTGGCTTCTCTTACCTCGAATCGGGCTAGGTTCACTAGCTCCTTAACGAGGCCTTCATGGAGAGCATGCGCACCCGTTCGGACACGGCCCTCCAAGGTGCCACCTATATGCGACTCTAGCTGATCTGCCCGTTGGACGTATTCAACCGACATCGCACAGGGAGAAGAAGTCACCTTCGACGCAACGGGTGGTTGTGTCGTTGGTTTCTTCTTTACCTCAACAACCGGGTTGGCTGGTGGAGGGAGTGCCGGAAAGGCCTCTTCTTCCTCAACTTTCCCGGGTGCTTGGGTAACACCTCTGTTGAGTGGGGAAACTCCCGAGAGACTTGAGCTAGGACGAGTCCTAGCTGGTTTTTCTGCGGGTCCGCGGGCTTTTGAAGCCGTTGGAACGTTTCCTTCACTCAGGTCTGAGAGGACTTTCAATCCCCCAGACAACTTTGGCCCTACCTGGTAAGCAGCTTCCACCACGTCAGCGATGGTGTGCTTACCTGGAGCCAATTTCTTTCTGGGCTTCCGACTGGATCGCTCAGAAGTGTCAGTCTCGCTGGACGAGGACGATGACAGCTTCTTGACCCGTCGTTTAGCCTTCGAGGATTTATGAGACGGTTCCCGGCTAAGGGACCGTTTCTTCCTCGACTCCTTTGACATCTGTCGATGTTTTGACGCAGATAGCATTAGAGTCCCGAACCAGCCAGGATTCTTCTTCCATCCGATCTTAAACAGTCGACCGTCTGTCACACAAGTCTCGGGTTCCGGTTTGCCTCTCTGAGTCTCGGAACCTAAGTCAACGAATCTCTGCCACAGATTCATGACCCGTTCCCGAGCAGCAGCACCAGCAGTCCGGTGTTCCCGGGCAATGTGTCTAACTAGACACGAACGCCTGGAACTGGCACACCCAGCCTGACAAGAACCACCCTTCTTGCCAAGGCACTGTAGCCATGGTCGCTCGGCTAAGTGTACCTCTACGAGGTGCCTAGCGTAACGACCTTCAGTCGCGTAGGTCGGTGACAATTTCTTGTCCCTCCCATGGCAACTCAAGAAGACACAATGATTGCCGTTCCCAAACTTGTACCATGCGTACGCGATCCGGTCTTTGACCTGATCCTCGTACTTCAGCCGGCTAACTCGGGAAACTCCTTTCACCCGGTCTATGTACCAGGCGTTGGGAGAACCCTCGTCAACTAGCCACTCCTCATCGTCTGAGGTTCCATCTAAACCGACACCATCGGGGATGTAATGCCGGTTTCCATGACGGAGATCTTCTAGGCAAGTGTAAGTCTTGCCCAGCAAAGAGGCGGGTATCTGTCTAGCTACCGTTCTCTTCCCAGCCCGCTTTACGCCAGGTTGGAAATCACCGTCATCATTGTCGGGGTTAGATGGGACCAGGGGTTTAGCCTTGTCCATCTCCGTTCCCCAACACTTGACCTCTCCGCCACCCGTGGCACCTGTTGAGGTACTCGGTATAGCGTCAGCCACACTAGGTCCAGCCTGTGCCGCGGGTTTGTCCGAGCCTTTCGACTCAGCCCCCTTCGACTCCTCACGCTTCCCGGTTTGAGGTTTCCCTTTCTCCGAGTCACGTGATTTCGGCTGACCTCCGGTCCTTTCTAGCTCCGCCTCAGCCCGTTTCCGGGCTGCACGACGGAGTCGCTTTCGGTTCTGTTTCGAAAGCTGCGGCTCGGTCTTGTCAGCTTCCCGAGGTTTTGACACCTCAGTCTTACTGACAGACTTCCCCGGCGCGGGTTTAGCTGGTGTTGAC
This sequence comes from Alentia gelatinosa, assembly GCA_950022655.1. Lineage (NCBI taxonomy): Eukaryota > Metazoa > Annelida > Polychaeta > Phyllodocida > Polynoidae > Alentia > Alentia gelatinosa. Next base: position 170,667,520 of record OX465579.1, read on the forward strand.
ACCGGTTTCTCACCTTTGCTGGACGACCCTTTTACAGAGTCGTCCCTAACTGACGAATCAGTCTCCATAGCCGTCTCTGTCCCAGCCTCAGACTTTCCGGGTTTTGCTACCGGACCCGGGGCCAAAAAGGTCCCGGCTTCCGCCAGCTCCACTCCGGGTGGAGTCCAATTTTGGTACATTGACTGTACTATGGCACGCGTTTTGGGATCTGGGATCCCAGCTAGCATTTGTTCCAGGCTCTGGGTTGAAACCTCATGCCTGGAACCCATCTCTTCGGAGGACTTCCTCGGAGAGTGACGACGCGGGCGGGCTCGGCCTCGCCTTGGCGTATCACGCTCCGATTCGGAACCTTCGGCCATGAACACATCCGAGTCAGAGGCCTCAGTTTTCACTGAGCTCGTCTTCGGACGGGCACCAGAAGAGCCCTTAGCGGCCGGGGCCGCCTCAGACTTCTTCCCGGTGTGACTTTTTCCCTTTCCGGGCCGTTCATCTCGGGTTTCCCCAAGAAGAACAGAGTCCGCAGACTCGTACCCTTCCAGGTCAAAATCACCATCATCTGACCCGATGAGCAAAACATCATCGTCCAGATCTGCCCCCCGCTCAGCCGAAGCTGAGGATCCGGGCAGGGGTGAGGGGAGCTCGCGCTCACCCTCCGTAGACGGGGCACGGTCAGCCATGCTGCTACCGCCCGACTCCTGTGGTGCTAGGCACCACTCCGATCACAGAGTGAAGACTACTGAAAAAACAGGGTCTTATATACTCCTAAGTGACCTAGATTCACTGTCGTGAACCAATCAACCGTGTCGAGACTGGCTCATCTTGAGCGTCTCAACACTGCATGCGTGAAGAAACCAAAGGTCAGCGTTACGCTCGACTTGATTCGTTCACGCCTTCAATCACCCAGCACAGGTTCCGGAACCCGGGGAAACCCCTTTTCGAGCTCCACCCCGAGTTCTCTGTAGTGTGGGAATTCTTATCGCCGTCGTGTATCTCGCTGATAGTATGGGAGACTTGTCTAATTTCCATGTAAATGGATCAGACCTTTCAGAGCGTTCGGCAATTCTGCAGCCTCTAGAGGGTCCTCGACGGGGTCCCTTAGAGCAACGTCTGGGCTGCGGCACATAACGACTGATTTTAAGGTAACTATTTGATCAACATTCATGTATAATCGACATGTCACTGACTGCCAACGATCTACATTTCGTACCATTGCTTCTCGTTGTGTTTTCGACAACCCCGGCACCACTACTCTTTGTAGTTAACCACAGCCTTCGATTTTACTCGAGAGCTGCGGCGGGGTTTTGAGTCTATTTTAGACTCCATTCTACATCTCGAACCATGTTTATTATACACGGCTCGATCTGTAGCAAATTTAGACTTTTCCGTGTCAGGTTTTTCTTCTACCCACACTTCCCTTTTTAGGTTGGCGTAAGTAGGAATCACCTTCCGCGGACGTCCCGGTTTTCGCCGTGTAGGCGAGCACCCACTCGGAACCCCGGTAACCTTTGACCGGGACTTCCCTATCGGGGTCTGCCTCCGCCGTGTTGACGGGGGTTTGACGCCCGGCTTCCCGGCTCTTTGAACCCGGGACCTCCCTGGTTTCCCAGTAGGACCCGTGTTCAGTGACACATCTCGCTTTGTAGCAGGGTGTGAAACTTCAAAGTCGGAACATTCACGCTTTCCTTCCCATAGTCGTAAACGAGCTACATGGGATTTATAACGCCTTCTTGACCATTCGTCTTCTATCACTACTGTCATTTCTGACAATAATTGAACAATTCTGAATGGTCCGTCCCAGTTAGGAGCGAGTTTTACATTTACCAACGGAGTGTGGTATCGTACAACCCGGTCTCCTACTCGGAACTTACGTGGTTTAAGATTGACGTCATGTCCAGTCTTTTGCCACTCTGCTGCTTTCGTCAGATTTCGTCTCGCAAGGTAATATCCCTCTACAAAACGTTCTCTGAGTTTTTCGACAAATCCTATGGGACAAGGATCATCCGTAGACATTCCAGGAACCCCATAGACTATGTCCGCGGGCATTACTATTTCCTCGCCAAAGACGAGTAAATTAGGTGAACACCCCGTGCTTGAATGAATGGTCCCATTATATGCGTGAGCTATAAATGGTGCTAATTCATCCCAATTCTTCCGATTTTCATCTACCAGGGTCCGAAGACACTGGATCAATGTCTGGTTGAATCTCTCTACCATACCATCTGATTGGGGACGATATGGATTTGTATGTGTCTTTTTAATCTCGAGTATCCTACACATTTCTTTCCAGATCTGGGATTCAAATTCCCTTCCTTGGTCGGAATGTAGTACGCTCGGAGTTCCAAAAGGCAACATCCAGTTTTTCACTAAAGCTTCCGCACACGTGGCAGCTTTGTGATTTTTCATGGGATAGATCTGCACATATTTTGTGTAATAATCCATCACCACCATCATACAGGTATTTCCTTCCTCTGACTCGTCGATACCAGATATGATATCTAGAGCGATTCTGGCAAACCTGACACCAAACAGTTCCTGTTGTAACGGCATCTTTCCGAGTCCTACCCCGGGTTTGACTTTGCTACATATCCATCTTCGAATATCTGCACCCATTCCAGGCCAGTAGTAACGACGCCTTATTCTGGCTACCGTTCTTTTCCGTCCTAGATGAGCTGCACTCCTATGTTCATGACATAGGGTCATTAGTCCGGATCGTAATTCTCGAGGGACCACTAGTTGTAGAGCACGTTTAAGTGGTTGCAATGTGGTTCTCCATCGATATAATACTCCATCTCGGACCTCTAGCTCTTTCCATTGACCACATAGATTCCGAAATTCTCGGTTTTCAGGCGAGATCTCGGGTCCTGTTGGCCTATGGAGTCCATTAGCTATCAGTTTAGTTAACCGGAACAAATCTGGGTCAGCCTGTTGACTTTCCTTAATCTGTTCTAGTGTCCACTGATAGTTTAATGGCGGCTTCACTTTCTGGGAACGTAGAGTAGCTATGACTGCTCTATGTTCGCCACAATCCCGGCAATCTGGTCGTCCACATTTCCGCACTGGTCTCCTTGAGAGACAATCCGCATTAATGTGTGACTTTCCAGCCCGGTGTTCAATCTGGCCGTTAGTCAACCCGAATTCGGAGAGAGCTGCCAGCCATCTTCCAATCATTCCCTCGGCGTCTTTAAAGTTAAAGAGCCATTTGAGAGAAGAATGGTCAGTACGTAGGATGAAATCTCCACCTGCTAAGAAGTGTCGATATTTTCTTACATACACCACAACCGCTAAGAGTTCCCTCTTAGTAGTACAGTAGTTCCGCTGACTTTTACTTAAGCTGTTGCTGGCAAAAGCTATTGGAACTTCTATACCATCTTGTATCTGAGACAAACCCGCTCCAATACTCTCATTACTAGCGTCAGTGTCGAGAATGAACCGACCCTGGGCTAGAGGGTATTTCAATACGGGGGTCTCCGTAAACTTTCTTTTTAGTCCCAGAAAAGCGTGTTCAGCTTCCGGAGTCCATTGGATCTCTTTTTGCTTCCCTGGCTTATCTAGTACTACATACTGTTGCATAGGGTGTGCAATTTCAGAAAAACCCGGGATAAAGTCGCAGTAATACGAACAAAATCCTAGGAAAGACCTTATGTCTTTTATATTCTGGGGGCGTGGCCAATTAGCCACTACCTCCAACTTAGAAGGATCTGCCCGGATTCCATTTCCGGAAACTATCCGTCCTAAGTATTCCACAGATTTGCGAAACAGCTTACATTTTTGAGGTTTGAGATTCAACCCATAAGATTGAATACGCTCAAATACCTCTCTCAGGTTTTCTAAACATTCAACATAATTCTTTCCGAAGATGATTATGTCGTCTAGATAAACCAAACACTTTTTCCACTGTAGACCCCGCAACATCTGATCCATCATGGATTCGAAAGTTGCAGGAGCGTTACAGAGGCCAAATGGCATTACTGTGAACTCGTAAAGCCCTTGATGAGTGGTGAACGCCGTTTTAGACTGATCGCCACTGTTCATCTTTACCTGCCAATATCCAGACTGGAGATCCAGAGTACAAAACCACTGGTTCCCTCCCAGAGAGTCGAGACTCTCATCGATCCGGGGTATTGGGTAGGCATTCTTCCGGGTGATACCATTCAATTTTCTGTAATCAATACAGAATCGGCAAGTACCATCCTTTTTAGTAACCATTACCACTGGACTAGCCCAAGGACTTGCAATGGGGATGATTACTTTCTGGTCCATCATTTTCCCTACTTCCTCTTCTAAAGCTTCCCGTTTTACCGGTGGTAGCCGTCGATAAGGAAGGCGGAAAGGTTGATGACCTTCAGTGTCAATCGTGTGTTCTACTCGATCCGTTCTCCCCAAGGGATCTCCAGGTCGAGTAAAGATTGACTCCATCTTTTTCAAAAGAATCCTTAGTTCATGTCGTTCCCCACTGTTTAGTGTGTCTGTCGTCTGAACTAAAGTTTCCAGAGTTTCGTGCAATGGACTCGGAACTGGAAGGGATCCCATTCCTGTATCGATAGCACTAACCCGCACTTCTTCATAATCATTTCCTATGAAGTCCGACCTTTCCAGTTTAGATTGTTCATCTTCCCCGGTTATTTCGGAAACGGGAATAGGTGTGATTCCCTGTGGACTGGAGTCCACTAGGCCATCCACATGAGCTAGAGTTACCCAGCCCAATGTATCACCCTTCCTTAATTTAATCAACCCGGAGGTATGATTACTTATAGGAATTGATCCTTCTCTGGCACTTCCGATCAGGGTATCCCAGGCCTGTATTCCTTTTTTAGAAAACAGTTCTGGATCTGGCTCGAAAAGTGCATCTCCACGTGGTAAGTCACCTTCCCCAGCTATCAGGACATTAACCATCTGCTGGGGGGGGATGCCCACATCTTGTCGGACAGAAATCAATGAAGAGATCCGTCGACAACTACATTCCACCTCCATTAACTCAGGAAATTTGAGTCGGAGAGTGCCATCGGGTAGATCTACAGAGCCTCCATAGAGGGTGAGAAAATCTACGCCTAATATTCCACTTTCTTCGATATCACTGAGTATGGGACCCCATACGAATTCAGTGTTACCTATTGAGACTGGAATAATCACACTACCATAGCACCTCATATGAGTACCATTAGCAGCTTTTGCCGAGGCTCCAGGAATATGACATTCCTGCGCAAATCCAAGAGACTGATAGAGTCCGTTGTTTAACACAGAGCGACTAGCACCAGTATCCAACAATAGATCCACTTTCCTTCCTTGAATTCTAGCCGGCACATACCAAGGACGTCCTCCCAAAGGGGACGGTTGTCTTATAAACCGTGAGATTCCATCTAAGGTTCCAAGATCCCATCCGCGTTGACAAAGCCATTGTAGACAAGGATGCCCGGGTGAAAGATACTTACTACAAATCGTTGCGACCGTATTTTGTATCTTCCCCTTTTCTGGTAAGTTGGAAATATTTTCCTCCTTATACATCTCACAGGTTTGTGTTCCCTGGCACTTTCCTTCCCGGACCGCAGTGTTGCCACTCGCTACAGTCCTCCTTTGTTTTCCGGTTCACCCTGAGAGGCAACCATCAACGCAGGCAGACTACGAGATGTTTCCACCGTAGTAACGTTCCGGGTTTCTGGACAATCTGGAGAGATATGTCCCATTTTGTTGCACCGCCAACAACGTCGGACATCCAGCTGGTTTTTCTCCACCTGATTCAGTCTTTCGTTGATTTTGGTCAACAACTTCATAACCTCTGAGGAATTTCCTTCAGGATCAGTGGTTATTGGTTTTGCCTCTGCCACAGAAGGTACATCGCTGTTCCTTCCAAAGCTAGGGGTTCGACCTCTTCCACGTCCCCGTCTATTGAAGCTTCCTCTTCCGAGTACCATCGAGCGGACATTAGAGAGTATATCCTCTATTTCTGCTTCCTGACACTCGTAGGTATCTTCCTCTACTTGTGACCAAGTAGAACCCACTATGTTAACCCGAGAAGTTTTCCCGGGATTAGCATATTTTCCGAATAGTATACACCGTTGTTCATAGGCATCTACTATTCGCAATACCTGCATGAAGTTCATACCGGGCTCCCATTTAGAGATGACTTCCGCTCTCACGTCATCATCTCGAAGTCCTTTTACAAACTGAGTTTGTAGATCTTCATGCAGCGCAGGAGAATCTAAACCCGTCCCTGGGTAAACCTCTAACAACATTTGTTGCAAAGCTAGCCCATAGGCGCGAGTTGTCTCCTCTTTTCCCTGGATCCTCTTTAAAAAAGTGGAACGGGGGTTCAGCGTTACCAACTGACCACAGTAGTATGAGGCTACCTCCACTAACTCATCCCATTCCGTACCACCGGAACGGTGAAAAGCGCGAAGTGCAGCTTCCCCGGGTCCATCTCGTAACGCTCTTTTGAGGTATGGCAATGCATCGACTTTATTCCAGCCATTACATTGTATGTCCTCACAAAATCCCGCGAACCAGTGTTCCCACTCCATTCCTTTCCCGTAAGGTTTTGGAATGACAGCGTTTTTTCTGGCTGCGTTCTCTGGGCGCATCATCGGAACCTTGTCAGCTCTCGCCATTGACAAGTTAAAGATCCGATCCTGTTCCTGGACTTGGTTGAACGAGTTGAACCCTAATTCAGCTATAGCTTTACTAGTACGTTCGGAACTCGGAGAACCCATTCTTGACTCAGAGGGTAGCCGGAAGCTAACCAAAGGAGTCTTTACACCCTTTGTTCCAGATGTGAATCTGTTAGGGGTCTTCTCTGGATCCTCTACTCTTCCTGGTGGGGAATATAGATGATCTCTCACATTACTCCAGCCAGCTTGGGACATAGGCATCCGTTGGGATGATTCTGTCTCTGCT